>OV656858.1:15744849-16344849 GCA_927399475.2 Acleris emargana
CGAAATTCATCCCCTAAGGAGGGAGACCAATTATACGTATACAAAGTCTCGGGCGTCCTCTAGTTCATTTATAATATAGGTACGTGTGTGATTTCAGGACCTCTTCTACCTGCCGTTCCGGCCCCAGGAGTGGGTCACGGCAGCCTGGACGGCCATCGACCACGTGTTCCCCGAGAATGGCTGTCTGTTCGTTGTCCCGGGGTCCCACCGGGATATATTGCATGAGCATGGCAACGTGCCGGTAAGCAAGTTTTTGGGAGTATGTTCTTTGGTTTTAACTCACAATGTAATCATCATTCTAACTATTAGGTATAAGGGCATGCTTCGATGGTTCGGTCATTTGGAAAGGATGGATGAAAGAAGATTGACGAAAGAGATATACAGATCAAAAGTGAGTGGAAGGGTCGGAAGGGACCGCCCTAGGCGTACTTTTTCGAATCAAATCGGAGAAATACTGGAAAAGGGCCGAATGCGTGCGTGCGTGCATGACTCGATGTATGAATGTTGAAGAAGCGAAAGAAATTTGTCAAGATTAGACCTGTATTTAGATTCCAAAAAAGTTACCAAAGATGGCCGGACGTCACTCTCACAAGGCTACCTGCCTTTCACACAGAACGAGTGTACAATCTTCTTCTTCTTCTCTTTAATGGCAGCCAACGGGCAACGTTGTTCGGCGTTCAGTACCGCGCATGTCATGTTGTAACCCAATTTGACATTCGCCTCGTGCGCACAGCCGCGCACTCAGCCACCAGTGGCCGTGGTTAGTGGCTGCGTCACTAGCCACTAGGCTTAGCTGAACCACTAGTGGCCGCTTTTAGTGGCGGTGGCCAATATGTAATTAAAAAAATCTGGTATTTTTCACAAATATAAACTTACAGTGCCGCGAGTCGTTAGAAGAAGGGACTGAGTGATACAGAGCTATATCACGGTATACGGCGTTTTTTTTAGACGTCACGTCAGTCGCAGCGGGACATCTCAGAAAATCCAACATTTATTTTAGAGAATTAATTTCAAATCCAATCCAGGACTCGAACCGCCTGTACCACGGAATCCTGGACGAAAGCACCGTGGCACCGGAGCACAAGCGTGTGTACCTGGAGATGAGTCCGGGGGACACCGTGTTCTTCCACCCGCTGCTGGTGCACGGCTCGGGGGCCAACGTGTCGCAGGTATCACAGTGGGAGACCATAGAGACCCTCAGCGGAGAGACAGACAGACGGACGGACGGACAGAATGACAGATTCAAACAGCTGATGCGGAATTTCAACTGCGACATAACTGTACGGTTACGGGCTTTAATTTGTGACCCATTTCAAGAAAAATATGCTTGAAGTCGTCAATATCATTAGACTCATTACATTACAGATGTCCAGTCATTTGTAACTTTTAGGAAACTCAACCTTATTCTTGTTCAATGTCAGATTGACTTTGGACCTAAGGCGGGTACCAAATTTAATCTCGTGACTGTATATACTTCGTGTGTTCATAAGGTTCTTTATACGAGCTCCTTGACGCCTTGTTGGCAAAAATTCCGAGTTCCAACTTTACAATACTACCCTCACTTTCGAGTGAAAATCTCAAAAATATGGAAATTGGGACCATTCGAAAATAAATCGTGAATGATTTTCGCATTCGAATATTTTCTACCGCTCGGTTTTGAAATCGAGCGCTCGAAAGTCAAAAATCGGCCCCTGGGCCGAGATTCTAGACAGTAAAAACCATATCGTCTTTGACCTGTCATCGTATTGTCAACGTTTTAATAGCTCTTATTTACTTGACAGTAAGGGCGGCGAAGTTTTAAAACAAGGTCAAAGACGATATGTTTTTACCCTTTCATATGTGAATATCACATTCGCAAAAGATCATACTTGCAAAACATCATATACGCATAACATCATACTCGCAAAATATGATATTTACAAATAGTCGGGTTTTGTTATAACGTCGTAGGTAGGTTTAGGTTATGTTAGTTTTGCAGCTGGCCCGGAGGGCCAAACCACACAGATATAGCAGCACGAATGTCGTGTTTTGTGAATTTGATGTTTTGCTTTTATGATATTCGGAATATCATGTTTTGCAAATATGATATCCAACGACGGAGGGGTTTTTACCGCCTACATAGAATCGAAGCCCTCTACCTTTACCTTTCGCACATTATAACGTCATAACATAGCATCCATGTCCACCCTGTATGAAGCATATGGGATGTGTGCCAGGGCTACCGGCGCTGCGTCTCGGGCCACTACGCCAACAGCGGCTGCGGCGTGCAGCTGGCGGGCTCGGCGCTGGCGCGCGAGGTGGAGGACCAGTACTTCAGGAAGAAGGGGCTGAGCGCACTCTCCTACACGGTGAGCCGCCATTTTGATTTTTTACAAATCGTCATTTTGAAACTGGCTAATATTGTACATACATACATACATTAAATCACGCCTGTTTTCCAGAGGGGTAGGCAGAGACCACTTCTTTCCACTTGCTACGATCCTGACAAATTTCCTTCGCTTCTTCAACATTCATATATCGAGTCATGCCCGCACGTCGGTTTCGGGTACTTAAGATTCGGCCCTTTTCCAGTATTTCTCCGATTTGATTCGAAAAAGTACGCCTAGGGCCGGGCGGCCCCTTCCGACCCTTCCACACACTTTCGATCTGTATATCTCTTTCGTCAATCTTCCCTCATCCATCCTTTCCAAATGACCGAACCATCGAACCAGCGAAAATTTCAATCTTAGTCACTACATCTTCTTTTATTCCACACTTCTCTCTGATTTTTTCATTTCTAACTCTATCAATCAGTTTCACACCACACATACTACGCAAAGAGCGCATTTCAACAGCATTTACACGACTTACATGCTTGTCCTGCCACACCCAACATTCACTACCATACATCAGGGTAGGGGGCAGCACTCCATTGTGAACAGCCAGCCGGGCTTTTTGTGAAACGCCCTGTCTGCTCACAAAGGAGTACAGGGCCCCATTAATTTGATTCCCCGCATTTACCCTCCTCTCGATATCGTTCTCACACTTACCATCTCTTGTAAACACACTTCCCAGGTACACAAATTCGCTCACTTGTTCTACTAATTCACCATTTATATTTATCACGCACTCAGTCATCTCTTCATCCTTCTCTATCACCATGACCTTGGTCTTGGCAACAATTACTTTCATCCCCTTTTGCTTAAATCCCTCATTCATCACTGTCACCATCTCCTGCAACTCAAGTACCGATGGGGCAAGGGCTAATATTGTAAGAGTGTAGATATTTAATACAAAAAAAATATCGTCTACCAGATCGCATAAAAGAAATAAACCTGACCATGTACAATGTACATTGTACTATCATACGATATATATGATTTTTATCATTATTAAACTAATTTTATAATAGTTTTAAGCAAATTTTAGCTGTTTCCATTTAAACCTAACCTGACTTAAACAATAATTGACAATGTTTTGTAATTCTGAAAAAAAAAACAGAATAATAAGGCTGTTCGAAGTGAACTTACTTGTGGGAGGACCTTGTGCAGGGTCCGTCCGGGTTGGTACCACCATCTTATCCATTAACCTATCGCCAAGCAGCAGTGTTCGCATTGTTGTGTTCCGGTATGGGGATTAGACAGCCGGTGAAATTACTAGCATAGAGGCATTCCAACTTAGGCCTCAGGGTTGGCAGTGCAGTTTTCACTTACCATCAGGTGGCCTCGCCTGTGCTCGTTTGCCTTCCTATGACATAAAGGAAAAAAAACTTTTCACTTGATGTTATAATTACCGGAAAAATAGTTTATAGACGGTTGCAATGACTGTTAACTACAGAACCCTGATGCATTAAAACCATACATATTAAAAAATATTGTTTGTTTCCAGGATGGTTTCAGATTGAAAAGCAAACATGTTAAAGGAGTAAAGAGCAATCTGTGAACGACTGTTTTCTGTTTCATATCCTGATCGGGGCGGTGTGAGGTTATTATATACATTGGTTATACTTATACACTTTTATTAAGTAAGTATTGGGCTGGTTGGTACGGATATATTGTGATATTTTTGAAATTATATTTTTATAAATAGAAACTTGTTTTTATTACTATTGAGCTTACTCCTATACATAAGCATAGTCGACCAAGGAATTATTTTACAAGTTTTCGACTCTATTTTTAAGATGTTAAAGTCCAAAAGAGGTGAAGGATCTCCTTGTACGCCTTAATCCAACGCCAGGGTTTTTTTTTACACACACACACACACATACCTTCACCTGTAATCCCAGAGTGGGCTAGGCAGAGCTACAGAATTACAACTTTAAAAAGTTGTTGATAATTCAGTAACCACAATTTGCACAAGTAGGCCGTGTGGTTGCCGGGTTAGAATAGTGTCACTCCATGTCTTCCCTTGGATGTCGTAAGAGGCGACTAAGGGAATATAGGCTTGTAGTACTGTTAGGCGATGGGCTTGCAACCTGTCACTAATATGCTGGTAAAAATCTTAGCCTACTTGTGTTGTGGTTTTATTAATACCAAACAAAAATGCGATGTCCGCCTTTTTCGGTTCGAACCTTTGCGCGGGCGGGTCGACAGGTTTTACAAATAAAATAAAAATATATCGATACTTGTTTTATTTCAAAAGTGGCTGGTCTATTATAAAACTTAAACAGTAATAAAATAACATTTAAAAATATTGTGACCTTCGACTGACTTAAAGTCATACATTTGCATTAAGTTTTACTTTCGTCAAATTGAAAAACACTGTATATTATCATTATTATTATTTCAAAATATATATTATATTATGTGTGAGCAATTTTTAAACAATTTGTGATACAAATCAACTACTCTTACATTTAAAACTCTTTGTAGTATTTTCTACCTTAAATCTAGTATTAGTTAAATTATACAATCATTCTTATAAAATCTCTTATTCATAACTTTATACAAATCTCATAAAATTCTTATCCATCATCAATAAATCACCACAAAGACGTTTTGAACCTTTTGACCGCTTAATAAAACTGGAACTAAGCAAATTTATGTGCTTTGGACGCACCGCGCTCAAGTATTCATAATACGTGACTTAAGTTGAAATACACCTTTTTATGCTAATCTTTTAAGTATTAAGCTAGCTAGATGGAAATATTTTATAGTACTGAAGGCCATTGGAAGTAAGGCTCATCAGGTGAAGATATGTCAATCTCTGCATAATGTCTTACTTTCGGAGTCAAAGATTCGTTGTTGTTCACAGTATAATCTAGAGATGTAATGGCTGTGTGTATGTACCTATCGTGGGTAAAAAATAATCAGCGTTATATGGGAAGGGAAGGATACCTATTATGCTTACTTTATTTTACCTTTTAACCGCAAAGTCATTAGATTTCTATTTTCTATTTTTATATATCATAGTTTGGTATGAAAAACAACAGGTACATCGCTTAGAAATACCTCGCTTAATATACTTTAACATTATCAAAATATTTAAACACTATTTGTAAGTCAAATAAAATCTAGCTATCAACGAAAACGGAGGTCGTTGTTAACCTTAACAACAATGCAGCAATTATTTATTTTCTTGCATATTTTTCCATGAAAAAAAAAACGCAGTAATGATAAAAAAATAGTTTTAACCTTTTGACCTATAAATAACATTTTAATGTATTTTTTGTTTAATTTTTGTTCATTCATTTTTACATCATGGTAAAATAATTTAAAAAGTAATAAAATACAAAAGTCAAAAGGAAAAAATATCGCTTAAAATTCTTCTTATGAAATAATTATTGTCTATTATTATTACATTTAAAAGGTACATTAACGATTTTAACTTAAAACCCGCCACATTATTGCATTGTACGAGTTAATATATAATTTTCGCAATATACAGCAATTATTTACAAAATTCGTCTTATTAATAATAGAGGTGAAATAATAACTTATTTTAAAACTGTGAGACGAGACTAGATCTGGTTTGGGAGTAATAATATAAAAGTGGGAATGTCTTAATGTACATATAAGTTGTTCGGTGCAAAGAAGTAATTATTGGTAACTAAATATTAACGCCCTTCGTCAACTCCGTCAAAAATCTGTAAAAAAATAAATAATTCAAATAAATATTCGGAAAATTATTTACAAAAAGTTTGTTAAATTTGAAGAACATTTACTAACGAGGTTAATATATAAAAAAGATATGTGCGAAACCAAACCAATTTCTAAGTAAGCTCATATTTAAATCATTAAGAAGCAGTTATTATATTAGTAATATCAAAACTGTTAAAATAAAAGTTAAACGTCAAAAATGTAAAATTATGTTTATTGAGTACCTTATAATCTTATAAAACATGCCTGTATGTATAAAGCAGTAATATTCAATATGTGCTAATAATAAAATATGTGCAAACTTATTTTATATAAAGCCATTACTATCCCAAATTCTATATACTTATTTGAAACTGGTTCCTATTTTTTCGATGTTTTTTAATCACAATATTAAGTGAAAACGGAATAAAGGAACCGTTTTCATTATGTTAATACATTTTACAAGGATACCTAACTAAACTACTTTAGGTATGTCTTGTTACAAATTGGTTTGTTGCGTTAAAATATACTTAACATAAAATGTAGAACATTTTTTAAGCAATTAATAGCATAAATGATAGTAAACATCATACATATAACTAAATAATCGGATTAAAATAATAATATATCATATCATTGATTATGTTATATTTGCAACGACGAAATAATAAAAATACTTAATCAAATTAAAAAAATAGTTTCAGTTGACCAATCAATAGTTATTTAAGATGATTTTACCAATAATTTAAATACACGGCTCAAGATGTGGATCAATAAAAAATAAAAAATAATAAAAAAATAATATTAAAAAGTCTGTTAAGCTCTTTGGCCAAACTGGAAATAAGTATGCAGCATAGACTTAGATGGTAAAATAGCGGAAGATAGGAGACAATCAGTCACCTAAGGTGACTAACCTTCAGGGCACGGAACTCATAAATCAGGTCCAGTGGACCTAATTGACTCAGTCGCAATCCGAATGTCATTCACGTCACACGCGGACGTGTCAAGATACTTTTATGATTTCAGGCAAAATAGAGGTACGAGGCATTCGTGTGTTTTTAATGGTTATGCAAAACATTCCAGAAGAAAAAGACAAATAACATTATTCCTTTCCCCACTAACTTTTAAAAAGTGGCATCAAAAATATGGGAACTATCAAGGTCATATTGCATATTGAATAATTTTAACGAAAATTGGTTTTAACAATCCAGGTAAGTCTGTATTCGTTTGTATTTGTTTCGGAGACATCGCCATAAAACTCCGAACACAAAATAACGCTACTACTTTCCTATGAAGATACGCTCTTTTGTGTGAGCGGTTTTAAAGATGTGAGTTTTGGTCGCGATATAAACGAGTCGGAGGGAGCGAATCCGATTGCAAAAGCTATTAAATAATAAGCGCGCAAAGATTAACTCTATACGACCGACGTGTAAAATGTGGTATGCAAAAGGCCTCTTCCTAATTTTTTTATCTAAACCGCCAGAGAGCCAAATACTCATCAAACGCTACACTACAGAAACATGCAAATAGGTAAGAACCTTAAAGGGACACCGTGCGTCATAGGTTCAAACAGTTAAAGGTTAAATTCCCTAAGGTTAAATAATAATATAAATCACTTTTACTTAAACAGCTGTGTCACTGATAACTGACAACGCAGTTAGGTGTTAAATATTTTAACCATTTAATATTAGTGTAATATGCAATACAAGTCACTGGCACTGTTTTATATTAAAATACGCAACCAACTAACTACTTAAAGCTTTTAACCTTTAAAACACCCTTTAAATAATACATTTCTTATTCTTATATTTTTAAACTACTATGCATTTACTTTTCCCAATTTCTACACAGTATATTTAACAGTTATACTACATCTATTTATTACACGTTTCCCATACTTATATTTAGAAAACTAATCTTACGACATTAACATGCTTCCTTAAATCTACAGTTTTATAATCATTATAATTGTCCAAGCCAACGACTAAATTCTTCTTGCACTTGTTCGAATTGAAAAAAAATCCTAACTTGTTCGTATTGCCCTATCCTACTTTCCCAAATGGAGCGTAAGAAACTAAAATGGAATGATTTTCAAAGCATTGTTGAATATAAATAACAATAATTTGTTAATATCATTTCAACTCTCGTTTGTCTAATTTCCCCTTAAATATTACTTACACTTGCCCCGCTACATACGGTATATTTTACCCCATTATTTTAGTTTCACAAGGTTATTTACCTGCCCTTTATTTATCCATAATGTACCCCAACGTTTTATACTCCTACTAAAACGTTTATTTTCATTTGCTTTGTATCTTGCATATATTGCTTTAAACTACAAGTTTACAATATTTATGAATCCTTCGCCCCGTTACCGCGCTTCAACTTGCCCCATTGTTTAGTCCTACTTCCCCTTCCCCCAAACGCTACTGCTCTTTGTCCCTATAGTCGACGAAGACCCTAACCACTTCACCTTCATATTTGCGTTGCGAAGGCATGAAGTAGAAGTCGGGCTGCGCCGCGTCGCGTCCTCGGGGTAGGGAGTACGCTGCTCGGTCTGGACGGGGGCCGTAGCTGAAAAATAATTAAAAAATAATTAGTGTTTCAATATTAACAATCGCCAATAAATTGAATACCGGGGTAAGATGACTAGGTAAACGAGCACGCACGCACTAAACTAAAACAAGTGCTTCTGCCGCATTCGGATGTAATATAACGTTAATCAATTTCGAAATTGACATTGAAGTGACGCAATGAAAAAATAATATTCATGCATGACTCATGCATGACGGACAAGTAAGTTTAAAGAACATGTCTTAATTACGAGCGATGCGATGCTACGCGACGATGTATGTGTTTGATATAGGTAAGTACAGACACGTCTAATAATAACTAATTGTTTTCGCTTTAATATTATATTATAACACTCTTTGTTACGCCGTCGGTAAAAGTAACAACAAAAATTACAAATCATCAAACAACTGAAAAATACTTAAAAATAATCAATTAAAACCCTTCCCTATCCTGAACAACATTTGGATAACAAAAAAATGTTTTTTGTTTCAAGAAAATACTTAAGTACATTTTATAATTCATTGCTTGTCCCCGCCTGCAATACCTTTTCCACTATTCAAGTTGTATGTATATTGGTATAAATTGCATTACTTATTAACGAGGTATCAAACAAAAAATCATTGCATGGTACATTATAAGTATTTACCTATCGATTATATAGCTTGTTTCTCGCTTTACAGTTGTTTTTTTTACTGCAGTCGGGTTTTTTGTTTTTATTTAAATAATTTAGTTTATTTCACATTTTTTTGTTTTTATTAATAAAATAGTGGTTTTATTAATATAACCAAACGTTAAATGAGCTCTGGAGCTCGATTTTTTAATGTCACGAAGCTATAAGTAACAAATTACAAGCGGAACTCTCCTTTTAGCAAAAGAAGCATCGTGCATTCAAAAATCGATCCCCAGTCAGTAGTAACGTAAGATTAGTTCATTTGGTTAGATGGAGGCCGATCGAACAGATTGTAGATACCTACTTAGGCCAAGAAATTGAAGTAGGTATAAATCAACTAAACTTCTCTTAATCTCTAACAATTTCAACGGTCATACGTGTACCTGGGTACTAGACTAAGCACCTACATTGAGGTTACCTATTCCGTGTATCTTTACTTAAATAAACTGTCCATGCGTAGGCAGGATGGCGCATTAGGTAGGTATTAGCCAGCAATTTATACTATACCATCAATGTGCATTAATCAAGTATGTAGTAGGTATTCGTGAATTATTAATTATTACACTACTTTCTTAATGGTTTATATTGTAGGCGTTTACAGCTCAACAAGAAATATTTATTACTTAACATTTAACGTCCTTTTTGATTTCCCTGTCTAAATGGTAGCATCAAAGTATTATAATGTATATATATTTGGAATGGGCTATTTACTAGCTTTCATTTGAGACCCATATTGCTATAATAAACATTTTTTTTTTTTTAAAACCCCCTCTTTGTTTTTGCAGACGCCATTTTGAAATATTATATACCCTATGTCACTTCGGCAATTAAGACGAATCGAATGACACCTAGTATGTTAAAATCGGTCAAGCCGTTTAGGCTGCAGAGCGTGCCCAGAAATAGACATACATACATACATACATACATACGCTCGAAAAACATAACCCTCCTTCTGACGCAGTCGGGTAAAAACAAGAAAACATTTTCATAAAACGTAAAAACCAAAAAAGGATTTCTTCGACCGTGACAGGACTCGAACCTGCAATCTTCGGATCCGAAGTCCGACGCCTTATCCATTAGGCCACACGGTCACTTGTATGTAGCGACGAAAATTCCGGCCAATTGAATAGACACGTATCATCCCCTATTGATCCACCCTCCTAATACAGGGGTACTAGAGTGAGATGGAATCTCAGCGGACGAAACGAATTCACAGTTTGTTTGAGTTCGAAAATATAAAAATATGTCAAAGCAGTGAGCATTATAAACACAATTACGTTTTGTTTTTTACTACCTAGGTTACTTAGGTACTTACTAGGTTTTAACAATTAATACAAAATAAAATGTTTTACTTTTTTCAGTAGGTAGGTACTTGTTATATAAAATTGTAAACATAGACGATAAAATTAAAGAATAATTAATCTGTCACTTATGTACATTTCGATTTGTTTTCTATAGATTGTAGGACACATTTATTCCTAAAAAAGGTGAGTTTAAAGATACGCATCTTATTTCAATGTGATAAGGTCCAAAAGTGTATTTTATCATTGAACTAGACTGTACAATGGAGTTTTATCAACATCTGACGACCACAGCGGATATGGTACACACAACTGAAATAAGACCTTATTGTTTGGGCTTTAGTGGCGCGTTTCCTATGGACTTATCAACACAATCAATTAAACACTAAAATCCCTTTGTTTAGTTTTTTAAGTGGTTAGACAAATCGTATGTCACTGTAGTATCTTGTGCCAAGGAATTAGCAAAGGATCATGGGCAAATTGGGTGTGCCACCAACAGAATTGAAACCTATATCACTAAAAAGGTTTTAGTTAAAGCATCATTTCTTAATATTGCCGCAAATATCTAGCTCACCGGAGAACAAAAATATGGGCAAACAAGATAAATCGTCCGTAGAAACTTCGGCTAATTAATGTATAATTGTGACAGTTTATTATAGAACTGCGTGTAGGGTATTTGATGTACAAAAATATGTAAACTGTAGTGTTCGTGCTTCTCCAGAACTTGTCTAAAAAAGTATATTTAACTATATTCGTAACAACTCGTTACTCGCAAGATTACAAAGTATCTCGTAGAACTCTATCATCAACATAACCTTCAATTAAGTTACTTAACTGAATAAAATTACACGAATTATTTTTTCATGTCGGTATTTAATTTACCTTACAAATGGTGTATTTATCTGTACTACAAATAAACTCTCGATTTCAAGAAAATACTTCAGTTTGTTAATGTACGAGTATATTACCTAAAGTTTATATTGACAGTCTTGTTTTCAAGTGATCATATTTTTGTTCTCCGGTGAACTAGGTATTTGCGGCCATAATAAGAAATGATGTTTTCACTAAGTTCATTTTAAATATAAAGGTTTCAATTCTGTTGGTGCCACACCCAATTTCCATACAAAAATGCCCATGATCCTTTGATTAAAATCGATTCGAGTTTCTGATACATTTATAAGTGTGGATAGGGAGGGGTAAAAATTATAAGGCGAGACGCAGTAGTAGGTTCTTTGTTCTTTCGTAGAGGCTAAAGTGATGATACTGATGATCCGATTTTGACGAAAACGTGGTTTCACTAAATTGATGCACACAAGTCATTATTATTGTGTGAGTAATTGTTCTATTGTCATCTATGTGTGTAAGTATAAATGAGGTGGTTTAGTGTGTACACACACAATTAGTAAAATAATAATAATATATTTTATTAGTTAACACCTAAAAAGCAATTATGTACCTATCGTTTTTTTAATAAATATACCTAAAATAAGCGGAAAATCTCACAGAAATAGACCTACCTCCTTCTTTTGTACAGTCAAGAACTTAAATTTGGGACCCACCCAATATGACATTCTACAACAGTAAGGGTAAGTTACCTTTAAGTAACAAATGATTTGGCATTTCTAATAATGGGTTGACGACTTCAAACCTATTTTTTTTAAATGCGGCACAAATAAACGTTTGTGACCGTACATTTTCTATAAAGGAAATGCCGACTCGAATTCAACCATAAATAATGTTTTCAATTTCCTACTTTCATACCGCAACAAGACTCACCCGTACTGTCCCCCTCCCTGCTGCCCCTGCCCCCTCGGCCTCTGCAGCGAGCGCGTCTCGTGATAATACTGCGCCGCGCTATTCGGGTACTTCGGCGCCATCTTGCCGTTCCCGTTCCCGTTGGCGTTGGGCGCCATCTTGTTCCCGTTGGGCGCGGCCATCTTGTGCCCGTTCTTGGCGGCCATCTTGTTGCCGCTGGCGGGGCGCGGCGGCGGCGGGTTGGCGGGCCGCGGCGCCGCGCCGGGCCGGTCGCGCAGCGGCGCCGTCGACACCGTGCTGTTGTACTTGTCGTCGTTCTCGAACGGCTCGAAGGCGTAGTTTGTGTTGGCTGTGGAGTAGTCCTTCCAAGCCGCGTTGGGAATCAGCTGGTCCTGCGAAAATATGGTTTATTAGCTGAAATGTTAGATCATCTAGGCATTCTGGGCGGTAAATAGCATAATATTATAAAGACAATATCCATTATTCGATATTTAATTGTTGTTGTGTTAATTAATTATTATTAATTATTCTTGTATTTTTTGATTATTAGTATTTATGTTTTGACGATCTCAATGTAATTCCGTATTTTTTGACATGCAATGCAATATTTATTGTATCATTACCAATGGGCGGACGACGGATGCAATTTACGTCAAAATAATGTCAAACGATATCCGTAATATGGATATGACTACAATTGATTTTTTAAAAAGAGAACATCACTGCACAAAAACTTATAAATTTTATTGTTGAAGTAAATAATCAGACGACGCGCTGGCCTAGTTGGTAGTGACCCTGCCTAAGAAGCTAGCGCGCCTGGGTTCAAATTCCGGTAAGAGCAGATATTAGTGTGACGAGCGCGAATATTTGTTCCCGAGTCATGGATGTTTTCTATGTATTTAAGTATACATATTTCTCGATATAAGTATTTATATCGTTATCTAGTACCCATAGCACAAGCCTAGATCTTAGTTTGTTACTAGGTCAATTGGTGTGACATTGTCCCCTGTTTTTTATTTTATTTGTTTGGTATTTTCAGTAAGTACATTCCTTTTGCAGTTAACTATCTACTTTTATAGGGAAAATTACCTCTCCACATCTACAGACGTATTCGTAAAGTGTTACTTCAGTACATTCTTAATAAATAAAATATGTACTAATTTATAACAAAAACTGCAAATATTTTCACACATAAATAGTACTAGTAATTAATTAAAAGTCTTATCTATCTTGTGCTTTCGTCACCATATTGCATCCGTCGTCCGCGCATTGATCATTACATTGATGAATAAATAAACTAAACTAAACTAAACTATTGTTGTCTTTGACATGTTATGGTATTGTTTTAAACTCTGCCGCCATTACTGTCAAGTAAATAATAACTGTCAAAATGTTGACAATACGATAACAGGTCAAAGACAATATGGTTTTTGCGTCTAGAATAGAGTCAATAGAGGCCTTGCTTGACAGATGCGATAATTGAGCATAGAAAAAAAACAGGGGAACCAACACTCCGAGACTATCATTATTTTATTTCTTAGCAATAGGTAATTGTCTCCGCCAGCATTTTTCTTTCTAACATTCAAGTTAAATAACATTATATTACCTACATAATTTATAAAAAAAAACATGGTGCATAACATGTAATAGGAACGTAGTACGAACTGCTAATAGATTCACTGCATATTACCGACATGTAAAAGAGCCCTAATGTGGCCAATTTACTGAATAAATATTTTGAATTTTTCTTTCTTTATTGATTGTAAACAATTTGCTTGCTTGTTTTTCGCTTTTCTATTGATACTTTTAACACAGTCACATAGTTTTTAGGGTGATTACATAGAACTTAATATTTATCCTCATTAAAATCAATCCTAACTCTTATACTCACTTTTCTCTTCCCGCTTCGGCTCCTATACAGCGTGCAGCCGGCTTGTAATAAAGCCACCAGTATGAGCGCGGCCACACAGCCCACCACGACGTATAACTTCGTCTCGGCCAGACCGAAGAAGTTGCGAGCATTTCCAGGCTCCTCAGGGATTCGCTGGGTTGAGAGCACTAGAAAAACCATGATGTTACAAACATTTTTAGCAACTTGTGGTCGTTTCCTATAGGAACTATCAAATTTTCTTGGAGGAATGTGTTTGGTAAATTTTAACCAAATCTGAACCCAAAATGAACTTCTAAACAAACAATTAACCAAGGTGCGGGTAGTTCGAAAAATCTTTCACGTTACGTAAAAAACGTCCTCCTTCTTAAGTATCGCAAATCGAACGTAAATTTGAGGTAAAAGTGAAGACTCCATCATCAGATCAGCTCTTACACACCATAATATGGCATTGTCATTAAGTTTACATGCCAATATGTATTCCAATTCTCAAATGTTCCAACAGAAACTGGTTCAAAATTACCTTACAAAATTTGAACCACAAACCAAGATTTACGGTTAAAATAAAAGCTTGTAAAATACTCACAACTCTGTGGTTCAAACACCAAGAACTCCGGATCCACGTTCAAATTGCCCACTTTCCCCAGTGCCAGAGTATCTCTCACGACGCGCTCCCATCGTTCCCTATCGCTGTCCCCCTCCGTCGCATTGGGCTGCACGGGATCGAGCGAGCGCGCGCTAGAGCCCTCGATGGTGTTGGTCTCGATGGATTTTAGGGTTAGCTCCGCAATAAGCGCTTTCGTTTCGTTTCTAAAATAAAACGAGTATTGTTACACTGAAATAGATCTTGTTTTATCTTATGGCAAGGAGAAGGCACATGAGTTGTGGTATTTGAGACGTCCATAGACAATTTAAGTCTCAAGATAACAATCTCAAGACTGCCATTCTAGGGGCCGTATTCATAAATTCATCTTGGCTGAGATGCCCGTCACAAGATACGTCAAAGTAAACGTCAAACCATAGAAAACTGACATTTTTGACGCATCTTGAGACGAGCATTAGAGTCGAGATCAGTTTAGAAATACGGTCCTAAGACTACAAATACATGAACAACCTTGAGAACTAAGATGGAATGCCTCTATGCTAGTAATTTCATTGTTTGTCTTATCCCCACACCGTAACACAACAATGCAACACTGCTGCTAGGCAGTAGGTAAAAGGATAAGATGGTGATAGTATCCTACCACCACTAAAAAGTCCTGCCACCCCCACAAATGCATATGGTATAGAGAAGGCCAATTAACACAAAGGCCACCTCATGTTAAAGAAACTTACTGCATAAACCCGTTGAGCTGCAAACCCTGGTAGCCCTTATTCTTTCCCACCTCCTTGCTAAGGCTGTCCACCACCTGTCTCTTCAACTCCTCATACTCCTGTGACCCTGGTGCCGGTGTCTTGAAGCTGTCCGCCAGCCCCGTGATGCGAATCAGCATGGTGTACAGGGTTTGACCGGGAAGGACGGCTTCTGTTGTTATTTCATCTTCTGCTGGCTCTGGAATTAAAGGCTTGTGTTGTTCAAAGACGTATTAGGTTAAATATCTTCCATTTTTTAGGGCATAGAGACGACAAAAAGGACACCTGTAACCTCACGATGCCGATGAGTAGACCTTCACGCCTTCATTCCCAGAGTGGGGTAGGCAGAGCTACAGAATTACCAACAACTCCAAAAACTTGTTGATAACTCTGTAACCACAATTTGCACAATTAGGCTAAGATGTTTACATACATACATAAACTCACGCCTTCATTCCCAGAGTGGGGTAGGCAGAGCTACAGAATTACCAACCACTCTAAAAATTTGTTGATAATTCTGTAACCACATTAAGATGTTTAACAGTGTATATTAGTGACAGGTAGCAAGCCCATCGCCTAACAGTACTACAAGCCTTTATTCCCTTAGTGGCCTCTTACGACTTCCACGGGAAGACATGGAGTGGCACAATTCTAAGCCGGCAACCACACGGCCTTAATACCATACTGTAAAATTTGCTAAGGTGTATTTTGCACCTGGTAAAGTTAGTAGATAACTCACCCGGCCCACAGGGCTTGATGCAGACCCGGTGCTCGGACACGATGGGCGTCTGCGTGTGCTTGTTGGTCCGCTTGTTGACGGCGTCGAAGTGGCCGCCATGCGGGATGAACATCATGTATAGGCACTGCGTGTCCGTGAACGCTAAGTCCTGAGGGAATTTTCAAGTATAGAGGCAAGTATAAATGGAGGGAGACAGGAGACATTCGTATATTAAGGCATCAGACTAAGAGTTTAACTGCAGTTTCAAATTAGACGGACTGTCTGTTTGTGATGATATTAAACACTGAACTTATTGTGCCTGTTACTGTGAGTTTAGAAAAAAACATGTAAAAAAAAACACTTATTTCATAGCGATATTAGTTTATACATACATATACATAAACTCACGCCTTTATTCCCAGAGCGGGATAGGCAGGGCTACAGAATTACCAACAACTCTAAGAACTTGTTGATAATTCTGTAACAACCTTTTGCACAATTAGGCTAAGATGTTTATTAGTTTATTTATTGATTTTATTTTATTACGATATTCCCAGCTTCTTAATAGCTTTCGACTGGATATCACGCTTGTACTCGCAACTGACAGTTTATTTGTCACTCGTGTGTCATAGAAAAACGAAGATTGCCGATAGCTATTAAAAAAATGGTTGATAAGTTATAGGTTAGGTTTACGGTTGATTAAGAGGTTTGTTAGGCTTAAAATTAGCTATAAAATGCGGAAACGTTTCTCTCCCTTAAATCTATAGTCCGTTTTACGATATTTGAATAATAAATATCTAACATCGTGAAAATCGGACTAGATTTATGGGGTGAGAAACGTTATGACCTCCGGAGCTAATTTTGTATGGACTTTAACAACTGCGCGATTGAAGAGTTAGGTCGCAAACCTCTTAATATTATTGCATAGTTTTGCACCCTACCTCCCAAGTGTTTAAAGAAATACTCAATCCTACACATTTCTAACGACTGACTGAATCCACACAATGCAAATGTTCAAATTCAAACATAAAGCAATTCCCAGCTCCACACCTTGCTATCCTTGGTATCCCTCTTCCTCACGAAGCTGAGCGTGGTGACGCCGTCGATGATGCTGCCGGCCTCCTTGCTGATATCCTGCTGCTGGTCTACCCGCGGCGCGCCGTAGCCGGAGACCCACGTGTCCATGATGAACGGCCGGGAGCTGCGCGGCTCCACCCAGCCGATGATGGCGTCGGTTTGCGACTGGGAATGGAGGTTGAAGGTAATTTACACGAGGAATTTAAAGAGTTTGAATGAGGCCTTTCCACTGAGGTGGACGAGCAGAGCGGAGCGGAGCTGTGCCAATATTAACCAATAGAATCAAAACTAACGTACGCAAGGCGCACTCGATGTGACAGCATGCGCCTTCTATTGGTTAATATTGGCACAGCTTCGGTCCGCTAGTCTCCGCCTAAGTGGAAAGGCAGCCAAACACGTGCTTTTAAATTTCGCACTACTAGAGTGCAATATTGGCATCAAAGAAATGTTTAATGGTAAAATGTATCAGATAAGGACTGTTCAATTTACTAAGCGGACATACTTAATTCAATATTAATCCTTCAACTAAAAAAATACTGATAGGCAGTGGCTGGTTATAAAATAAACGTAGACAAGTCTATCAAGTGTCGTATTTTTTTTTTTAATTGTCTAAATATTTTTCACGATGGAGCGAATTAATATTAAAGAACGCAAATTGATCTTGCAAAAATGGTGTACAGGCCAATTTTCACTACGGAAAATTGTGAATGAGTTTAAATGTTCCAAGTCAGCCGTGTTTCAAATCATAAAAAAATTTGGAGAGCATCATACGCTCGACGATTTACCAAAATCGCGGCGGAGAAGTGGCCCGGCAAACCCAAATGTCGAAGAAAAAGTCGTGCGGCTGTTAAAATCAACAAAGTACATGTCCGTTCGTGAAATTGCTAAAAAAGCAGGTATTAGCGTAGGCACTGTACAAAATATCAAGAAAGGAAATAATATACGGACATATAAGAAGCAAAAAATGCCGAAAAGAAGTGCCGAGCAAGAAATACGGTCCAAAAAAAGATGCCGCAATTTATACGATATTTTGCTGCAAAATAAATCTCGATGCATTCTCATGGACGACGAAACGTACGTGAAATTTGACACCAGTACGTTACCGGGGCCCCAGTATTACAATGCGGCTGTAGGAGAAATTGTACCCGATTCCGAAAAAACCATAAAAATTTACAAATTCGGGAAGAAAGTCCTTGTATGGCAGGCAATTTGTTCCTGTGGCCTCAAAAGTACGTTTTATTTTGCAACTGGAACTATTGGTGGCGAAATTTATAGAAAGGAATGCATCACAAAACGGTTACTTCCTATATATAGAAAGCACAGTATTCCCCCTTTGTTTTGGCCTGATCTAGCGAGTGCTCACTATGCTGGTGAGACTGTGGTGCTATTAAATTCAAAAAACATCGATTTCAAGAAGACAACCCACCAAACTGCCCGGAGCTCCGCCCCATCGAGCGATACTGGGCCATTGTAAAAAGATACTTGAGGAAGGATGGCCGAGAAGCTAGTACATTGGCAGAATTTAAACGCATGTGGTTTGCTGCTTGTAGAAAAGTATCCAAAAGCGATGTGCAAACACTTATGCGACGAATCCGGGCTAAAGTCCGAAATTTTTACCCTTGTAATTAATTCTTTTTTTTTTGTGTTATATATTACTTTATTTTAATATTGTAAATAAATATTCACCGTAATAAAGATATATTTGTTATAAAAAATCCATTAATGAACCTATTTTTGATGTCCGCTTAGTAAATTGAACAGTCCTTAGTCCAGGGTTTAAAGTTACATCTTAGAACATCCTACGTAAAAAGACACCCATTTTATTACGTTTATTAGCAACTAGCGACCCGCCCGCGGCTTCGCCCGCGTGGAATGTATTATACATATAAACCTTCCTTAAGAATCACTCTATCTATTAAAAAAAACCGCATCAAAATCCGTTGCGTAGTTTTAAAGATTTAAGCATACATAGGGACAGACAGCGCAAGCGACTTTGTTTTATACTATGTAGTGATATAGTAGGGACACCGAGTGATGGCACTTGACACATCTGAAAATAGTGTTGTGAAACACTCCGTTTAACTAAATGGAGTGTTTTCGTGAGTCGATTGTGTGACTGGCAGAAGAGTCTTCAGAGGTACCGTTAGCGTGGACCGTATTTAACTAAATGGAGTGTTTCACAACACTATTTTCAGATGTGTCAAGTGCCATCACTCGGTGTCCCTACTTTAATGTTAAATTAGGATACCTTCTGTCACTTTCTAATTCGATAAGGTACAAAGTCACAGAATGCGACTTAAGGCGAGTACATGGATGATTCTACAAATGAGCATCAGAGATCTAATTTTAATATTAGAATAAGAAGGCAACAAAGAGCAGTGATATGAAATTTGACGAATGCATCACTTAAAATTACATTCATATAAAAATGGATATACGAGTAGAAAGCGTATTTAAGCTCGTGTGATTAATTCAATATTTTTGTTACCAACATTTAATGATTACTCAACAAAAATCTTGTTTCTGTGGAAAAACACCTCCAGTTCATAATCTAGCCGAAAGCTCTCACCATCCTCTGGTCATTGCTAAACCCAATGCCGGTCCACAGCTTGCTCTCTTTCGTCACGATGGTAAACCGCACGGAGTCCTTCCCCCGTTTCTGCCCCAGGTACTCCCAGCTGGCATGGTAGTCGCAGGAGTTGTTGGCGAGCTCGCAGTTGGCCGGCAGCTTGAAGTAACCTCCACATTTGTTGGGAAGGGGCAGGATACCGCCGAGGAGAGAGGATCTTTTCTCTTCTGCAAGTAAACAAAAGAATACAAGTAAGTAGCTGTGACCGCACATATAAATATAATGGTGGTTTATGATCATCCTTCATAACGCGTACTGCAAAAGAGTGCATACAGTCAGGACCTATTTAAAGTTGGGGTGAATAGGAATCCTCTGGAAGCTTTACTCCATCGTTGACAAAATCATCGTTCTCTAACGGCAAGAGTTAATAAAGAGTCAACCCATTAACCATTTTAATAAAAGGAGACTACTACTGAGAAGAAGTGCCGCAAGAAACTTCACACTCAGCTATTTATACCCGGCAACGCATATAAGAGTTTTTCTGACTTTCACTCAGAATCTTGAAGTAGAAAATGTGAGTTTTAACATTATATGAGCTTCATTTAAATTAAAATAAAAGACGCAACACCTGGGGAAAGACTTGTTCAAAGAGATGGTAGCAAATGTGTTAATGATGAAGTAGTTTTTAGAGTAAGGCTTGTTCACGAAATAAAGTAGCCACCTAAAGTTGGGCCTTCATAATTATCTTGAAACTTTTTGTTATGCTAATGAGTGATATTCTGACACATGTATTGTCAAGTTTAAGAAAAAATAATATTATATGTCATTGACTACATAAAATCAAAATGCCGAGGATAAATGAGAATATTCGTAAATTAATTATCGTATCCTATTGTACAAAAAAGGGTATTTCGATGCGACAACTCGCAAAACGGTATCAATTATCTAAAGATGGTGTACGAAAAGTAATAAAAAAGTTTGGGGAATTTAATACTCTAGGTGATCTGCCTGGTCGCGGTCGCAAAAAAGGCTGCGTGAAGCCGAAAGTGGACACGGGAATAGTAGTGTATTTCCGTCGAAATCCATCGGCCTCTACTCGCGATGTAGCCAAAAAGTTAGAAACTTCGGTTGGGAACGTGCAAAACGCCAAAAGGAGAAATAATTTACAGACCAGGAAGAATCAGAAAATGCCGAAAAGGACTGCTGCCCAGCTTGAAAGAGCGAAATCTCGAGCTAAAGCTTTAAACAAGTTTTTAATTCAAAATAACGACCGATGCATTTTAATGTATGATGAAAAATATGTAAAAAAAGACATGAAAACGTTACCGGGGCCGCAGTTTTACACGTGTGCAGCTGGCGAGGACGTTTCAGAAGAGCATAAGTGCGTGGCTTTTGAAAAAATCGCCCAAAAATTCCTTGTTTGGCAAGCTATTTGCTCATGCGGGCTTAAAAGTACGAGCTTTTTCACTACCGGTACAATCAACGGAGATGTCTACCGAGAGGAGTGTATTAAGAAGCGAATTCTGCCCTTATATCGGAAACATACACGTCCTCCAATATTTTGGCCTGATTTAGCTTCTGCTCATTACGCTCGAGCCACCTTAAATTTGCTTGATAACAAGAATATTAGTTATGTTGCGAAAAACATTAACCCACCAAATTGCCCAGAACTTCGCCCGATTGAAAGGTATTGGGCAAATATCAAACGATATCTGCTCAAGAAGGGTGCAGTTGCCGACAGTGAAGCTGATTTCAAAAAAATATGGAACGCAGCTTCTCGTCAGGTCACTAACAGTTCAATACAGACGCTGATGGCAGGCATTCGAAAGAAAGTCAGAAAGTTCGCCAACTCTTAGGGTTTCTACAAAAAATTGTATTGTACTTACTTTTTACAATGTTTATTGTTATAATTGACTGTTTTTTGTTTGAAGTGCTGTGAGAAATACACGATTTATTTACATTTTCTTATGGCTACTTTATTTCATGAACAAGCCTTAGATAAAGTATGGTACTAAAAACATAGCCAGACTTAGTTTCTGAAAACTTGCTTGGAACGAACTGTAAAAAAATCTTGATTCCTCCTGCCATGCCACTAACGCATTTTAGGATCAAAACTTCAAAACGCTGCTCGCCATTAAAAAAACAGGGCGCAAAACATTTACTTTACACCTTATATCAGAAAGTCTACTTACCGAAGAAATTAATCTTCGCCACGCCCCTCTGGCTCCCATGTCCATGGTACTTGAGCTCGTCGGGACGGTAAAAGTCCTTGACAACAGCAGTTCCCTGCTCTATTCCTGAAGGCGGCGCGTGGTTGTAATGACCCGTCTCCTGCCCGCGGGCCCAGATCACGTGCATCTGGTCGTCGACGATCGAGTGGTCGGTCGGTTCTTTGGCCTGAGTACAAATCATTATTATCATCATCTCCATCATCATCATCATCATCATCATTATCACCATCATCATCATCATCATCATCATCATTATCACCATCATCGTCATTGTCATCGTTATCGTCGTCAAAATTATCATAATTATGCTGTACCAGCCGAAAGAGGCTCCCAGCTGGACACAGCAAAAGGTAGTAGGGTTCCGATATATCAGAGGTCTATCACGAATTTTATTGATCTAGTATCGAACTAAACTCGTGATTAATTAGATATATAGTAAACATCACAGCGATTAGCACAAATCGAACCCAAGACTGCTACCCAGTGCTACCAACTAGGATTACTGCCCATACTTGTGGGAGGACCTTGTGCAGGGTCCGTCCGGGTTGGTACCACCATTTTATCCATTAACCTACCGCCAAACAGCAGTGTTCGCATTGTTGTGTTCCGGTTTGGGGATAAGACAGCCGGTGAAATGACTAGCATAGAGGCATTCCATCTTAGTCCTTAGGGTTGGCAGTGCATTTGCAGTCTTGTGAATGCGAATGTCTATGGGTCACAGTTTCCACTTACCATCAGGTGGCCTGTGTGCTCAATTGCCTTCCTATGCCATAAAAAAAAACTACTAAATAATTTTATTAAGCATCAAGTTCTCAACCAATAGCGGAATGGCTTCGTTGAAAACTTGGTCGTGTTTTAAAGTATGAAAAGGTACAGAGAGTATTGTTGGGATTATAAGAGCAATCAAACGGCTCATACCAGTTCTAAAATACCAAATATGAAACCTACTAAACTTGAAATAAATCATACCTGTAACTTTTTCCTGAACATAATAGTGGTGACACCATTTTCTTCGTAACCGGAAGCTGCGGTGATGTCGTCATGTCCTCCCCAGAAGGTATCCACTCGGGGCGTTGACCTGAAATGAGAAATCGTGACTTGGTGCCGCGGCCAGGATTTTTAAATAAGATTCTATTGAAAACATGAGACGCGGATGTAATAAGCTCGAAATATCCCTACAGGAACGGAACAGGAACGTCAAGTTAAAAATACGAACTAAAATCATACAACTGCTTAAGTGGATGATAGGAGGATGTCTGGAACACGTACATTGCCATACACCTGAGTATAACAAGCAGTCAGTGTCATGCCATTGTTATTATTACAAATTTTTACCTGTCTCTGGTATAGTAGTCCAGAACTCGATGGTAGTTGCCTCGCGCGGTTCCAATAACTATATCAGTACAGTCCATGGGGTTAAAGTCGAACTTCGGTACATACTCGTGCGCAGGGAAGTAACCTGAAAACAAGTCGATTGTAGCGACATCTAGTATTAGCAGGGTGGAAGTTTGATCTGAATCCCTAATGAGAGAGAGAGCTGAAGTAATTTTTGACTATATCAAAAGTAACACTAGAATAGGCAGGCAAGATATTTTTTTCCGTGATAATTACAATGTCACAAGATTAATTGCTAATTTGCTACGAAATTTGATGATATCATTAGTGTTTTATTAATAAAGTTACTGAACACTAGCGGCATAAAGTGACATAAAAAACCACACTGGATTATTTGAGTTACCGTTCGTACTAAATTGAAAAATAACAATATGGCGCTGTCTTTTTCCTGAAGGAATTTTAATAGATTAATGGATTAAATATCATTAAAGGATTTACAGAAGGAAGAATGTTAATTGGAAAATAAACCTGAAATTAAACATAGAACACTGTACAAGAAAAAGAAACCAAGTGATTACACCAACTCCTAGATTAAAACAGAAAAAAAAGTATCATTGAAACACACACCGTATAATAAAGTCAGTCAAATAGTAAAGTCACTCAGAAAAGAACTAAGTGGGAATGGATAGGGATTGAAGAGGAAACAGGAAAAGCACAGGCCAAGCTTGGCGAAGCGAAATTTGGAAAAAGCTCTATAATTATACGTTTAATTCACTACTACACTAAAAGAAAACTTGTCGCGGTTTCTAAGTTGCATCATATATTTATATATTCATTTGTGACCGTCCAAATCAAAATGGCAAATTAACTCATCTTGACTGAGATGCCCGTCACAAGATACGTCAAAGAAAACGTCAAGCCATAGACAACTGTCATTTTTGACGCATCTTGAGACTGGCATTAAAGTCGAGATCAGTTTATTAATACGGGGATAAGTCTCTGGGTGATAACCACGAAGGACTAAATTCAAATCGTGTAAAAGGGATGCATCAAACGTAACTTCTAACTTCAACGAAGACTCCCAGATTTCCCCTGAAAATTATAGCTTGACCCCGCAATATGTATTATGTATATTATGTATATGTATGTATATACCCCGTATGTATATTTTGTTTGTCGTAACTTGTTGAGCCGCGTCGAACCGCGAAAATCAAACATGCTACAAAACTAACTTTTACGGCGTGACGAATCAAGAAAGGCTCACCTGATGGCTTGTCAGGGGAGTCATAGTTAAGTGGTTGGAAAGAATAACTTACTAATGGCATTGCCATATTATTTGTATCATATACAGGAGGGTTATTATGACGTAGCTTTGCAGTTCAGTTTACGCCGAGAGAAAAATACAGAGTTATATAACTGCTATAGCTCTGTCCTTTACGCTCGCCGTAAAATGAGCTGCATAGCTAGGTCCTAATAACCCCCCGGATGGCAAAAAAAGAGTGCGGAAAAAAGGATGGCGCTGTTTGTAGTGAAATTGACAGCTTATCCAAATTTGAACTTGAACTAAAAACTAGGTACTACTTTTGTACTTTCATCTATCATTAAACTCTATTTTGAGAAGCTATCTATTTCAATCGAAATCCCTATGCTACGGCAGGTCCTATGATTTGGATGGCCACTTTTTTCTGCCTGTTGGTTATCCTAATAATTGCTTTGATTAGGACACCATAGGAGTTAGATCATTTGTGTCGGTTATTACAAACAAATAGTTCCATGCATTCGGTTAATTAGTAACCTCCGATTATTAATCATGACATGTGGTAGATTGCTGTACAATAAATGCGGAACATTCAATAGCAAACAAATCAATCTGTGTAAGATTTTCCACTAGAAGAAATAAAAAAAAGTATAACAATGTCAACATTTATATTGTTTGCTATTCAATGTATTCCAATAATGTGCAAAAGCTTGTGCGTTACCTTCTTCTTCTTTAAGTCCTTTCACTAGCAAAGTCTCGCGGTCCGGTTCAGCTTTAGGTTCTGGGGAAAGTTCGGGTTCGGATTTCGGTTCTGGCTCGGGTTTGGGTTCTGGATTAGGTTCAGGCTCAGATTTAGGTTCTGGCTCAGATTTAGGTTCGGGCTCAGATTTTGGTTCAGGTACTGGTTCAGGTTTGGATGTTGGTTCGGCTTGGGATTTAGGTTCAGGTTCAGATTTAGGTTCTGGTTCGGGTTCGGATTTAGGTTCAGGTTCAGAATTAGGTTCGGGCTCCGATTTAGGTTTAGGTTCAGACTTTGGTTCAATCTCGATTTCAGGCGCAGGAAGGATCTTTGGTCGATAAGTATATTTTTGTTTAGGTCTAGGGATATGTTCTACTTTGGTTTTTACACTAGGTTCGGGTTCTGATTTTGGTGTTGAAGTAGACTCAGGTTCTGCTTTTGGCTCAGCGGTTGGTTCTGGTTCAGATTTAGGTTCTGGCTCCGGTTTAGGTTCAGCTATTGGTTCAGGACCTGTGCTAGGTTCACCAGTTGGTTCAGGTGTAGGATCAGTAGTTAGACTAGGTTTAGATGAAGGTCCAGGTGCTACGTTAGATTCAGCAGTAAGTTTTTGTTTATGCTTAAGTTCAGCAGTAGGTTCAGGTTTAGACTTAGGCTCTGGTTCTACTTTAGGTTCAGCAGTAGGTTCAGGTGCAGACTTAGGTTCAGGTTCTGCTTTAGGTTCAGCAGTAGGTTCAGGTTCTGCTTTAGGTTCAGCAGTAGGTTCAGATTCAGACTTAGGTTCATGTTCTGCCTTAGGTTCAGCGGTAGGTTCAGGTACAGACTTAGGTTCAGGTTCTACTTTAGGTTCGGCGGTAGGTTCAGGTTCAGACTTAGGTTCTGGTTCAGTTGTAGGTTCAGCTGTGGCTTCTGGTTCAGATGCAGGTTCCGTAGTAGGTTCCAAGGTAGTTGTAGATACTGGGGTAGTAGGTGTGGTGGTGGTTCTCTTAGACTTAGGAATAAATTTAGATCTAATTTTAGGCAAAGGCTTAGGGGCTATGGAGGGTACGGGATTTTCTACTCTATGCTCATGTACAGAGGTTGAGGTTTCCATATCTGCAAAGTAAAGGTGATCATGCAGTAATGTGCAATGCAAGCAGCATAAATATTTTTTTAATATATTTTAAAACTTTATTTTCTACGAGGATAGTACAATTTGTCACTGTCGCGGCAAAAAATCGCCTTGTGTCAACTCCCTAAGGTCTGTCGCCCGACTTTTTGTAGCGATATAGTCGCACGTTTCCTATTGCTGTCAATCTTGATCTCTATGTGTGAAAGTGAGAGCGATTCCGAACGCGCCACTATATCGCTATAAAAAGACGGCGTGGACGACGACCCTAACGCCTATAGTCCATTGTTCTAGGTTCATAAAGTTCTTGTTCTTTCTACTAATAAAATCTGTTATCAAGACAAACAGTGCGAATTCAAATCTGTTTTAGAGTGTTCTGTTAGCTGTTCAAAACATTTATGCTGCTTTTTTTCATCCAATTTATACACATTAGTGTTTTTAATATTTAGTCGTGGTGTGCCTTGCTTGCACTGTGATTTTAAGTGCTGTAATCCAATTAACATTTAATTTAGTTGTAAGAGTATAAAGCCCATTTTAAACAAAGTAAGTTTCCTTTGTTTAAAATAGTCTTGCTTCCTAAATTATAACATTAGCGTGATTTTAGTGCAACCATTATCATGTGCTACTTACTTTCATCAGTTTCTCTCTTGCGGCGACCTGTAAATGAAATTTTACATGTATTTCTGATTATATTTTTGAATACAAGCTAAAATTGGGTTGAGGGGGATCAATGATAGGATCCCTCGGAGAAAGCGTTATGTTTTCTATTTTGTATTTATTATTAGCACAAGTCCGGTCTGAGTTTAGAGCCTTGGGGGAGGCCTATGTTCAGCAGTGGACGTCTTTCGGCTAACATGATGTGATGATGATTTATTATTACTTCAACAAGATGGAGTGAAGACCTTGTGAAGATCGCGGGAACGCGGTTGATGCGAAAAACACAAGATGGTCTGAGTGGAGGGCCTTGGGGGAGGCCTATGTCCAGCAGTGGACGTCTTTCGTCTGACATGATGATGATAATGATGATTACTTCAATGCAGATTAGTAACTTTTTCATTGTATATTTCCAAGAGTTTAGGTACATACATAAGTAGACTGACTATACGGTCTGATGCTATGAGAAAAGTAAGAATTTTGAATTACCTTTAGAACTTGATACTTTGTAAGACACACTGGTCTTCACAGTGACGTCATTTCCAAGATTTTTAAAATCAATACCATCCAACGAATGCATGGCCACTCTTTTATTCCTATTGTCATACTCGGACAACCTGGTCGTAGTTTCTGCCTGTGGTTCGGCCGTAGGTTCCGCTTTCGGTTCTGCGGTCGGTTCCGGTTCTGATTTTGGTTCGGGTTCAGGTACCGGATCTGCCTTAGGTTCTGGCTCTACATTTGGTTCCGCGTTAGAATCAGGTTCTGCCTTGGGTTCAGCTACTGGGTCGGCTCCGGGCTTAGGTTCTGCACCCGGTTCCGGTTCAGATTTGGGTTCTGGCTCCGCGTTGGGTTCCGCTTTTGGTTCAGGCTCTGGTAAAGGTTCTGGTTTTGTCGTGCTTGCTAAAATCACAGAAGTATAAATACAGGTTAGTAATGCTATAGCCAATTTGTGCAAAATGTGGTTACAGAATTATCAACAAGTTTTTAAAGTTGTAGTTAATTCTGTAGCTCTGCCTACCCCACTCTGGGATAACAGGCGTGAAGGTATGTATGTATGTATTTAGTAATGCTAGTTTGTTGCCGATTCGATATAGCTGCCACTGACCAACAATCGACATGTTGACGGGCCTAAAGGGACACAGCTATCTGTTAGAATGAGAGAAATATTACAACTTTCCCATTGAAGCAAAAAATAGCTGCGTCCCTCTTGGCCTATCAGTCCTACTATTGGTAACACTACTATTTAAAAAAGAACAATTCTAAAATGAACCGATAGTTTAGTTAAGTGAATATTATGGACTTACTTTTATCGACGAGAGGAGGACCAATCACGGGGTAGTTTTTGCACTCCTTAGTCAAACCACTTGGTCTCCATCCAACACCTAGAATCAAACCGATTTCTTTAGTAATTTTACACGGTGGAGACAATTTTATTATTTCAGCTTCAGGTTGAAGAAAAGCGGCAGGTTAGGGACTGATATTATATTGTCCGGGGTAAATGGTAATTTTATCCAGCCTGTCTTCTTTGATCAACAAGACCGATCATGTTCTTATGATATCGTTAATGGTATCACAATACCAGACAACAATAGTTTTTTTTTACAATTCGGGTGGTATTGTGCTACAGATCGTTAAAAGTACCACAATACCACCTCTAGTACGACATAAGTGTGGTAATAGTGACCATAGTTCTAGAACCTAGAATATTTGAACCGTACTCACCAGCGTAAGATGTTCCGTTGACGACCATGACTACTTCCAACTCCTGCTCCTGCTTGATGACGCGCCAGTATAAATTGAACTGCGGAGACAGTTCCTTGCGGCTGTATAGGTCCAGGTTCAGGGTCTTGTCCTTCCATGGTGATTCTGAAAAAGATTATGACGATAAGTACAAACAGCAACACTCTTAACTGTACACCGGAACACCTTATTACTAAAGGCATAAGGTCTATCGATGCACAGTTAACTAACAGTGTGAGCAATCATACCTACTGTAAGAAATCAGACTTTCAATTTTCACACCTTAGCTGAAAAAATCTTCAATTAATGTACGTCCTAACTACCTACTTTAAATCACTTTAGTGCTGCACTAATTTGTTAAAAGTTTTAAAGCGACTAGGTACAAAAGTGTGTTACTGCTTACAAGTAATTTAAAAGTTTAGTAGGTCGATTAAAGAAATAATACGTAACGAAAATTAGCCGTGTTACGGCGCTTCCTTTATAAACTAGATGGCGCCACTTGTATTACGCGTTGTGGTTGGTTTTATTGATAACTCACTTTTGCTACAGTCTCATGAGGATAGTAGCGCATCTTGCGGCGCGCCACCCCGCGTAGTGTCTATATTACTACTAGCATTTTCTTTATGTACTAATAGATGGCACCACTAGTATATTAGAGAGCGCTTGCGTTTCTGAATCTCTCTCCATGAATATCTCACTCTTATTACAGCCCTTTACCACCATGTTACGGCGCGCCACCCCGCGTAATGTTAACATGGGTTACTGGCATTTCCTTTACAAACTAGATGGCGCCACTAGTATTAAGCATTAAGGTGGTTTTAATTTTAACTAACTCTTGTTACAGCCCTTCCCACACTCATCACACATCGAGGTAGGTAGTGGAAGATGGTTGGTTTTACTTTATTTCGTTGAAATTTTACGTTCGATTCTTCGTTACCGGAGAGCCATTTCTGACGGTATAGGTATATCGTATATATATCTGTACCTAATTGACCGAAAGTGATGCCTATTTGATAAATATGCTTATAATGAATTAAAATTTCATATTTTATTGTAACTAGTTAAAAATTTATTAAAATAAAAAACGACAGGGGAATGAGATGAATAATCCAATTCTCAAGAATGACCCGTAAATATCGCTGAGACGTTGTGTCGAAGATAAATGAATCACTGCTTGAGACATAAAGAATATATTTTATAATTTATAACCAAATACCAAATAAAATAATAAATTAATGCAGGTACAGTCAGCTGCAGAAAAAAGGACACCCCCCTCCTGGTAAGGATCGCTTTTTTTCAAAAACCTGTGCTTAAATTTATATAATTTTTCGGTGAATTGAAGATTTTACTATTGTCTACACATAAACTCAAAATAATTTAAATGTAACCACAGGTTTTGGAAAAAAAACGATCCTCACCAGGAGGTGGGGTATCCTTTTCTCTGCAGCTGACTGTACAATATTACTGAGACACGAGTACTCGTGTCTGGTTCTTCTGGAAAATATCTGGAGAATGATCCAAGAATCGATATCGGAATAGAATGTAATAAATTTGAATTTGGAAGATTTAGATCGAAATGTAATAGTGGCCAGGAACTCAAACAAAAGAGGTTGTAACAACCTCGTTACACTTCACCCCGCACAATGTTAACCTGGGGCATTGGCGTTTGCTATATAAACTAATAGATGGCGCCACTTGTATTAAGCGCGATGGTTTGTAACATTGCTAACTTACTCTTGTTACAGCCTTTCCCATAGAACCCATGGGGGCAGTAGCACATCTTGCTCGGTGCCTCGGTAGCCTCGACATCCACGCACTTCCCCCTCAGCCCGCAGTCGTTATCCTCTGAGCACTCGTCGCTGAACTGGCAGCGTGCGCCCGAGTACATCTTGTTGCACTTACATCGGCCCAGGATGTGGAAGCCGTGCCCGGAGCAAGTCTCGTGGTAGTCTTTCCCTGGAACAAGATTATGATATTCATTAGCATGTGTTGTACTTTTGGTGCCGATGACGTCATAGGTGGTTTAAATTTAAAGATTAGTAATTTGGGCGTTTGGTCAGGGTATCGCAGAAACGGTGCTGTATCCGTTGATAAGATAAGATAAGATAAGATTTCTTTATTTGGAATAATCATACATAGTCAGTTATACATTAGTATAGGTGTACAATAATATCAGATTCAATAACATATAAACAAGCTCTCAGTATGAATTTAATTGCATTATGTCATTGTATTAATTGATTAAGTTACAATTGTGAATAATATTTTAAAGTTATTATGTCATTAATTAGGCACTTCGATTATTCGACACATTTACTCAACAGCCAAAGAACTCCGACTTTTTGGCAGCAAACATTATGAATATGTGATATTTTGAATATGTTTTAGATATCATGTTAAACTAGATCTGTACATTTTTCTTTCCCAGAAATATTTATTGGAAAGAAACAATATAAAAAAAGAAAAAAGGGTACGTACAAACCTAGTTTACGCTTAAATCGTGGAAATCGCACTTAATTTAGGGGGTTAAAGATAAAGATAAAACATGTTTATTCAGTAGGCCGCACGGGCACTTTTACACGTTAGAAACGTTACTGCCCTGACTGGCGGTAAGAATTTGTATAAAAAAAATTAACAGCTACGCGATGTAACCGTTGCGTCAAGCCTCAAAGTCCTCTTAAAAAAAACAACATTACAGGGCGAACGATATGAAGTGTTACCAAATTCAAAAGGCTACGATTTTTTTTTGTTGGCTTAAATTATTCATTATTAAGAAAAAAATGAGAAAAAGATATCAAATTTTTAAGATTACTTTATTTTAACTCGATATGACCACCTTATGAAATGTGGTTATAGAATTATCAACAAGTTTTAAAAGTTGTTGGTAATTCTTTAGCTCTGCCTACCCCACTTTGGGAATGAAGGCGTGAGTTTATGTATGTATGTATGTATGACCACCTTCTGCTCTCTATGGCCTTCAGACGGTAGAAAAATGAGTTGCACGCTGCACGAATGTGATCCTGCGGTTAGGGCTTGCATTATCCGCCCTATTTTACTATCCGGATAATTCGGATAACGGATAATGCAATATCCGGATATCCGGATAAAACGGATATTTTTAGGTAATGTGTAATAAAACACAAAAATGGTAAAAAATCAATATACTTTTATAGAATACAAAACAACGTTAGATTTCACAAAATAATGTATATTTCGAGGCTTTAAATTAACAAAATGTAATCACGAAGCTTTATTATTAATTAGCCCAATATAGTGTCCCACTGCTGGGCAAAGGCCTCCTCCCTTGATTTCCACACCTCTCTCTCTGTGGCAATCTTCGGCCAATCACGAAGCTTAAGTGGTTTAAAAATAGCAGGTAGTTTAGGTAGTCTAATCTTCTTTAGAATTGGTAAAAAACATCTATCTACTATCTGAATCAACAATCAAAAAATACACGTTTTAAAATAGTTATCTGCTTCAAAATATAATTATTTAACATATCAAAATCAGCTGTCACAATAAGATTATCAATATAGCTTCAGATGATTGTGCAAAGGTGAGGTAGATCCAGATGATTTTAATATTTTTTTACATATTTTGCACTGAGCTTCTTTGTCATCAAGGCTGTGCAAAAAGTGGTGCTAGACGGAGTTTTTGTCCAGGTTTATCACACCAATTGACCTAGTCCCAATTTAAGCTCTAGGCTTGTATTATGGGTACTGCTGGACAACGATATAAATACTTATATAGAGAAATATATACTTAAATAGGTACATAGTAAACATCCATGACTCAGGAACAAATATTCGCGCTCATCACACAAATATCTGCCCTTACCGGGATTTGAACCCAGGAATTAAATTAAATTTAATATTAAAATTAATGTTTAGACCTATTTGTTGAATATCCGTAATATCCGAATTATCCGGATACAAAGTAAGCTCAAATCCGGATTTGAAATTAAGCGGATATCCGGATAATTCGAATATCCGGATATTTGGATTGCAAGCCCTACCTGCGGTATGCAATGGCAATTACGTACGATCGCTTTCTTCAATGCATCCATACTGGCATATTTTCTTCTCCTCACCTTGCTCTCCACAATGGACCAGATAATAGAAGTCCATCGGGTTCGCGTTTGGGGAATTCGAAAGACATTGTGTGGACGAAATAAATTGTGGCACGCGTTGTTCAGCCATTGTTGGTTCACACGAGCTTTATGAGCCGGGGCCGAGTCTTGTTGTAATGTCCACGGTCTACTACCGAAATGTTTGCGTGCCCAAGGCTCCAACGCAGCTTCCAAAACATTTTCCCGATAGTAAGTCGCATTTACTTTGACACCAGGCTCGATTTTGTGAATTTGGTAACACTTCATGTCGTTCGCCCTGTATGTAGTAAATTGGTCATAATGAACTCTATTAACCGGTAATACGGAGTGAATGTTTATAATTAAAACCAGATTCCATTCCTCAATATGCGTTTAGTGAAACAAGGTTAAATACATTCATAATAACTTAACAACATTATCATTCTATCACAACTAAAGATCTATCCATCGAAAAACAACGCTTCTACCTTTGTCTTAAGGCCTTCTTATCACAGAATAAAAATCAGAATGCATAGCTATGCTAATATTTTCAAGGTAGCTGTCAAAATATTTGAATTAAATTAATAATCTGGTTCAAATCAAAATGCACCTTATAGCGGCTGACGTTCGTTACGTTTTGAATATTGTTGGCATGTTATTGATACGTAGTTACACGACAACTACTTGTATTGATAATCTAGTCGTTATGTATACAGTAGGCCTGGTTGCGTTTATCGCGTGTCAAAATGTGCATAGAATATCCGTCTCTTTCTGACACGTGTAAACTATATAAGTTCGAGTGACGGATGATTTATCCACATTATTACATATTAGGGCCCCAGGACTAGAAGATAAGACAATTCTGGCATATTACACTACTGTGAAGTTTCTGAATATTGATAGTGTTGATATCAGTTAGTTCCTATTACCGTCGTGTAAAAGAGCTCTAAAGAAACTAATTTACTAAAGAAATTATATATTAAAATATATATAAATATCGGAGTACAATCTCACACAAATTAATCTAATCCCAATTAAGCTATAGGCTTGTACTAATGCTCAATTGCTCATGCACATCACAAAAATAGTTGCCCTAACCGGGAATCAAACCCGGTACCTCTGACTTCGTAGTCAGGGTCACTACCAGCTAGGCTAACTGCGTCATCAAATCGAATAATAACCACGCCGTAAGGTCTATTTTTATTTGAACGGCCTTATTTTGCAAATAGCCTTGATTTTGCAAATATTTATGTTAATTAGTACATTAGCACGATTCTGCGCTATTTTGAATTAATGAAGAATTTTATGAGGTTTAAATTGGGTCTATTTATATGGATGATATTAATATGAGACTGTAGCTATATGGAACGTCTTCAATAATGTTGATGTTTAGAAATCTATCGATTTTCACAGACTTAGAGATACATTAGGTCACTCAACTATTTTCGATTATTATTAAACCAATCGCGTCACTGGCAGATCACGTGACTTCGTATCACGTCATCTACGAGTGACGCGATTGAATTAAAGACGAATCGGATAGAACCGTTAGTAAGCGTAATGCATTTTGGCAAGGGGCCCTGATGCCGGTATCCAAGATGTCAACGTTATTAACGTTTTCCTTCTCTATCGCTCAAAATGTATGGGATGACATTGTTGTGCGCGATAACCACGTGGTAAACTGTCATTCCATACATTTTAAGTGATAGAAAATAAATACTTCAGTAGCGTTGACATCTTGGGGTTGAAGTGTATACGAAAGGGATCATCTGTAAGATAAGATTAAGGCCCTAGCCAAGATGTACTACGCTTACTGGATTTTCAGTTTCGTTTTTAAACCAACCGCGTCACTGGTAGATCACGTCACTCTTCGTATCACGTCATCTACCAGTGGTGCGATTGGTTTAAAGCCGAAACGACTAGAAACGCTATGTTAGCGTTATATATTACCATAAGATAAGATAAGACTTACGCTGTACTATGTCAATGTCTGCGCAGGACCAGAAGCGGTAGTTCGCCCCCCACTCCCCTGCCTCCCGCTGCAGTTGCAACGTGCAGTTCTCGCAGGTGAAGTCGCTGGGGAGATGCACTTCGTACTTCTGTGCGCTGGAAGATAATTTGTTTATTCATCGACAAGAAATCACTAACGCAAGCTTTGAAAAGAGACTTCTTATTTCGTAAAATTGATAAGGCCAAATACATATTTTTATGCTACCGTTACACCAAGGAAGGCGCTACCTAACTGCAATGTAGTAGTCAACGCATTCTAAACTCTATTAGTAACCTATCATTGTGCAGTTAGCTTTCTTTAGTGCAGTCAAGTTCCTAAATATGTGTACACTTTAGTACCTTGTCTATTTAATGTCATGTTGAAACTGTCGTATATGAATTGTCACAGCGATTAAAGTGACATCGACCGTACCTATCACGGCAGCGTGGCAAGAAAAAGGCAAACAAGCACACGGGCCACCTGATGGTAAGTAAGATAGCACAAGTTGTATTTTCTCGCTTGTCGCTCAGTGTGTCTCTATCGTTACTGACTAGATAGAAAGGGAGATCCGACCGATGACCAAGACGTCGTAGACTAGCATTCTCAAGACTACCCTCAAAACTGCAAAAATTTTGCCAACCCTAAAGGGCTAAGACGGATGACTATGCTAGTAATTTAACCAGTTGTCTTATCCCCATTTCGGAACACAAGAATGCAAACACCGATGCTTGGTGGCAGGTTAAAAGGTATTATTATGATGGCGGTAGTGATCTGGACGATCTACTAAGCAATAAACAATAATCATGCCAGCGTAACCAGCCAATAAATAAGATTCAATTCAATTCAAGAATACAATAGCGGAAATATCAACAGGCCGTTAAATAAAAATATATATATTGGCCGTCACTTGCAACGATCCAACAGGAAATAGTTGTGTTGTTCTGGTGTTGCCACACAAATAGCATTGGTCTTTGTTAAGTTTTTTCTTATATTGTTATTTAACTTCTTTTTTTTTTTATTTCACTTGTCGCTAGTATTTGTTATGTTACATGTTACCTGTTTACTGTTACTCGTCTTTTTGTTTAACCCTCTGCAACTGTGGTGACTTTTTTAGAAACATTCTACTGAGGTGGAGTCTGACAGACGTCATTTTTGATAAAATATAGAAAAAATACTAATGGTTCAATGATAAGTATTGTTTATTTAGTGTATAAGCATGATTATTTAATTTTAATGCAGAATTAATAATAAACATGTATATGAGCTATAAATAAATAAAAATGTAATTTACTTGAATAATGTAAAAAAATCTGGTATTTTTCACAAAGATTAACTTACAATGCCGCGAGTCGTTACAAGAAGGTACTGAGCGATTCAGTTATACCTATCACCGTATACGGCGTTTTTTTTTTGGCGACATCTGATAGACCTCACGTCCGTCGCAGAGGGTTAACGACGATTAGTTTTTAAGTCAGGGTCCCTCTGAAAATCAGCGCCGCAGTTTTCCTGCGGCACAATCCGCACAATGCTGAGAGAGATCCTGTTCAACGTACCTAGTTAATGTCTTCTTTTTACTTTATATTTTTTGTAAGGTCAATGTGTCTAATACCGGCATAGTTTATTTTTGTTTGACTTTGATTGATGAAAACTGCTGTCTTTTTAAACTATTATTAGAATTTGTGTATGGAATCGACTAAGAATTTAGTTGGCTTTTGAAACCATATTTAAGAAAAAGCATAACTACCTTGTATATTTAAATAAAAATATTTTTTTAAAACATGGTCAGTAGACGGATTTTCCCGAGGTTTTGGGGTAAATCCGGCTAGTAGCAAAATCTCGATAATCAGACGGTTATTTCAAATGATATCCAATTTGGAAAGAAATATAGAGGATTTTAATCAAATCTGTTCTGTATCGGGTACAATATACAGTTGAGTTTAGCTTTTATCGGCGAAAAACGTTTTTCGGGGCTATTCCGGCATATTCTTAAAATCAGAGGTGTTAAACTTTTTTTACTAAGGCTTTAACATAATGTTTTTATTTACTTTTTTATGTAAGCATGAGTGTAAATTATACGATTTACTTATTTATGCAAGTGCGATCAATTATTAAATGTAATAATTTAATTTTGATGTATATAAATATTGTTTATAAATATTATCTCATAAAATGATGTAAAATTAATTAATACTAAAAATCAATGGTTTCATTTTTTAAGTATTTATTGTAAATCAAACTCTTAAGATAATCCAAAACTGTTAATAAACATTTTCGATACTTACATAATTATAGGTATATATGTACTGAACTCAAAGACAAGGCTAAAGTTAAAAAAAAAACACTAAAAACTTAACAAATAAACTACCTACTCTATCCTTCAAAGATAATACTATACTTGTTAACAAATATTTTGCCTGGCCAGAACCACTTCAGAAGCCCTAGCCAAGATGCTTTTCGCTAACTAGCGTTTCTATTCGTTTCGTTGTTAAACTAATCGCGTCACTGGTAGACGAGTCACGTAATCTACGGGATTGGTTAAGACATAATCCAACAACTCTCCTTGCTACACACGATTCTTTCATATATAACTTATTATAATCAGCAGAATATAACTAAGTAAATAAACTGTAAACTAACATAGTGCTAAGTAATTACATTAACATTAACAGCTGATCAAAAAGGTTGACTATATCTGGAATAGGGAATTGCGGCATATGACGGTGTTGCCCCTTCAATTTTAGACGGTTTTTCCCACTTGACAATTCTGAGGTTACAAATTTTACGCAGCAAATAATTCTAAAACACTTGAAATTCATGCAAAATAGAAAAAAGAAGCCGTTGGCGCACATCTTAAAGAACATATTAAGCACACTCACAAAGTCATAACTTGTTCGGTTTGAAACATACCTTTGGGAAAACACAACACTCGCGTTTCGAGTTCGGAGCACAACTAAATTTCAAACACTGTTTTCTTCAATCGTAGACAACATAGCGCCATCTCTTTTAAAGAGATTGAACCAAAAAGTTCCCCTGCTTTATCAACAGAGGTAGCAACGGCGTACCGTTCTTAGATTGGCCATAAACGCTTGTGTACGGTATTACCCCGTAGACGGAATTAGACACATTGACCTTACTGTATTTTTGTGTGCGTTTAATAAATATTTTCTATTCTATTCTATTCTATTCTATAGATAAATAGGTAAGTCATAATTTTATGTAGGTAGGTATCATTATTTAACCTTTAAGTACCTACTAAAATGTGAAATATGTCTATACGCACACACACACACATAGAAATACTAAACACTATTTCTGTTACACACATTATTATTTATTATACTAATAGCAAAATGTTCAAAAGAACTTACGTGACGTCATCTCGAACGAACTCAGTACCCCCGGCCCGAGGGGTCAAGTCCAACACTGGCCTCTCCAAGTAATCCAGTATCCTCAAACTGAATCCTCCCTGAAAAAAAAACGACAATGACAAAAAGATTTCGCCCAACGTGGGGCTCGAACCCACGACCCTGAGATTAAGAGTCTCATGCTCTACCGACTGAGCTAGCCGGGCAATTATTAATAATGTTGAAATTGTCAATCACTTACTCTATGTGCGTACGCTAAGTGCCAATGAACAGTAATTGTTGATCCCGCCAAGAATGATGTCTTCAATGACCCTAAAACAAAAGAAAATATAATGACTAAATAGCAAGCATAAACCCTTTAAGCTTAATTTTAATATAAGCGCCATCTCTCGTCAAGTAGCACTAACTTTTCAGTCATCCATCGAGATGATGACACAGTTTAGTAAGTCGCATATAGATGTCGCAAAGCGTCACTAAAAAATTTGAAACGTGAGAACTTTGCATATTGCTATATTTACAATAAAATTACTGTCAATTACATAATGAAATGTTCCCACAGTGAATGAAATCAAGTAATAATTAAGTTACCGGTTTAATTTTCTCGTTGTATAACTGTGACATAATGTCAGTAGGTTTTGGGTCGGCCAGAAATGGTTTCAAGTATAATTTTATGACAACTTGATGGACTCCGTCATACGTGTAGTGACCGTGGGATGTTCAACATCACAAAATACCTGGTACTGTGTCGCAGCCACAGGGTTCTAAATTGTTTAGGTTGGTACGGTACGGTACATAGCTATTTATGATGCTGATTGTAGTATTAGGTATGAAATTTGTGTTAGTGGCACACCAATGCACACTTGATCCATATGTATCCCGACCACCATTGCGAATAAAACTCTTGGACGTTATTTTCTCGGATCAGAAATACCTAGGTACCTAGGTAGCCCACTGTCAAGTGAATAAGAGCTATAAACGTAGATGACAGGTCAAAGACGATATCGTTTTTACCGCCTAGAATCCCAACATTCCCAACCCAGCCCAGTACATTACGCCGCGCGCCGCTTACCTATAATATAAGTCGAATTAAACCAGAATGGCCTAGGTAACCAAATGTATCCACGGTGTAAATATTGGAAATGGGTACTTTGTTTATTAGGTAGGTAGGTACATTATTGTTATTTATTCCGTGAAACGGGTAAAAATAACATTAAGTAATCCCTAAACGGATCTCGACTCTAAAGCTCGTCCCAAACGTGTCAAAAATAACAGTTGTCTATGGTTTGACGTTTACTTTGACGTATCTTGTGAAGGGCGTCTCAACCAAGAGGAGTTTAATAATACGCCCCTTAAACCCTAAATGGGGGGGCCATTTGCAACGTTAAAAGATGGCGGACGTGTAATTTGTTTTAGACTTTAATTTTTGGGTAATTAGGTGTTCAATAGTTATTTGTTCAACAAGAGAGCAAAGTTGGTTTTTGCTGCGAGTGATGATTTTGAATCCTGAGTAAGCGAAGGATTCTATTATTGAATCACGAGCGTAGCGAGTGATTCTAGGTTAGAATCCTGAGCGTAGCGAGGGATTCAAAGAAACGAGACGTAAAAAACTTTGGTCTCGTGTGAGACATACAACTTTTCACCTCAGCAGCGAGAACAACACAGCGTGAAGCTGGTAGGGCCAACGCAGGTCTTCCGTTGTGACCATTTGGTGAATACACGACTAAATAACGACACGATCGCATATGCATCAATCACAAGCATTTTTGCAAAATACTAATAAAATAAAAAGTGGAAAAAATAAACATGAAACAGATAAAACCTGTCACTCAACTTGATAATGCCGTAGTGCAAACACAACTTTATACAGCTTTATGTAGTCTGTGGCTTTAAAAAAACCTAACTAGGCCTTGTCTATGGCTATTGGCTACAATAATCCCGCTATTTTTGAAATGCGTTCTGAAACTGCCCCCGCGGTTTATGTCACGAAATTAAAGATTGTTAAAACGATAACAAAATTATGTACTTAGATACATGATAAACTTCTTATTTTTCATTAATTTTGTCTTCAAAACATTAAATAAAAAAATGATTGTACCTACTGTATAAAATAGTTATAAAGTTATAATAAACACATTTCAAACTTTAACAAATAGTTTTATTTGCAATTTTACGGTTATGTGTACATCCGAACGTGCGTTTCTTTTTGGGCCTACTATGTGTGGAATTTGAAAATTGAACTTCGAATCAAGTTGTTTCTATCTCTCGCTTTTTTCCTATCGAAGTGAAAGTGACAGAACTAAGTGAAGTTCAATTTTTTCGAATGTTGTGAGTAGCCCCAGCACTGCTCACGGCATTTAAAAAAAATAATTAAAAAGCTACTTTGCCTCTCGCTCGCAGCAAAATTGAATTTTGCTCACTGTTTTTAAGCAGCAAAACCTGCTTGTTTGAGCTGCTGAGGTGAAAAGTTCTTTTCTGATAGTGATTTGTACTTTTTATGCCTTAGTGTCGCACAGTGATTGAAGACTTGGACTTATTTCGTGTATCTGGCATCTTTCTTCTCGTTTCAAGTGGACTCGCAGTGGTGCAGAGGTTAAATCTATCTTGACCTCTGACCTACAAATCACCGTACAACGTTGCCCCCAATCTTCCTAGAGAAGATTGGATTGTGTTTTATACTCATACTAGCGACCCGCCCGCGGCTTCGCCCGCGTGGAATGTATTATACATATAAACCTTCCTTAAGAATCACTCTATCTATTAAAAAAAACCGCATCAAAATCCGTTGCGTAGTTTTAAAGATTTAAGCATACATAGGGACAGACAGCGCAAGCGACTTTGTTTTATACTATGTAGTGATAAACCTTGACACTGGCGAAATCACTTCACGTGGAAGCCATATCCCTGCGGTAGTAGCTGTTCAAGTCGCCGCGGGGGCAAAAAAAAAAAAAAAAAAAACCCTAAATAGACGGGCGATTAAGTACGCGTACTAGTACTTAAAGCTCGACGACCTTTTTCACCCGGGTTTACCTTTAGAAGTTCGCGTACTTAGGGTGACACGGGCGAGTAAGGTCCCCGAGCCATAAGTACGGCGTACTTACTCGCACGTCCATCTGTACAGTAGTACCCAACTGATATGGCGCGTCGTGAATCTTCGTTCGCGCAGACACGAACAACGATTCCGATGATTTCCGAAGCACGATTAAAACCCACCATCAGAGTAATAGTAATAAGGTGCAAATTAAATTGCATCAGTTTTTTCCATTTCACTCACTGCTGACTGAATGACGCGCGGGCGCGCGTCAACATGGCGTCACTAATAACCAATAATAGCGCAGAATACAGACGCGCAACGCGTATGAAAAGTGCTGATTGGTTCCCGCGCTTCGAAAATTCGTCATCTGCGCAGGTACATCGGTCAGCCATATCAGTTGGGTACTACTGTACCCTTACCATGAGTTACAATTACCGTACTCGCTAGCGAGTCGAATGCAATTGGAATGCGAATGTAATTGTAACTTATGGTAAGGGTACAGGACCAAGGAAAAGGTGTATTTTTAGGCTTTTTTCGGAAAAGACTAGAACTTGTATTTTGTTATCCCCTTGCATACGCTTGGGAAGCCTATGTTCGTATGAAGTTTTGTGTAGAGGTAATTCTCAACTTAGAACATTTGACGTCCTGGGTTCAAATCCCGGTAAGGGCAGATATTTGTGTGATGAGCGCGCGAATATGTATTCCTGAGTCCATCGATGTTCTTTATGTATTTAAGTATATATTTATCTATTTAAGTAAGTATTTATATCGTAGTCTAGTCTAGTACCCAAAGTGCAAGCCTAGAGCATAGTTTAGGGCTAGCTCAATTGGTGTGACATTGTCCGCTGATATTTATTTATTTATTATTTATTTAATGCCTATTCAGTTAGGTATGAAAAAATATCATTTGGTTTTATGAAATTAGTACTTAGCTACAGGTACCTACAGTGTGTACTAAGATTTACTTTTTCGACTAAAATAGAATGCACCCAGCTCAATAAAATTAAACATTATCAAGCGACAATGTATCTTATTTAAATTAATTACACCAATAGCTAAAATAAAAATACCAAAAGAAACAATCGACCGTGACAGGACTCGAACCTGCAATCTTCGGATCCGAAGTCCGACGCCTTATCCATTAGGCCACACGGTCACATGGCTTACCCGCCAACAGAGCTTATCACTTGCCGCAGAGCGATTGCGCGCGCATGTTGTAAAATCAATAATGTTCTGACAATGTTTAGTATGCTAAGTGGGGATAACTGTTACATAATGGGGGAGAAAAATAGCACGTGAGAGTTGTAATAGCTGACCCGGAGGGTTCCTCCCCGTTCCCTTTCTTTTGGAATTCATGTAAAATACCTAAGTACCTATTTACGAATAAATATTGAAGCGGTAGAGACGCAGAGTTACTTTTAGAGTTGGCGGCTTAGAGATGGCGCGGCGTTACGTATGTTTTGTACAAGCACGCATTTATAAATAGGGTTCTACCCATAAATTAAATTGATTTTAATTTAATACCAAGTACTTAGATAAGCTGGATTTATTAATATGCAGGAAATTGTTACAACTATATGTATGAAGCTTTTGATCTGGTTAACTACGAGCTTCTGTGGAGAAAACTAGAGAAGGCTGGAGTACCTGGGGATCTGATACGCATATGTAGGAGTTGGTACTCGTGTCAGGTGAATGTTGTCAAATGGGGTAACGATATATCTGAAGAATACAGGTTGGAATGCGGGGTGAGGCAGGGGGGGAGAACCTCACCCAGGCTTTTTAACCTGTATATTAATGCCCTGATCGAGGAACTCAGCAACACGCGTGTCGGCTGTCATATTGGTGGTGTATGCGTAAATAACATAAGTTATGCAGACGACATGGTGCTGCTGAGTCCGTCGCCCTGCGGTCTCACTAAACTTATTCAGATATGTGAATTGTATGCTGATAAACATGGTCTTAGATACAATGTAACAAAAAGTGAATTTATGGTTTTTAAAGCCGGTTCGAAGTGTCCTTCCTACGTGCCTCCCATACGCCTAAACGGAGATCAGCTTAAAAGAGTAACTCACTTTAAATATTTAGGACATATTGTCACGGATACGTTACGAGATGACCTCGATATCGAAAGGGAACGTAGGGCGCTGGCGGTCAGAGCAAACATGTTGGCCCACAGGTTCCGTCGATGTACAGCGCAAGTCAAGATAACACTTTTTAGAGCGTACTGTACGTCGCTTTATACCTGCAGCCTGTGGGCAAACTACACGCAGAGAGCTATCAACGCCCTTAGAGTTCAGTATAATAACGCGTTTAGGGTGCTGTTGCGGCTGCCTGTCCGGCATGCTCGCGGACGCGCACGTCGACGGTTTCCCGGCCGTGCTGCGCGCGCGCGTCGCCGCCGCACTGCGCAGGCTGCGCGCCAGCCCCAACAGCATCCTGTGCGTCATAGCGGACAGACAGGACAGTCGCTATTTACAGCACTGGGCTGGCCTGCACCGCATATTATGTACTTACTAACTAATCTAATATTCGTTCGTCTTTATATAGGTAGGTACTTAGATTAATTTATTTAAACTTATAGCCGTATCGTCGGTATCGTGAAGTATGTTTATCCTTAGAAACAAAACCTAACTCAATTCCTTAGCAAATCGTTTAAAACAGTACAACCTACTAATATTTATAATCAAATCACCGCAAATTGTCAAAGACCTTGAAGTCGACTGATGCCTATTCAAAGCTAATTTAGTTTAAGATGCAAACTGGTTACGGATGCGGTGTTGTGGTCCCTGACTCATCGTCACCGTCATCGTTTACCTGGCTACATTGTACAAAACTATAGACAGATATAATATACTGCCCCCCTGAGTCAATAGGCAATATTTCAGGTGAAACTCCTGTAGCAATATCAACCTTATTACTAGCAGTTGAGAATTGAAACTTCTTTGCGTATTGAATTTGGGATACTACTTATTAAATTAGGAGGGTTGTATAATACCTATAGTTAAAATACCGGTCAATTGCGAGCCGGTATCCCGGTCCAAAGGTTCAGTTTTAGTTGTACATTGCGTCACTGCAATACCTAAAGGTCATTAGTGTTAAAACCAATCTTCAGTGGATTTCTAAAAACATATGGGTAATACAGTACAACCAAAACAAAGGTTAACTGGAAGAGATCCCTTATAGGGATAAGTTCGCCTTTGTACATACCTTTTTTGTTTCTGTTTATTTTTGATTTGTTATTTTCTGTTTGTACAATAAAGAGTTTACATACATACATACATACATAATGACTGGGCCTTAAAGCGCAAATTAGACTGGCAATAATAATCACAGAAGTTGACTGTCTCACTCTAACTTTAAAGTAAGAAAAAGACGGCAAAATTGTGTGTCTTGTTCTAGAACTGAAACGTAAGACAGCGATCAACTTCTGCAATTTCTATTGCTATTTAATCTATTTACAATAAGGTTTAAGGAAAGAGAAACGTTATCGCATCTTGTATGGAAATTTTCCGCTTCACAATCCTGTTAACTTTAGTTCTAGAGGAAGAAACACAATCGTGCTGTCTTTATCTAACTTTATAAGTTAGAGTAATACAGCAGTCAACTCAACTTCTGCTTCTTTACTAGTATACTGCCCTCCTTAGGAGAAAAGGCGTATCTACAATATGAATTGTATTGAAAATCCAACCTTATTATAACCCTTGAGAGTTTAATATGCTTCTATGAATTAGTTGCACACATGCGCCTTTTCTCCGTAGGAGGGCAGAATAAACCTCGCTTAACATTTTTATCCAAACCATTTTGCCTTATATTATAACTGAACCAATGAAACTGAGACGTCTCATGTTTGCATGCTTTTCGTGATACATTGCATCGCTGCAATAGCTCTCGGCTCTATAATGTCAAAACAACTCGTCAATGGATTGCTACAAGCATGAGGGGTACTAATCAATAAAACTAAGCCTATGTTGCAAAAAAATGTCGGAAATTGTAGTTTTATTTGACTGTAAATGTTTGTAAACATTTAAAAAAAACAAATACAAAATGACGATGTACATACTATTATTATTATTAAGTAGTACGGAATCCTAAAACATTCCGGAACCGACTTAAAAACGCTCAAGTAGGTAAGTATGCGTTTTTCGATGAGATCATAGATTTTTTATTAGATATTATTTATTGAATCAGAATTACAGGGGCTCGATAATTATTCTTCGTAAAAGCTTATTGCTTTTGCATCGCTTAAGCAATGTACCTACCTACTTAAGTAAAAAAACAAGCTATTAAATAAAATGACGAAATTATACAATTAAATAAAGCAATAAAAGCAAAAAGTTGTTTTACAATATTACACGGACTAGGAACATCGCACAGTTTCAATTTTATAAGATAAAAAAATATAATGCCTTTTAAATAATAAAAAATTCGGAAAGGTGTCGCAGAGAATTTAGAACGAAATACTAAAAACAAAAAGGTTCGCAGCCGGTAGGATTCGAACCTACGCTCCCAGAGGGAATCTGATTTCGAGTCAGACGCCTTAACCACTCGGCCACGACTGCTTCTTGATATCTTGCGAAAATTGGCATACGGAGCCTCAGTCACTTATTTGTTACTTTTCATTCATTCATTCATTAAATCACGCCTGTTTCCCAGTGGGGTAGGCAGAGACCACTTCTTTCCACTTGCTACGATCCTGACAAATACAAATTGTTACTTAAGGAGCCGTTTTTACCCATACATTTAAGGTGGCCACTTATTAAGACCAGTGTTGGGCAAAAATTAACTTAAATAAGAATAAGAATAAAACAGAAAAGTTATTCTCATTCAAATCGATTTGAATAAGAATAATTCTTGTACCTCGTTAGTTGATATGGAATACTAGTGAATAAATCATGGTACTTTCATTTTAAATGAAGAATAAAATTTTAAATAACTATTTTGGAAATGGGATTATTCTAATTAACGTTTTATTCAACTAACATGTTATTTGGAATAAAATTAATTTTGTAGTACAATAAATATTGGTTTTGGTTTGTTTTATGACGTTCGATTTACAAGATTTAATTAAGATAGCATAGTGGGTATAAATTAGACCAGAGTACTAGAGTTTCTACCTGTACTGTACGTAAATATTACGTAAGTTACATTTACCTACTGTATTCTTATTCAGATACTTTTATTCTAAATAAAAAATCATGAATAAATCGTTGCTTAAATACAAAAGCGACACAAATAAAAATGTGTTTATGTTGCATTTGAATTCGGAATGCTATTTACTTTAAGTTTAAAATCAAACTGTATCTATCTGTTTTTGATTTGTGGCGCTTTTGTAATTAAGCAGCGAAATGTAATTGACTAAGATTAAGTTATTTTTATTAAATTTTCCCACGAACAAATTATTCCCGACGAAATTATTTGATTAACTTTGACAGGAATAAAATCGAAATGATTTTATTCTTACGAATTTTCATTCAAATAATGATTTTATTCTTGAGTGCCCAACACTGATTAAGACTACGCCGCCAGTCCAGTCAGTCAGTTAGTCCAGTGGCGCCCTCATTACTATTTTATGTTTTCTAATAAACTAAAGTATAGTTTTTAAATTAAACGATAGTTTATTTGGAGAAACATCTGATGTATACCTTTCTAAATTAGGAAATATCTTTAGTTATTTTATTAGTTATTTTTATTTTTTATTTGAAGGACCCGAAGTCGTATCGGTATCGGTTAGGAAAAACTAACGCCGAAAGCGGATTCCACATGATGTGATGACTATAGTTCATTTATTTTAGGATGAGAAACCACAATAACATTATATTGCGTTTGGTCAACTATTTATCACCTAGCCAATACTAAAAAATTTGGAGAAATAGCATTTTTCAGCTCAGATAGTTGCCAATAGCAGGCAGAATGTTAGTAAGTGGTAAATATTGTGCAAAATATTTAATAAAGTACTAAATACTATATTTTCTTTCGGTGTACCTATTATATTTTTTATACTTTGGGCTTGAAAATTCTATATTTGCCCAAGAAATAGTTGGCAACCCTACTTGGACTGTACAGTCAGCACTCAGTAGCTTTAGCGCACGTGAGTTAAACCCCACAGCTTCCCGCGAGGTCGCTGCCCGCTGAGTCATGCGCGCGCGCAGCTCCGCGAGTCTCGAGATAACGCGCGTTTGTTTACCGCTGCGACCGCAGTGTAACTGTTAATCTATTAACTATGTTTTACTTTAACACGTTCACTGCTTTACCAGCTGGTAAACTGTTTAAACTTAGCCAGCCGTACCTAGATCTGACGGTGAAGTGAATCTCTACGGTATAAAACGAAATCGCTTTCCGCGTCTGTCTGTAGGTAACAGATCAGCTTTTAGATACTATAGTAATTCATAGTATAGCATTGCCCAAAATTTAAGGCCATTACTATAAAAAAATACAGCGGCAACGTCACACGATTTAACCTAGTCCCAAACTAAGCTCTAGGCTTGTACTATGACGTTGACAACGATATAAAACATCCATGACTCAGAAACAAAATATTCGCGCTCATCACACTAATATCCGACAATTTTTTATTTTTTTTTATGGCATAGATAAGACAAACGAGCACACAGGCCACCTGATGGTAAGTGGAATTTGTGACAAATAGACATTATTCACAATACTGCAAATGCACTGCCAACCCTGAGGACTAAGATGGAATGCCCATATGCTAGTCATTTCACCGGCGGTCTTATCCCCAAACCGGAACACAACAATGCGAACACTGCTGTTTGGCGGTAGGTTAATGGATAAGATGGTGGTAACACTGGTAACGATCCGGACGGACCCTGCACAAGGGGGGTCCGTTCATTTGACCGAAATACGTTTGGCCGAATGAGTCGTTTGGCAACTGTTTCATTTCCCAACCCGCATATATTTCTGTAACTGTGAATATTTCAGGATTTATTTTTGTACCATTGTGTAGACTATAGGTTAGGTTAGGTTAGCTATTTTTTTAAAAATCTGAAATATTTACAGTTACAGAAATATAAGCGGGTTAGGAAATGAAACAGTTACCAAACGACTCATTCGGCCAAACGTATTTCGGTGAAACATTAGTGAACCTGCACAAGGGCCTACCACCTGCAAACACCCATACCGGGATTTGAACTCAAGACCGCTAGCTTCGTAGGCAGGGTCACCACCAACTGGGCCAGCGCGTCGTCAATAAAGATAACAGAATGTGGTTCAAAATGAACTTGAATATTTACACATCCACATCATGGTTATAGCAATATTATTGGTACAAAGATGCGAATGGTTGACAATGCATTGTTTACTTGGTTTGTATAGGTTACCGAGTGGGTAGGTATATCTTATCGCATCCTATGGTCCCCTGTCAGGCAGATGTACTTTGACCATGTGAAACTGATGTTACGTCACTTCCCGGTTGTTATTATTGTGCTAATCTCACGGCTTTTTTACGCAGCATTTGAATATGTCTTGAGTAAGGTCTGCACCTTATCCCCGATTGTACTATTTTCTATAAAAGTTTTTAATTTTGTCGACATGCACACTTGTAAACTTGTAGTTAAAGTTTTGTGGGACGCTGCGGTGATGGTATAGTTAAAGCTTTAGATTTAGACAATTTAGAACTTTACAAGCATGAAATTAACGTTCCATTTCAATCATGTCACGTTGGTATACGATGCGACATTATCGAAGTAAGGACCAAAGTAATAGTAACCGGCTTATTCATTAGGCACTTCATTAAAATTCAGCGCTATATCGATTGCGATTGCCTGTAGATCTTATATTGACTCCCGATTAGGGTTACCATATCTTAGGATTTGTCCTGAGATCTCAGGATTTTTCTACTTTTCTCAGGATTGCGGCCGAATTTTGCAAATGTCATGAAATCTCAGGATTTTCAATAAACATCTCTTTAATTGAAAGTTAAACAAACTAAAAATAATCTTCCTTTGGTAATAATTGCACAGTTATAATCTCAAACTGTATAAAATCTCTGGACTTTTTATATTTTTCCATCTGGTAACTCTACTCCCAATATCAATAATCCAATACCCCGTCAATAGCCCGTTGAAAATAAACTTACGGTACTACCCGTGGATCAATATTGTCGTTAAAAACTGCAATTAAAAACTATTTACCTTTCGGCATTCCACACGGCGGCTTCGTCCTCGAATTGTCCAAGAAGTCCAGATCATACCTCCTCGCGGGAGGGTACGTCAGCGCCACGTGTCCCAACACTCTCACAACCACGCAACACACCACTACACTCAACAATGTCACTCTAAACGACGCCATTTTGATTTTGTTTAACTTTGGCTAGGCACAATCATGTTCGTCCAACGTATAAGAACTTGGCTTATGTTTAGGACTGTGCTACGTCATTTTGGTTGCTATTTGGTTTTGTTCACGACGTGTACTCCTTGAAGGTGTAATCTGAAACAATAAAGAAAATTACTTAATTACATTTAGGAAAGTGAAAAGTCTAAAACGGCGAAAAAATTAATAGTACCAGGCCGCTAAACTCTGGCCAAGGCGGCAAAATCTCCATCCATGACCGATTTACATACACACATAAACTCACACCTTCATTCCCAAAGTGGGGTAGGCAGAGCTAAAGAATTAGGTAACAACATCCTTTAAAACTTGTTGATAATTCTGTAACCACACTTTGCACAACTAGGGTAAGATGTTTACCAGCGTATTAGTGACAAGTTGCAAGCCCATCGCCTACCAGTGCTACAAGCCTTTATTCCCTTAGTCGCCTCTTACGACATCCACGGGAAGAAATGGAGTGGTACTGTTCTAACCCGGCAACCACACGGCCATGACCGATTTAATGTTTAAAATATTTTATTACTTTAATAAGAGAGAGCAGAAACAAAGATTTTGTTAGGACTACCAGCTAGCAATAAGGCAACAGAAAGTCATCAAAAACTTTTAAAACTATTGACAATTACTTATAAACGATGACCATCGTAACCATCCCTTACCACATGAATAATTATGGTAATAAGCGTTTTCCTTACAAACGTAATCGGTCATCGAGTCTTCAGTTGCATAATGAAAGTAATTAAAATGATGCAATAATAATTAAAAGACTGTCGTCAAGCAGCGGAATTCAACAACCTGCACACACCACCTTCCTTTGACTTTCAACTTATTAAATTAAGGAAAAACAGAGGCACTATAGGTACAAGCTTTTGAAATATTTTTTTTTTTGATGAATACCTTCTTTTTTATAGCATAGGGAGGCAAACGAGTGGAAACTGTGACCCATAGACATTCGCATTCACAAGACTGCAAATGCACTGCCAACCCTGAGGACTAAGATGGAATGCCTCTATGCTAGTTATATTATTTCACCGGCTGTCTTATCCCCAAACCGGAACACAACACTTTACAAGCGACGACAATTGATTCAGAAATAAGGAAAACTTAATACTACTAAGGAGCCTATACGGCTACGTATATCGCGTGACAAAGTATGGATAAGGCTCCGTCACCTTCTGACACGTAAATAAGTACGAGAGTGTCGGATGCTTCATCCACATTTGACACACGATATAGACGCAGCCATACCAGCACTACTACTTATTCTGTGCCGCTGGTCTCAGTGTCATAATCGGAAACCTATTATTTTATTATAACATCTTTCAACGAACGTCATTATTACGCAGAATTTGCATTCTATCGAAAGGCTTTTCTCGCCGCATGAGTCTATTTTTTTGTACTCACATAAACTAAACTAAGTAATCAATGCTTAAAATTTGCACTGCTAGTACTTGTACTATTTCCTTCTGTGCTGCTAGGTCAAAATAGTATCAACTCAAAACCCTTGCTAGTTTTGTTTCAAGTTCATATAAATTGTATTAACGTTGATTTTAAAATACAGTTATACTTTGAGTACAATACAATCATGAGATACAATCGATGAAGATGTGAGATTTAAAAGAATAAGACCAGCAATTCAATATAACCTTAAAATATATTCCTATGAGTGGTGAAGTTGGCAAGTAGCTTATTAAAACCAAAACATCTTCACTCGAGAAAAAACGAGAGAAACAATAAGATAACATGTATATAATTTATCAACCACCATTGTCAAGTGAAAGTAATGAAAGTATGTGATGGTCCGACAGATAATCAGCTCCATTACTGCACTTATATCATTATGCGATGCCCTGCGGCTTGAGATTGTGTTAGATGTTTAATAGAAACACATAGTTACGAGTATTTCCATTTCTTGCGTATTATGTCTTCAATTACAGAAACGTGGTTTTACTTTTGCTGTAGCAAAGAGATCACTGATAGATAATCGTTTCTGTGATGTCGTTATTTATCCGAATCATACTTGTTCATCTTAATATCTAAGCAAGGAATTTCTCTCCAGTAAATGAGTCATTTTTTATTTTAGATTTACAGTGTCCGCAGAAATACTTGTTTAATTTTACTGTAGCAAAACTGTAATGATGTGTCGATAATAGTTATGATCCGAAAACCTTATGCTGATGCTCAGCATCATGCTGAGTTAGTTTGGAACCTTTTTGGCACCACAAATCGTGTATTCCGTATATTCTCCATTTTATTTCTTTATTTGGTGTCAAATTAATTATTTTCTATTCTATTCTAACAATTATAGCTCTTTCACCGTGACAAGCCCCAAAATTTTCTTCGTCATGACTGGATCTAGCGGGCCTATTATGGTCGTGTATATCATCTGTCACTTTCTGACAAAGATGTAAGTGCGAGAGTAACGGATGCTTTATCTACCGCGATACAGGTGACCATAATACGTGCCTAGTAAAGCTATAAGTTGTCTGCATTTCCCGTTATACAACCAGGAATAAAACTTACAGAACCTTTGAAGGAACTACCAATGGTTCTATCCCTTTCACCAGTCAGTTCCGCATTCTAGTCAGTATCCTTTTATTTCCAATCTCAAGAAAGCCATCTCTGAATTAACGACTGCCGAGATTGGCAGGTTCGGTTATCTAGCAAGTAACAGGCTGTCATTTAAGTAGATGCTATAGAAGAAAATTGGTCCAATTTTGCTTCTCGTTATAACAATAACCGTGGTAAGTTGTTTGGACTTTCTTAGAAAGTTTGCTATTGGCTGGACTTAATGACGCGGAAACCCTTAGGATGTTGTTAAAGGGAGAATGCGACAAGCTGAGGAGAAACTCATACGTTTATTGAGTGTTACATTAGTTACGTTCGTGTTTATGCATAAGTTTCTTTGGGTTTTAGCATGTCTGTATAAAGGGAATTAATTCTGGACTATTTCCTATTTATTTCTGCTTTGTTCTTTATATTATTGAGCACCTGTAGGATTTTCATTATAAAATTGTCCATTGATTTACGCTTTTGTTTCAAATTGGTCGCGTAAATGTGCCAAGAGCGTAAACACGGAGCACTGTTGCCTTATCCTAAAGATGCTGATAGATTCGAGTGTTCTAGCGAATGTACTCAAGTTTGTTATCACTTTACGATGTCGTCGTGTGGTCGAGTGCATTCTCGAATCGAACTAACTGATAATAACTTGAATTCTGAATACACGCTAATCTAGCCCCAAATGAATTCCAATACTATTGGGACTAGTCGACGATACTTTATATTCGAACCCACGACCCGCAGACAAGTAGCACTACCACTGACCCGACGCCTCAGTGATGTCATCCGCAAGTCCTCAATGAGTCCATTGACGTGCGTGAGCGCAGGTGGACACTTTCCCCGCATTCCGCGCGTGCGGCGTGTGATTAAATGAATGAGTCGAAAGGAGGCGTCCATTTCATTCATAACATTATTTGAAAAAAAGATAATATTTTATAGTTACGCGTACGTAGCCTAAGGGTGCGTTCCTATATTCAAAACCGTTGGTTGAGTTGTGACGTCTCGTTAAAATTTGACACATTTTGTATGAAGCAAATGTCATACCGCTACTGTCCGTAAGGGAAACGATTCGTTTCTTGAATATAGGAACCGGGCATTAGTAGACCTGATTCACATCGTTTCAATTAACATCTGTTTGGCCGGCCAGTCCGTTTGGAACAGACCCTTACAGGCTCTAAACTCCTGGTAGGATGACTGAACACACTAAAGATAAAAAAGATAAAAGATGTTTATTCAGTAAGTAGGCCGCACGGGCACTTTTACATGTCAAAAATCTACCAGCGCTTCAGAAGAGACCACTGCTGAGAAGAATTGCCGCAAGAAACTCAACAGTCAGTCGTTTTTTTTTAATATTGCTGATATAATATTGTAATATTTATATTTTTGTGCAATAAAGAGTTTACATATTCATATATATTCATATTCTTTATTAAGTATTGTACATACATTGTCATAGTTAAACATTTACATAATTAAAATAAAGCCTTATACATATCAAACAGTTGTTACAATGCAATTCCTTAAAAAAACACTTATTACATTATTTCAATTTCGTTTAATTTCATTATTTATTAATAATTTTATATTTTATATACTAATTTCATATTTAATATAATAATTTTATATATCAGTCTAGGTACCTATTCACTAAGGAACTCCTCAACAGAGTAGTAGCCTTTTCCGAGCAGCCAAGATTTTAGTTTTAAGGAGAAACCCAAGCGGGTCCTACAGTTTTTTATCATTGTAGGAATCTTGTTGTAAATTTTTGGGCCAACCATGTGCGTGAGGTTTGCTGTTTTTATCAACCGGTGCTTAGGCAGCTCCAGATCATGCCTTCGATTGTCTTCAAACCTAGCACTGGTCCACTTCCTTTTGGGAAAGTTATTTAAATTATACCTAACAAATTTTGCTACCTCGAGAATAAACATGGACGGCAGTGTCATGACTCGGAGATCAACAAACAGTTGACGGGCAGGCGTATCCGGCGCAACTCGCGCCATTAGCCTCAAAATCTTTTTTTGGATTATAAACGGACGATCCCTGCCCGAGGCCAGGCCCCACAGGTCCAAACCATAGGACAGAATAGAGTGGAAGTAAGCATAATATGCCTTGAGCAAGTTTGCCTGGGACAAGAAAGGTACAAGGCGCGCTATGATAAAATATGCTGAGTTCAGTTTGGCACAGACTTTATCTATATCTACATACATACATAATAATAAACTTAACCTAGCATTTTATAAAACAATGAACCTCACATAAAACAAAAAATAAATACATTCATGTGTAGTTGAGCAGGAAAATGAACACCCTCATTTGAATGATAGTCAAATTAGAACAGCGGGGTTATTATGACATAGCTAAGCCGATCAGTTTACTCTGAGAGAAAAGGACAGAGCTATATAACTGCTATAGCTCTGTCCTTTACGCTCACTGTAAAATAAAGTGCATAGTTACGTCATAATAACCCTGCTTGACGAACTGAAATCCTCCAAGGAGATTTGAATCGAGCGCTTGAAGACTTTTTTTTTTTTGATGAGTTGGTTGGTATTCATTTTCGAATGCAATTCAAAAATCGACATGAGATATATGACCTTTGAGTTGGCTACACGAAGGTTAGAGGTGATTAAACTATGTCATTCCAATAAATTGTGTAAGTACAACAAATCAACACTCTTCTACTTACTTAAGTTTATTAGAAAGCACAATAATAGAAATGGCGGCGGCCGCCACCGTGCATTAAGCATCAGTTGGTATTTATTGCCATGTTGACGTCGACGTTCCTATTATAAAACGGCGCTTTAACACCAAGTAATATTTTCTGTTAAGATAACAAATTTCGACACTACTCATATCATCCGATATGGTCTAGTGGCTAGGATACCTGGCTCTCACCCAGGAGGCTCGGGTTCGATTCCCGGTATCGGAATATCTTTTTGCATTTTTTTACAGTTCACAAAATAGCAGATCTACATCCGTACGCAAGTTCTTCATAATTGACATAACCGTTGCATTGTTACTCTATTATTAAATCATTATTCAATCGAAGCCACGCCACGCTCGCTGAACTATTTTAATTACTGCATACTCTGCGTAGTGCGCTATGCCATCTAGCGGTTATTTCGAAACTCAACATTATCAAACAGTTCATCTTTTCCGCTATCCAAATAAACCACTACTTTTTTTTTTATTACAAAAAAACATGGCTCTAATGATAATTATTTCTATTATCGCAAGTAGAGTACACTCTTTTTGTTATTTGTTCCGTGATTACAGTGAATTTGGTTATAAATAATGTTTATAACATTATTTGGGAAAAAATGTGTAAATAAACTAGATTAATTCGAGTTCAAATTGAAATATCTCACTTTGCAAGACAGATGTCACTGGACTATAAAGCTAAGCACAAGAAAAATAAATCTCAAAATCAATTATCACGTGAACATTACGCCATCTGTTGACAAGTAGCGGTATTTAATTGCGCGTTATCGGGCATCTTGCAACGCTTGGGAAGCAAGTGCAACCATTATTGTTTCAACTTATGTTGTAACGGTCGTCATTGTGTGTAGGGAATTTAGGTTATTTTGTTTTGCAAATCGTTCTAGTTATTAGTATAAAATCAGGATTCGGCTATACAAAACTTTGCCGAGCTTGTGTACAGATGGCGCTATAAATCCCATTTTATTAGTGTTCTTTTAATTTAGTGTAATAATTTGTTTTACAATAAATAATTAGTGCACTTTGTAAATAAGTAACGATTTTTTTTAATATTATCATTACCGCCATCTATTTGACTATGGTATAAAATCAAAGCGATCGTTATGGAAAAAGTTGTAATAGCTAATTTGATATTATGAGAACAATTAAAGAGGTTTTTTAAAGTAAGGATTTAATGCAAAAATCGCTGCTTAGTCTGCAATAATGGTAATTGGTAGGTACCTATATGAATTGATTTCGTAATAAAATATACAGACTTTATGTCAAAGTCGTCACTAAACAATTCGCACCTTGAGAACGATAGTGACCTAATTCAAAATTTCAGCTTTCAAACTTTAAGTCGTAAATTGATAACGATAGAGCCCTAACTCAAAATTCAATTTTTTTGAATTATGTCACTATTGTTCTGACGGTGCGAATTTAACAAAACATACCTACCAAGTTATTAAATCACTTTAGTTACAAACACCATTGTTTTTTTATTGGTAAATAGGTTTAACAACAAAGCAAAGATGTGTCTAAAAGAACCGATAACTTGCATAAAATTGTTCGAAACAACCGAGAAACGACGCAACGAACCGATTCGCGTCGCATTGACTTATAGATTTAACAGCGTTACCAACACCGACATAAAACAGTCCTTATGAACCTTATTTAGAAAATAATAAGGGTTATATTTCTATAATTTTTTCTTAGTTTAGGTTGTAATAAAAGTGCTATAGTGTATACAAAAACTAACTTGAAATAAAAGTCATCAACTCATTATGAATCTTGCTACGCTTCATTTATACACTAAATTTCAATGACAATTTTGACAAATAAGGTTGCACGAAAATGTCAAACTGTCATTTAAGCGTGTGATTTCACTTTATTATTCTAAACATAAGGTCGTGTTTTGCTTGATTTAGTAAAAAGCAAGCAGGAAGTACTGGGTTCCGTCATTGTCTTGTGGTTTACGGAATTTAATTAGCAGGAAATAGATGTTATCGCTGATTAGTGAGGTTGACTGGGAAAACTGTGGCTTGGTACGTTCAGTGCCAGCGTTCTGCCATTGCATACTTGGACACCACGGCCGCGTCGTCAGCGCGGAATGAAAAACTCGATGTGAGGTCAATTATGTAAGAATATATAAGACCGCGGAAATTTATTATGGACCATCTTTTTAACGTAGGTATGCCGAATAAAGTAAAGGGATAAATAAATACAGTATTGTTTTAAATAAGGAAACAACCACATGACAAGATACCTATGCGTACTTACAGTACAAGTGAGTTTTAAGCTAATGATAATGAAACCAAAACTCAAAAACATTTGAAAGTCCAATGCTAGAGTTGTTTCAATGTAGTTTACTCAAAGAAAACTTTGAAAGTTTAATCAAAGAACGATTCTACTTGACAAAATCACATTATAAATAGAAAGTACAACACAATCGTTAGGCAATCTATTGTTATGATAGGGCCGCGGTACTGTCGCGGAAACAAATGGAACAGTAAGAGGTCGATAACCAGAGTTTTTTGAAGCAAAAAAAAATCTTACGGCAGACCAGTTGAGGTTGAGGCCGTTATGCACAACTGTGGTTTCGCTAAAAAAAACTTTGCCATCAGATAATAAACTTGCGGTGTGGTCTCAAATTGCACTTAATGTTTGAAATATTGAGGTAAATTGGTCTGTGTACATTCCTGGGGTTTGCAACCAATCCGTTCTTTTAGTTATTTAGTCTGTGGTATTATAGCTTGGACAAAATTATGTGCAACAAACAAGAAAAGTGAACCTGCATATTCGTTTTGAAGAATCAAAGCAGAATCAATACCTATGACACGATTTACATCGATTAAGACCAAAAAAGATTCCATAATTGAAGATCTTGTTATCTTGTAGCAGAGACTGTGAATGATACATTTGGCATGTTGCATCAAAAGTCAAGAAGAAGCGAATCGAAACACCACACAGGAAGGTAAAGCAGGGCACCAAATTAAAAACCAGTTAGTAACAAGAAATAAAATGAACATAGACAATAGACATGCACTTCCCCAAGGCGGATATTATGTCGCACTCGCAACAGAAATGGGAACATCTTAAGAAACGCTTGAAGTAAAAAGTGACAACTAAAAACAAAAGTCTGCTTCAATTTAAATCCTACACCTGTGAGTTTTAAGTTCAAGTAATTCGATGGAACTTATTTCCTTTTAGTTGTAATACAACGTTATGACACGAACATTCGTTCCGATTGTCGAAATCTCCAATTTAGAATTTGCATATACACGTAATAGGTTGGTCAATGGAATTAGTAAAGATAGCGATTTTCCACAATTTTACAAGCCTTAATCGATTATCTATAATCTCTTTATAGGTACTGCATCAAAAAACATTTAGAGAGTTTAGTATTTAGTTAGTAGGTATTGCTTGCAAGATTTTCTACATCAATGATTATGTACTAACTGGTGTATTTACATACATATATAACTTGTTTGGATTTGTGGCACAGAATAGTATGTTTCATTAAATTATTCATTACCTATATAAACACATTGGCACGAAGTACACAATGTTTCTCTGAAGTTTGTTTACGTAGTTCGCTAGTTTCGCTACCCAGAACAGGATATACTGTTCGAGGTATTAATACTAATGTAGCTTGCGGGTGGTAGGACCTTCGTGCAAGTCATGCATAATCCCAACAGATTTTACGGATAGCTACCTCCATCTTATCCCTGGTCTACCAGTAGTGTAGTGTAGTGTTTTTTTTTTTTTTTTGTTATTTTTCAGTGTGTGTGTGTGGATGTGTATTTGCTAGCATGGGGGCCAAAGGTAAATCTTTAAAAATATTAGGCTTGAAAAATGTAGGACCAATGAATGTTCCTTGAGGTATAACTACATCTTCTCTGAACTGACAGGATCTAGATATGATGATGAGGAAAACTATTATAACTTTAAGCTACTATAAAACGTTACAGAAAGATAATAAAATTCAGATAAATATTGATGCTTGTGGCTTGACGTGACTTCATTAGGTTTTATGGTACTTAAGCAGTCCATAAAATCCAATTTATATCTGTACTCATGATGAAACTGGAAAACATCACATTCCCCTCATTAATCAGATTCCAAAGCTAAGATTACTCACACGTAATGGAGTTGGTCAACACCGAATCGGTAATAATTGGTTTAATAACGATTTCACGGTAATTTATTCGGTGTGAGCAATGTGAGCTAATGTAGTTTCATAACTGTGCTTTATGAAATTGATATGGATTGATAAATAGGTGAATGAAATTGCAAAAAATACGTTTATATGACCGCTTAATTAAGTATTCACACTTTGATTAGATTTTAGCGAGTCTAGCAGCTAGACTTGCCCAATTCATAAATTTAACAGCAGGCAAATAAATTCAGTTTTAACACAGAATTACAAACTTTGCCCTTGAATCTTAGCAATTTCAATAGATTGCAACTATTTTAGTTCTCCATTTATCGCTTCAAATGATGCTTTTCTAAATTTATTAACAGAAATGGCATCTTAATCCAGCTCCAGATGGATGAAACTTTTGAAAATAAATTCAGCCTAGATTTTAGTATTAACTTCTTCGAAACTAATTACGTAGCTGCTTTTTATGCTGATATTGTTGTTAATATTGGTATAACATACACTGTTTAACTTTAAATCAGCTGATAAATTACCCAGCATTAAGAGTACTTAATAATGAAAGTAAAAGTGATCTTAGCCGTCACGCACGTTAAGCAAGTGAATGCTCGGAGAAGTTATGTGTTTGGAGATCATTGGCTCTGATACCAGCGAGTTGGTACAAATCAGGCGATATTGACAATTAGGTCTTTCTCCCTTTACATACAACCACAGAACGCGTCTGTACACCTAACCCTGCTGAGCTGTTTGCACAAACCTTTATCGTCTTAAGTCGGGTGTTGTCTCTTTCTATGCTAGTAAAAAAGGGACAGAAGGTGTCCTGAATGTCCTAATAAAACATTAGTGATAATGAACTGGCCATAATTGTAATGTAGTAGACAGTTAAAAAAACATACATTATAATTTAAAAGATGTGACACAGATCAAATAACAAGAATGATATCATGTGGGAGGACCTTGTGCAGGGTCCGTCCGGGTTGGTACCACCATCGTATCCATTAACCTACCGCCAAGCAGTAGAGACAGCCGGTGAAATGACTAGCATAGAGGCATTCCATCTTAGTCCTCAGGGTTGGCAGTGCATTTGCAGTCTTGTGTTGTGAGTGCGAATGTCTATGGGTCACAGTTTCCACTTACCATCAGGTGGTCTGTGTGATCGTTTGTCTTCCTAAGCCATAAAAAAAAAGATATAATAATCCTCAAATGTGTTCGGAGAACAAACCTGCTAAAATAACACACAGTCAAATAAAACTAATTAAATTACATTTTTAAGTTAACGATCCACTGGTTTACAAGCCTTGTGGATTCAAATTACAACGAGGTCTGAAATCGGTCTTGCACATAGTAAACTACAGCAATCGGGATCGTTGAAACATAACGAGATCATCGATCGATAAAAGTGTACCACGCATGCGTTAACAACTCAAGAAACATATTACTTTTTATATCTCCAAGAATTGGTTCCATTAAAATGCAATATATAATGTTTTTATTACGTGCTATGTCGTAATTGTATCATTTAGTTGGTTCATGTGAAGGTTAATAGTTAGTTAAAATTGTAGCAGTTAATTGAGATTGACGTTCCACAAGTTTAGGACGAAAAGGTAATATAGAGTTGCGAAAGGTGAATTAGATTTTTGGTTAAAAAAAATTGATAGTAAAAGATTTCAAAAGAGTTATTTCGCTACAACCAATGTTTAATTGTTGGAATTGTGGTTTTAAAAGTTAAAATGCAACAAAATAAGCCCAGTTTACTGTAAAGTTAGCTGCACTTCCATTCAGAAATAAACAAAAACACGTAAAAAACACTGACACCGCAGAGGCAGACCAACATTAACTCTTATGTTACTGTCACGTAATGTCAACGCCAAATCAGCGTTTTTTATGCGACACAAGCTCTACTGATTTTATCTCCGTTACAATAAGATAAGATAACTATGTTTATATTTAAACGAGTTTACCGAAAAATCACGTATTACATCTTAAAGAAACAAATGTCAGGGTGATTAAACTTTGCATTGTAAATTCTGGTAGGAAGATAAACAAGGCAATAAAGGCGGAACCGTGGGCACACTTTGGTCCTTGTAATGATTAAAATGGTGCCAAGAGGTTACGGACTCGAAAATATTAGCCATGATCGAAACAGGTGAACTTAGCTAGAGAGCGTCAACCGCCCACAGTACAAAATAAACTAGTGTCGGTTAGGGTTATCAACGGCTAGGTGTAGGCGTGAACACTCGAGAATAATAAAATGTCGTATCGTATTGATGTAAAAAAATTGCTTTGGCAGCTTGGGTATTTTTTAATGGCGTGTCAATCCATTTCTGTATAAATAATGCAGTTAAGTACTTACCTACATTATTGACATGTAATAAATGATTCTACTTACACAAATAAGCACACACGATTAATTAAAATGAGAAAAAAAAAAATCTCTGTAAAAAACCAAACCCTAATTTTTTGCAAAGTTGGCAACCCTAAGGCCTAAATCGTGACTTACGCAACTCCCGCGCACGGTAATCACTATAATCGCCTCACACATCGATAGTTTGTCATTGCATTCTTGTTCGTGAGATCTTCGCTCGCTGCGCCTCTGGCGGCTGTGTTCCGAACTAATTTGGTGTTTAATCGACAGCGTTTAATAATGTTGTTTAATACACTGCTGACGACAGAGAACGTCAGACATAGGAGCATCGTTATGTCAAATCTCTATTTGAAGAATTACTACCGTAAAACGGGGCTATTTGGGAACCACGAGGCTATTTGGAACCCAAGTAATTATAAGCTTTTAGTTGATATATTTTTGTCATGGCAATAATAGAACTAAAAACTTAGCCATGACAAAAAATATATCAACTAAAAGCTTATGATTACTTAGTTCCAAATAGCCCCGTGATTACCAAATAGCCCCATTTTACGGTAACGAGATTGGACTAGTGTCAAAAAAAGAAATACACACCATTGCTCAGCTGCTGCTATTAAAATTAGGGCATAGGTATATGATTCTAGTTCCAATCCTAATCAAAGTTGACAATATTAAGACTATTTGATTTACTAAATTATATTTGATTTACTTATGGTCAATTCTGTCATATGAATTTATAAAGAAACTATTATCCCGTGTGGTTGCCGGGTTAGAATAGTGCCACTCCATGTCTTCCCGTGGATTTCGTAAGAGGCGACTAAGGGAATAAAGGCTTGAAATCCCGTTAGGCGATGGGCTTGCAACCTGTTACTAATACTCTGGTCAACATCTTAGCCTAATTATGCAAAATGTGGTTACAGAATTATCAACAAGTTTTAAGAGTTATTGGTAATTCTATAGCTCTGCCAACCCCACTGTGGGAATGAAGGCATGAGTTTAAGTATGTTTGTAGAAACTATTATTTCAATACTTTCAGAAGTTCAGAGGAAGTCTAAGACTAAGGAAATAAGAACAAAAGTAAATGACCAAATAATAACCCATCAAATGAATTAACACACATCTACTCGCAAGAGATGGCGCTAAAATCAATTATTGCCTATTAAAAATTCGCAACGATTGGAAAGCGCCCCAGCCGAAGTGGGACGTACGTGAGTTTAGCCCGCGGGGAAATTGCTCAAATTCTAACGAAAGTGCCGCTTGCTTTTTGCTCATAGTTTTTGTGTGTTTGAATTTCGTAATAGGTGAGAAGAAAGGTGAAAAGCTATTCTTAAACATGTTCTTGTGAACTTAAAGAAAGAGTTCGTTACCGGCATTATGAAACGAATCAAGTGTTTGTATTATTTTAGATGTATAAACATATTTTAATAAGCTTCTATCATTTATACGTTTTATAATGTAGCGATTGCGCTATAATGAGAGGTCAGATGCTAGTCGCTTCACTGTAATAACCGGATCTGTCAGTTCTAGAATCATGTTTGTCGTTCTGGAGTACAGATAGAAGCACTAAAAAGATAATTACCTACATACAATTATAATAACATGACATATAAATAAGTTATAGGTTATTCGTCACATTTACGATTATATATATATAGATTGCATTTTTCGATTATTCTATATTGGTCTCAAATTCCACTTACCATCAGGTTTCCAACAGGTAACTTGCAACACATAGTTTTTCAAAGAAAATATCCTAATTGTACTAGTAAATTTACTACACGTACAAGCGACATCTAGCCCACAGGGACGTCACAAGAAAAGGAAAGTGACACATATCACCATGGGCGTTTCTCATGCTAATATCGACATTACGCCCGAAGCGTGTCAAGATTCTGCGTTGTGTTATGTAAAATGTTTCGTTGGAATTATGTCAATATGAACCTACTTGTTTAAAAACCAGTTACAGTGTTCCAGTTCGATTTTCAATCGATAAAGGTAATGGGCAAATCTTTGTTATAACATGGTATACTTACTTACACTCAATAACCTGCGAGTGTTTTAATATATCGATTTACAATCTGATATAATGTTATTGAAACTAACCCTTTAGATATTATAATTTGATACATTTGCCAACAGTCTCAACGAACCAACAATATACAGGGTGTCCCAAAATCGGTAACCCACATTGACACCGGAGGTATAGTCTTTACTATTTGAACTGAGCTGATCTTCTACACAAAGGCCATTGTTTGTAAACAATACCATTGTCTTTCTTTGTGTCCGTAACACCAAGCCGATTACATACAAAAAAGTTAGAACTACATTGAATGTACATTGAATTATCAACCCTACCCTCTTAGTCAGTAGGTTTAAAATGTAAAGTGTCAGGATACAGATATAAGTTTTGTGTAGATGATAGTATTGTGTAAAGAATAAGCACAGTTCAAATAATAAAGACTTATATCTGTATCCTGACACTTTACATTTTAAACCTACTGACTAAGAGAGTAGGGTTGATAATTCAATGTACATTCAATGTAGTTCTAACTTTTTTTTATGTAATCGCCTTGGTGTTACGGACACAGAAAGACAATGGTATTGTTTACAAACAATGGCCTTTGTGTAGAAGATCGGCTCAGTAGAAATAATAAAGACTATAGGTCAGCTTAAGAGGTACCGGACCAGCCTAACATGACCTTATTAAAATGTGCTCGGTTTTCGAGTTATTGCCAAATTAAAGGTTTTTATAAATGTTCACCTTTTTTAACACTGTTTGTGCCAGGATTCAGTCGGAAAGCTCTCGAAGTTATTTTTTTTAAATGTAGGGAGGCAGGGATAGTTAATTAAGATATTAGAAGTGTTATTTTGTCAATAACTAATGTAAATTTATGAAAAAATATTGAATTAGTCTCGATTTAAATTATCAGTAAATCATTAATTTCAACTTTTGCCTCCTACCGTGTTTTTTTTTACTAGAAACGAAACGAGCAAATGATGTTTAAAAATTGAGCATGTTATGCAGATTCAGAAATGGTACAATACAAGTATCTTACTGCGATAAGAAAAGCATTCAATAACACTTTTCCGATGCCGCAACCGTTGCTGTCAGGTAAAAACAATGCCTTACGATGTGATATCGCATTTGAGGCCTAAACATCTTATTATTTGCCAAATGCACGTGAGCGAAAGAGATGGAAATAATGTTCATCTCCCTTTTGAAAGATATCGGTGACTAATCTCACGTGTGGATGTTTACCTGGACCCCTCCACCTTGGGCTTTGTACCTGTCGGGGTGGATAAAAGTTGATGACCAAAAAAAACGGGTTTAACTTTCAATGATTTATTTTAACGCTTAAAATTAGTTACAATAAATGTTCAAATTGTCTGCCTTGGACTCTAATACATAAATTACACCGTCTCAAAAAAAATCGGCTCAATTTTCTTAGTTCCGACTGAATCTGCCAGGGGAAACAGTGTTAAAAAAGGTGCACATTTATAAAAACCTTTAATTTGGCAATAACTCGAAAACCGTGCACATTTTACTGAGGTCATGTTAGGCTGGTTCGGTACTTCTTAAGCTGACCTACCTCCGGTGTCAATGTGGGTTACCGATTTTGGGACACCCTGTAGAAGGTCCAATATCAGTAATAGATATAAGTAATATAAAAGTAGCGACCGATAAAGTCTATCAAAAGTATCAAGACTTAGACAAACATATTATTGTCGTGACATTAATTAGTTTTAAATTTAAACAAGTCAGCAAATAATAAATCAGCCATTCTATAAACAAAACAAGTTCCTAACTAGACTTTTATTTATTATTATTTAGAATATATTTAATGTATGTATGTATGTATGTATGTATGTAAACTCTTTATTGCACAAAAATATAAATATTACAATATAAATATTAAAGTAATGTACAAAGGCGAACTTATCCCTAAATGGGATCTCTTCCAGCTAACCCTGAAGTTAATGAGTTAGGACAATGCATAGGGTTGGACACATACAAGTTTGCACAAAAAATATCAAAAACAGATGATAATACTAATAATTAGAAAAATAAAATAAAAATATTAATCGAATAAACCAGTAGGTAACATAAACTTAGCTACCCACATATAAAATACACATATAATATAATATATATATAATATATATATATGTATATACATAACTATAATCGTTATAGGAACTCAGCTTCACGACTCATTCAGCCACAACGTTTTTAAATTTCGCTTTAGAGCGACTTAATGCGCTTTAATGTCTTTCTATGTTAGAACCTAACACATATCTACCTACACCAAACACAATACATACACGAAATGGAAGGCTCATATAAACTTAATCTCACATAAACCGCTAAAATTACGGTTTCATAATAAATCAGCATTACAAATCTAAGATAAAAGTGAAAGATTCCCAAACCACTTAGCCATTACAGATTGATTTCAAGTAAAACCACAGAACATCAGTATGCTTTCTACAGATCGCAGATTAGCGAGACAATGGTCGATACCATCGTGTTGTAATTAAATGTGGCATTGTTTTCTTAATGGAGCTGCAGGATGCGGACCAAGTCAATGGAGGATTTTCTGTATTCCGACCTGAATTGGAGGGATGTTTTGTATTTTATGATGTAGGATAGGGAAACAGGTGAGTTAATCTCTTGCGGATAATGAATGCCGAAAGTGTTGTTTGTACGTTTTTAGGGTCCCGTACCAATATGGTAAAAAGGAACCCTTATGGTGACTTCGTTGTCCGTCTGTCTGTATGTCACAGCAACTACAAATGCTACCAACTTCACATTTGGCATAATTGTACAACTTGTTCGCCAGCATCCGTTTTAATAAAAAAAAAGGTGTCTAGAGTCTAAGGGGTTGAAAAATGAAACAATGGGGTGTCATATGAAAGGACTCAATTTGCACTCAAACTACTTTATTGATTTATAGCCAAAAATGTACAAAAAATGTCAAAGAATTTCGTTTCTATACTTCGTAGTTTTACTGATCTGATACAAGGAAGTATTTACTACACTTTCAGCCTGATCCTACTAAAAAACCAAACGACCTTGTATTTTTTAACCCACTCAATCAAACTGAAGCATGAATTATTTCTATGTCTAACTCTCGTAAAACGTTCTCCATGTTAAGTTTAACCAGCACCCTATTAGAAATTCACTTTTACCTCTCAAAGCGCTTGTAATAAATAAGCTGATTATACGCGCTCTCCATAATATAATTGAATAAACTCGGACATTAAATACACTGAGATATTTACTAGCTGCTTTAACTTATACACGGCAGGTCCAACCTGCACCAGCACTCGTATATTTATTACAAAACAGTACTAACTTTCATCCTTACGAAAAACGTCTGGCGATCAAAACATAATATTTTCTGGCAGGATAAACTTTAGCTCTGGCACACTTCACTTATGGTAAATTAATAGTTATTCCGGTACAAAATGGCACTACTGCCTCGGGAATAAAGGTCAATGAATGGAATGCTACTTTTCCTGATCCATCACACACCTGCACCTTATCGATATTCAATAACCAAGACGTTTCGTAATTGGCGATTGCCCAGTCTTTATATTAACCTGAGTTTGCCTCCTCTTTATAAAAACATAGTTATTTAATAGACCGAGTTATTAAAATTATAGGAATTTATAAAACATACTGGACTAATTTCTTAAAAATTAAACTCATGCATATCACATAATCTGAATCTCATGAAGTCACTAGCTATAATATAATAATTAAAATTTATATATGGCGTCCTTCTCATACGTGCCAAATGAATTAAAATATATACTTAATTTTATAGTACCTAACATTAATAACCAAGCCTTTATTAGGGGACAGGGAGTCAAGAAAGCATATTTTTATGCATTTCAGCAGTTTATTGATCTATTAAAGAATTACTATCGATTATACGAGAAACTATTCACAGACACGGCGGTACAGATCACGATAACGATCTTATTAACACGCTCGTGAATTTAAACAAGAAAAACATTGACAGATTATCTATTGTTCTTATTCCTACGCAACCAAATGGGGTAATAATTCATCAAATTAATAACCAGCCCTAGAGAGAAAGTGTGTCACGGTTGTTATGTGCTACCTAAACAAAAAACGAGGAAAACATATGCATAATATAATAAACCATCTAAAATCATAAATCACGGTCATAGACAATTATTTATGCACTAACGGAGGTTGTCACAAACGATTTGGTAACTGGTCACTGGTGACATAGTTGATACTAACCTGTTAATGTACTGCTACTTTTGAGTTTATGGATCATGTTTTTGATATAGTTGTACCACTTGTGCCGTGCCATGAGCTTAATGAAACTCAAGTCAAAAAGATTGTCTATGCGGTTTTAATAGACAAGAATAGCTAGTTGATTAAAAATAAATATGTATACAAGAAAAGTCTCAGGAAAGTTTAACATTAGCAATGCGTATTACAGTAATATGCAAGTGGTCCTGAGAACTGCTGACGCTGCCCTATATCCTCTACTTTACAACCTTGTACATTTAAATCAATGCGTAATCCCAAAAACATCCAATCAGAAACAAGTCCTACAGCATTATCGCTACGATCGCTTTTTGCCCAACAGTTGCGTAATACATTCAGTACCAAATACTCCATATCGGGCTCATTTTGTACGGGAATTTGTAACAGCTGGTACTAAACATGTTAAAGAAAGTGCAGGTGCCGCGCCCAGCGTGCGTCTCGAATCGCAATTGAAGAATTGACTCGCATTGACAGCGCGTGATCGTTTTATTGCATTGACATAACTCCAATTGAGTATCAATAAGCGGACCTCGAAATTTTCAGGGCAAAATGTAAGTTTTGTAAGTTTCCATGTGTATTATTGTTAATAAAAGATAATTTGTTATAACTTCTTATGTTTATTTATAATGCGGTCTTGATACAAGCTTAGTACTTAATATTATAAAATTACAACTAACCAGCATGATGGCATTAGAGGGAGAGGTGGGGTGCGACGGTGCGAGAGTGTTGGCGATAACCAAGACTGGGATTGCCAGCTTAAGGCTGCGTTCCGTTACACCATGTGCAGTAGTGATCTGATCTCATCACGTCAGGTGACCAGTTAGTTCATTTGCCCCCTCTAGGATAAAAAGAAGCCATCCTAGTTAAGGAGACAAGACAAGAAGAGATGATTTTATTGATGTAATGCACGTATATGTGTCATTTGATTCTGTCATTGCTGGAAATTCTGAGGGGTAGATAATTTGGTTCCACATTGTATGTTGACCAATCAATCGTTAGTCGTTGTATATTCTGGTTCAATACTGTGAGAAATTCATATGATTCAGGGACTGCACCTTTGTAGGATTAGAGATCTCGCTTAGATAAAACCCTGTTTGTGCAAAATTTGGTTACAGAATTTACAACAAGTTTTTAGAGTTTTTTGGTAATTCTGTAGTTCCCCAATCTGGGAATGAAGGCGTGAGTGTATGAACCTATGTGTGTACATACTTAGATAAAATATCACAATGATATTATTTAGGTTTACCTTTCTTGGACTGTATGCGATTACTTAAAATCTAGCAAACACTTGAAAACTAGATGTGTCGTGTAGAATTTATGTTCAGATACAATTTAATTTTATTTAATTCTTGAGAATAACTTGAACAATACTTGGGAGGTACATCATTTTAATTACTCATTTGTAAATTCATAACATTTCTATCTTGCATTGTAAACCGAGTCGGTAGGTGTTTAATTATCCACAATGAGATGCGACCTACGCCAACTAGTCAAGGGCAACACGACGTTGCACAAACCCGGGCGAAGCCGTGACGAAACACTAGTTCTACCTAACGGTGTTAACGAGGAGATCATTCAATATTTAGAAAACATTAGCTGTGTTTAGAAATATTATTTAGGACAAGTGTTAAGTTGTAGGAATAGCGAGAAAATCTATTACGACAGCTCTGTCATAAGAATTTGTACTTTAAGCTGCTTCACAATATAGCAGAGCTACGATGTGATAATTGTTTGTAGGTATGGTTGAAGTAAATACCATTTGCAATAAAACATGTGTATTTATGCCTGTTTTGCATGTTACTCGTATTAATGATAATTACAATAGCTGTACTATTAATAATGATAATCGTGTGCTAAATAAGTTTTAAGACTTGTTGGTAATTCTTTAGCTCTGCCTGCCCCACTCTGGGAATGAAGGCGTGAGTTTTATGTATGTGTGCTAAATAAAGGTATACCTAGGTATTTAATATCACTTCATAATTTGATAAAAAAACATACTACTTGCATCCATAGGCTTCCAGAGATCTTTTCCAGTTCGTCGCCAATTCGCTATGCCCCCTCAGCTGAAATTTGACCGTCGTGATTCCCTAAGAAAGGCCTATACTTTAGCTGATATGATGATGATGAATTAAACAAGCTACTTAAAACATTTAACATAGAGTGTATCGTTGGTGGGCTATTGGTTGAAAATGTAGTTTGCAAAAATATCTACGATGTACTCGTAGATTACCTCTATTTATCTGTTACTTGGAAAAATTACTCGTTTTGTCATTTTACGTCGCATTTTTGTATCTTTAAACATTCAACATGAACCTGTCTGTACCAAGAGAAAAATTTCAACTGATTTCATAACTGACTATGAAAGGCCTTTGGAGATAATATTTTATGATTGCACAATCGATGACTCGAAATGCGCCCGATTTTGACAAAGGGCAGAAATAATTGAGGCATGACTTTCGGTAGCTAAAGGTAGGTAAATTATTTAAAAGGAAGGCTTTTTCATGGGCCCAGGGCTTGTATTATGGTCGCCTTTATCGCAGTGGAAACATGGATTAAGCATTCGTCACTCTCGCACTTACATAATGGCCAGAAAGTGAAGATAAACACGACCATAATAGACCTGCGGAGTAATAAAATAACATTTTATTGCATAGGTTTGTTTTTGGAAAAAAAAGGAACTCTTTAACTTTTCTTACCAATCTCTCCCTTTTACTTTACAAACTGGCTGCCATAAAGCTGCCGTCTCCATAAAAAGGCAGTTGATGATATACAAGAGTCGAGAAAGAAATTATACTTGCAACCTACTTGACGAGTTAACAGTGAAACGTTGATTTCGCCAAAACTGCGGGTGGTCGTGTAGAGTTCCGTTGATGACGGCTTTTTTCTCAATCGAAAGTATGACCATTTGTCAGTAGGCAGAAATCAAGATGTTTCGAGGTGATAATTGAGGAAAGTAATGCCAAATTAAAGGAAAAAGATAAAGGTCAGGGGGAATTTCAAGACCTATAAATTAAGGAAATAGGTACTTAACGAAAATAAAAGGTCGAAATGAAATTTCACGTATTAAGCTATTCTATTGGCACAAGATCAGGATTGGACACAGATTTTTTGCCAAACGACATAAATTTTACAAAAAAATGCTGTTGAAATTTCATGATGTATAAAGATACATCTCTAGTGGCACGAGAATTGGGTATAGAACACGCTGTTTAAGTTAACAATAATGTCATTAACGGCGTAATTCGTCGTTTCTCACAACACATTAGAATACTATTTATTGCGTACAATCGCCCACACAGCTGAGTGACCAATGAAGATAAACAGAGAGAAACTGTCTCTGTCGTGCACATGAGATTCTTATGTAAAATCTATAATCTCTTTCTACATTTTCTCACTTCTGTGTTTAATGGCCAGTTAAGTGTGTGGCGGTTTGTACCACACAGAATTACGATTGAAATACATAATAACAAAATGAATGGAACGCAAATAGGCCTGTCAAAATCTTGAGACGTAGAGACCGCTTATTAAACAGTCAAGCAGGTACTTTTTGACACATTTACTGACAAATCAGCTGACCGACATTGAGGAACGCGTGACTGAATGCATAGCCAATGCGTTGATCTGTTGTTTTGTTTGTTCGCATGCCAACGATAAACGTTTTGAGGTCCAAGCCTTGGATTCGGTCTCGTTTTGCACCAAGTTTGGTTAACATATTGTATAACGGAAGGTCGTTTAGATCATGTCATGATGGATGTATCAATTATATACAGGGTAGTAAAAATTGTATATGGCATACAACATTTAAAATATTAATTGTTCGATGCTATTCGGTTAAAATTATGTTGGTAAAGCAAGTGCATACCATTTTTATTATATCGGGTTTTAGATATTTATTTCTCGAAAGATTTGTAAAATAACTTACTTACTGAGAATACATATTTGTCTTAAATGTAGGTAAGAGACTTTTGTCTAAGTACATAAATAAAGAGTATGGGTGATAGCGGCGAGCACAAGTATATAATTACCAAGGTATATGAGATATGAGACATCAACTGCTTTATTTGATTAATTATTGTGCTCCAGTCAGCTTCTAGTTTCTTCGTATAAATATGTTACTGAATGTATTATGCAAACATTATTAAAAAGTGATGTAATTATTTACATATCATCAACAAAATTATACAATAAAAAAAAGTAAGAAGGTAGGTACCTACATTATTTTTAATTTTATTCTATTTAAATACGACGCGTAACAATTACGAGACTACTTTCACTTTATAACATGTTTAATTGAGAATTTAAAGTTTTTTTTATTAATGAGTTTACTTTCGAAAAAATATATGGTTAAAGTCGTGAAGTCATTTTGGATGGGACCCTTATCTTATTCACTTTCTCGGAAGATTCTGAAGGTTTCTTACATCATAAGGTTTTTGAAAGATCATTTTCTCATTAACGAAATCTATTGTATGTCTATTATATTAGGGCAGAATGAACGGCTGACCGAATCGACTGCCCGCCTGCTTCGGCTGGGCGTCCCCACTTATCATCATCATCATGTCTATTATATTGGATTCTACACGTCAAAATATTACGATTTCTGTGGCGTCACAGTAGATCAAAATTAATATTTGGACTGCCTATGCAGTCTGCATGGCAAAGTAGAGTATGATTTGTAAGATAAATAATGTGTCATTTTTTTAAAGTTCTTGTGTATATGATGGTTATGGTAAAATGGTACTGTTAAAAGCATTTACGCTCTACAATAAATTTAAGTGCTAACAATGCAAAAAAGTTTCAAAGACACTACGAGATCATTATCACATAATTGCGATTCTTACAAACTAGTATTATAAGAAAGTCGTCTTTTCACGCGGGTCTCTAAAAAAACAAATCAAATATCCGAAGCACAATCTGCGCGGCCTTACGATGACCTTAAGTGGTTTACATAATGCCGTCATTGTTTGGCCGGCATGCTCTCCTGATTTGCACTTGTCAAACAAAAATCAAACAAATTTCAATCCTATTTGAACTGCTATAAGATTAAAGGATAAAAACAGAACAGCAAAGGTGGAATGCAGAGTCTACAAACGTAATTCGCAGTTGTTTTATCAAAACACACACCATTATGCGCTTTATTTCAATGTACATAGGATATCAGGACAAAGCTATTGAGTGAAGCAGGTGTGCCGGTAAAGACTTATTACCAAACTTGTACACCATCCGTTTATACATTTCTTGAAGATGGCCTATCGATAAGGGAATTACAGCTTTATGTTTACAAGCAAATAATCTATTACAAAACAAAATAAAACAATTATAATTATTTTCTTGGAAAAAAAAGAAAATATACTTACATTCTTATGAACGTCACTCGTCCCTGCAACAAATATGAAGCGATTAGTTTATCTACCCGTCAACAGGTGGCGGTGTAATCAATGTAAACAACCTTTCACTAAATATCTCATTACTATTGAACAATGTAAATAATTGTAACGCGTAACGTTAAGCTTGAATGTGGGCAGACTGGAATATCAGGTTCGCATTGTTTAGAAGACGGCAGATTAACATATTGCGTGTGATTTCGTAACAAACACCCAGTGCGTATAACTTACTTGCGACATTTTTAAAGTACCAAAACAGTTACATGGCCATGTTTGTAAGGATATAATTTAAAAAAAAAACAAAAAGGAAAAATTGCAAAAGGTCCAGTGCGTATAAATTACTTGAGATTTTTTTAAAGTAGTAAAACAGTTACATGGCCATGTATGTAAGGATATAGTAAAAAAAAAACAAAAAGGCAAAATTGCAAAAATTATTGCCCCGGGTGAGGATCGAACTCACGACCTTAAGATTATGAGACTTACGCGCTGCCTACTGCGCTACCGAGGCCAGTGATTCATTCAGCGAAATAGGTCAACGTTATCGGAATATTCATAGACTGTTAGTTTTAAACCTGGTTTTTTTCAAGTAATTTCAGTGTCTGAAACTTTTTGCAGTAATGGTCATTTTGTTAAGTTTAAAATCGTTGTAAATAATATGCTACTTTACGGTCCCCTTTACGTAGGGTTGCCATCTCTAAAATTTGGCTAGAACTGTGGGCTAGAAGTACAGTTTTTATGAACGGATGGTTAACGGATGGCAACCGGAAACCTTTACGGTCAATTTAATAAGAGCTACAAAGTGAACAATTGAAAACGATATGGTTTAAAACAAAGTGGAATGATCCCGGTAAACTATTTAATGTAATATTTTGTTACTTATATTTTTTATTTAAGACTACCTCTAACTTATAACGTTATAACATATTGATTTTTTTTAAGTCCCCCGTACGGAACTCTAAAAATACCTGACTAAAACCTGTAGGTATGTTGGTTACACCCAGCATTCCGTTTGTGAGTTACGGCAGCGAAGACAAACATACGGGCAACTTTCACTTAATTACCGGGCTGTTATCGAGTGTGAGAAGCGACATACATACGAACAGCCGTTTCATTCTCTATGGTAATTCAAAATTACAGTATGTAGGTATAATATATAAAATAAGTTTGACTTATGGACAAGTGATCTAGGCTATTTAAAAACATTTATTTTACTTTAAGTATTTTATCTTTTATATTATATAGGTCTTAACAGAACAAAACAGAAGTACTTAAGTAAATAATGTAAGTCGGGGTCAATAGAAATTATAAAAATATTGGTAAAAAAATCAGTACCGTAACTTTGACACAACCTCAATATTTATATGCAAACGAGTTTTGATTAAAAAAAACCGGCCAAGTGCGAGTCGGACTTACGCTCGAAGGGTCCCGTACCATTATCTATAAGAAATCTCAAATCACGTTTGTTGTATGGGAGCCCCCCTTAAATATTTATTTTATTCTGTTTTTAGTATTTTTTGTTATAGCGGCGACAGACATATATCATCTGTGAAAATGTCATCTGTCTAGCTATCACGGTTCGTGGGATACTGCCTGGTGAGTGGTGACAGACAGACGGACAGACGGTCCGTCCTGGGTCCCGTTTTTACCCTTTGGGTACGGAACCCTAAAAACGTATAGTTAATACTTATTTAATCTTAAACAGAATGAATAAGTAAAAACGTGTACATCATTAAATACCTCTCGCGATGTCCAAAAGAACTTGATTATGGTGTATACCTACCTTGAATACCTACTTAGGGCCGTTTTGTTTTGTTTACATCTTTTGTCATTTCTTTAGACCCCGACTTTACGTGCATCGTGATCGTGCATAGGTATCGTCAGTGAAACAAGTGAAGTATCGTCGTCACAGAACAGATTATTTTTATTTTATTTTTTACTTTTCATACCTACGCTCGGCGGTCGCTCTAGGGTTGTCTTGTCAACTATGGCTTATGCACATAAAACTAACTACTCGTATCTAGTCGTTTGATTTATTGTTGAGAATGAAACGGGAAGAATGGAAATATAAATTAACAATAATTAAAAAAAATATTTCATGACATTGTTACCTATATTACAAATTTGTCACAGAAAATATAAAATATACCGTAGGCAACTCCAAAAATAACCGACCAGACGAATTAATATTAAAGTGGAGGGGCTAATCCAAACCCGCAGTACCTACCTAATCTACCTATATAGTGGAGCGCCTGGAGCATTCAAAACCGTAAAACCTCGGATTAGAGTTATAGTGAATGAATTGATATGATCGACGTAGGATATTGTTTTTTAAACTATAAATTGCAATGTTTACCCAAAAATTTTTTGTGCACTTCATTTTTTCATTATTTAAACAAATTGTAATAAAAAATTAATGTTTGACCATATATTTTCACTTTAAACAGTATTTTTTTATTATTTATATGTTAAATCTTACCTGAGTAGACATCTAGGAACATTTTTCGAAGATACCTGTGTATAAAAATAGCAGTAGGAATCTCGAACAGGTAGAAAAACATGGAGGGGAGAGCGGAGCGACAGCTGCTATGTACAATGGAATTTCTCGGCCAGTTTAATTATAAATGAAACGTACTCTATTGTGTACATTTAAAAAAATAAGGTAATTTATTACGACTAATGAAAAGAAAAAAAAAATTAGTACAAAATCTGTTTATTTAAATATATTACATTGTTGTCTACATTAAATATTTTCTTCTACTTCATCTATCTGTATAATAGGTGAAGTATTGGAACAACTATTTCCACTGCACTGTAAACATGCTACACTGCAGTATAAACCACTTTTTCTGCATCCACACGCAGCTCCACATCCCTTTTTGCAATTACAAAATAACATTTGCAATAATATATATTTTTGTCGACAACTTGAATGAGCATAAACAAATTCAGTTTGAAGATGAGGTAACAATCCATCTTGTCGTTCGGTTGAAGCAGCTTGTAAAGAGGTTACTCCTCTACTAATTTTTATCACTTCACCTAAATTTGAATTTGTTTCGGAAGATGAACCCAGGTGCGTACATATTATGCAGCTATTTTCATCAGCCATGCTGCTAGCCGTTGGTTTATCCATTGTTCGAAATCTAATAAAAAACAATTAATAATTAATTAATTGCATTTGATTCATTATTATCTTTTTTTATTTTATTGAAACTGATCTTTAATTTTTGATTTATTTATTATTTAATTAATTCAATAATGAACTGTAGTTTTCAATGTAATCACTTAGCAAATTAAGCAATACAAAAGAATTTGTAATACTTAGTTCAATATAAAAACGTCGTCTCCAATACACTTTCCAGTACAAAAATATACACGAATTTTTCACTAAAAAACCAAATTTTCACTGTTATAGAAGCACAATATTCACAGAACACGTGTTACTTGCAACTAACCTAGCCGAGAAATTCCATTGTACATAGCAGCTCTCTGTCGCTCCGCTCTCCCCTCCATGTTTTTCTACCGGTTCGAGATCCCTACTGCTATTTTTATACACAGGTATCTTGGAAAAATGTTCCTAGATGTCTACTCAGGTAAGATTTAACATATAAATAAAAAAAAACTACTGTTTAAAGTGAAAATATATGGTCAAACATTAATTTTTTATAATAATTTGTTTAAACAATGAAAAAAGAAAGTGCACAAAAAATTTTTGGGTAAACATTGCAATTTATAGTTTAAAAAACAATATCCCATATCAATCATATTAATTCATTCACTATAACTCTAATCCGAGGTGAAAACCCCCAGGCGCTCCACTAATAGCCCTTAATAGCAAAAACGTATCCTACAAAACAAAACAATAAACCTACCTACTAGGTATTACAATACAAAAAGTTTACAGAGCAGAAACATACACAATTTTACGTTTGTCAATTTTCATTATCGAAAATTCCTTATAACTTCTAAACGGATTACCCTAGTTACACAATTTCCATTACCATATACGTTTTAGACCTAAACCTATCAAAAGACACTAAAAACAACACAATATCTACACAAACAAAAAAACATATTTTCAACTTACGTAAGGTGGCGTGAATTTACCTAACAAAAATATAGTTAAGTAATTCGTTTATACTGATTCAAAATAGGAAACTATTATTTAAATCGATCTTAGATATATTCTTCGGGGGCCGGGGCGGGGCGCTTACCTACCTAACTCTTCTGTGTAACGTTAAAACGAACCATTGAAATACAAGCAGATACCTACTACCTCTCTGAAGCCACTGGTAGCTTGAAAAAGGACAATTCACCGTTTAAAGTGGAATTTAAGCAATCGTCCACTGAACAGTTATAATAACTTCTTTTTTGTTGCTCCATTAGGTATACCTGATTATCGCACAAAAAAGTCCACAGACGCGACGCGTGTCAAGCGGACGGCACTCGCGCTCGCACTCGTCCCAACTACTCCGAGATATTGTGTCCGTGAGCGGCGTCTATGTGTGCGTTGCTCGAGCGCACTTTGTATGTAGATTGCTTTCTGTACCTATCTGTTCTCTGGTATCGTCCTCTTTTATCTATTCTTAACAATAATCTGTATTTTTTTGTCTTACAGAAAACTCGCATAGTTAAGTCTAAGCGAAGCAACGACGGGTCGCTACTCGCTAGTAAACTATTTGCCTTTTCCCTTTTTCAACCCGAGAGCATTCGTGTTATCTCTAATCGGGCTATATTTAGCACGAACCAAAAGCGGGAGACTCGATACGGCAATTTGGCCTTAATTTAGAACGTTATCCCTTTTTAGGCTGTCCTTTATAAGGACACTTGAATTACTGATTTCTTTAGATATTTTTAATATGAATTCTGGTCGATTAATTCCTGGAATTAATCTCTGCTTTCCAGTGGCTTTGTCCGCTGTGACTCGTGAGGATAAATTATAATGTAATGTTTTGCATCAAAAAATATTCAAAATTCATATAAATAGAAAAACAATTGAACCACAATAGAAACGTAATGATTACTATCAATTTATTGCCTTAACTTGACAATTTCTTAAATACCCAACAGATTACAATATGTAACTGTAAGTATAGAAAACTGCCAACTTAGGGCTCAACATTAAAGTAGTGGCAATAATTTAATCTTACTGCAGTACGTTCGAAGAAACTCAATGCAGTATCAGTCGGCTTTTTCTTCGACCTGGGCCGGACATGCCGTGTGTCTTGGTGCTTCAATGCAAAGTGTATGTAGGTACTCGTATTTATCTCAGTTTTTTATTTATTGCATAGGAAGGCAAACCAGCGCACAAGTCACCTGATGGTAAGTGGAAACTGTGACCCATCGACATTCGCATTCACAAGACTGCAAATGCACTGCCAACCCTGAGGACTAAGATGTTATGCCTCAATGCTAGTCATTTCGCCGGCTGTCTTATCCCCAAACCGGAACACAACAGTACAAACACTGCTGCTTGGCGGTAGGTTAATGGATAATATGGTGGTACCAACCCGGACGGACCCTGCACAAGGTCCTCCCACAAGTTATCCTTTGTTTCTGCAATTCTAACCCCGAAACTGCCAACGCCTTGTAATCAAGCTCTAACGCAGCTCATTTGCGTGTTTTCTCCCACTCGAAAGCATGAAATCGATGAGTCACGCGCACGGGCCCACTCTTGTTTTCATTGTTTTTACACGAAGGCAAGTGTGAGACGAATTATAAACACACGAATTCCGTAGCGCTTAGAATGAATAGTGCAGTAGGATCTTTCGCTTTCTCACATTGATTTTCGTTCGCATAGGTACCTTTTTTTTCGGTGTTTCCTCCATCATCATCGTCATCGTCATCATCTGATTAACACTGTGATTCTTGCCAGATCGTCCATCGTCCGAACGGTCCAACTTTTAGGACCATATAGATCAACTTTTTTTAGGTTCTTGAGTGGCGTCTGCGGACCGGGAGACGAGCTGTAGGTAGGCCTCCAACAAGATGGAGTGACGACCATGTAAAGATCGCGGTAGATGCGAAAAGCACAAGACCGGTCTGAATAGAGAGCCTTGGGGGAGGCCTATATCCAGCAGTGGACGTCTTTAAGCTGACATGATGATGATGATGATGAGAAATTAAATTACAAACATCATTTCTTAGTGGGTATTTACGTCACGAAAAAAGACGATTTTCAAATTGTATGGTTCTAACTTCAGCAGTTAAGACTGTGCTGACTACAACTAACTGCGGTGCCCTTCTCAAGACACCTCAACGATGAGAGGTTTCTATGAATTGACATTTACTTTGACGTAACTTGAGAAAAGCATCTCATCTCGCAAAAGATCACAACACAAAGTAGAGTCTGAACAATGTCCTGCAATCTTCAACTTAAAGACATCCATAAAATTAGTGGATATGCGCGAAACATGAAAAGAAAGAAATAAAGACCGCAGAGTATTATCCAGGGAGGTAATGCAGCCAGCATCATGGGTACTTTTTGTAGTTGTGCTAGTTTTAAGTAGATAATAGTTTACTTTCTTAATTATTATAATTAATATTGTATAGTGTATATTATGTATAGTGTTATTTTTTGTATTTTACTTTATTTGTTTAATTAAATACTTTAGGATTTAAAAAAAAGACCGCGATAAATAAAATTGAATTCTTATAAGATCAGTTTACTCTTTAGTTTTGTCTCATCATCACTGCTTAACTTACCTGTGATTACGAACTGAAATGCTGATGACTGATGATTTCTGCGGAACCCCGTCGGCAATTACCGCCAGTTTTGGCACCCACACGCATGCCGGTTAATGATTTAATGACGTCTCAGTCGGCGGCGTCATTAGGAACACCATTTTTTTCCCCCGATTATAGAGGGTTTCCAAAATACTGGTTAGAGTAAAGCCTGATTCACACTGTGCCAGTAGCTGGTTTTTTTATGACATGGAGAAGGCAATTAGCACACTCGCCCAATAAAGCCCGATTTATATTGCTCAAGGACAGTGCTAAGTACCTATATACAGTGCTAAGGACAGTGAAGTGGAGAAATACAGGGGAGGACCTTGAATTTGTGGGACCCTGGGCTAATACTGCTTAGGGGCCCTACCTAATTACTCTTGCCATTTTGTCAAAAAACTTTTTTCTGTAGTGATGTAGGTATATATAATATATGTTAAGTACAGGAAGAAAATAGGACAGCAAAATATTTGATTTATTTATTAAAACATTATTTATAGCAAAATAAAACTGGTGAATGGTTATGTTATATAAATTATAATTATAAAGCAACCTTCTGCATTTTTGTGCTGCAAATTCTTTTATTTGTCATCGCACTGTAAGTCCTTTGTTAAATCGCAATTATGGAAAGAACTGATAAAAGATTTAGTCGATAGTTCGGCATTGTTGTCCTGTATTTGTTTTCTATACGACATCCTGGAGATAGAGCCGAAGTTCCCAGTAAAGCATTAACGGAATACTCCTAGTCTCCGACCGAAAACAAGCGACGGGGAATTCCCCGTTCCATTTAATAGATGCGCACAGTCGCACACGGGTTGATTGATCGCAGTGTTGCGATCATAAGATCGTTTTTTTTTTAATTCTAGGTAATTTTAATTACTGACAATATTGTCTATTGTTTTCAGTTTAGGTTGGGGGCCCTCTGTATCTACGGAGCCCTGGACTGCAGCCTAAAAAGCCTCTAAGTAGCCCCTGGAGAAATAGAAAGGGATTTTATTTAGATTCACTGGCAAGGCAACTTGACTCTACTGTCCGCTGTCCTTGACCAATGTAAATCGGGCTTAAGGCTTATAGTAAGACAATATCCTATTTGGCGCTGGATTGTTAGTTTTTAAAAGAAAAATGCAAACGCTGCTAACATTTCTATTTTCTAACTCGGAATGTATGGCTGTGGACATTAGCGGTCGACGCAATCTGTCATCATTAGGGTTAGGACTTTTGGTGGCATATCGTGGTTCTAGAATCCATGGAGTCGTTATTTCCTAATAACACGTGGGTACACATTATAACACGTGACACTTTGATTTTGACTTTCAGCATGGTCATATTTCAAAATGAACTAAATATGTTTTTAGTTCAGTTTATCCATACCTACCTACTAATATTTGCTTGTTTGTAAGGCTCTCACAGAGCAAAGATATCCTCCGTACTAAAATTAATTTAAATTGGCTTAGCGGTTCAATAAAAAATGAATTTTGAAATATTAAAAATCGAAGGTCAAAATCAAAGTGGTATGTATTTTAATAATTAGGAAATAGCGACTCCATGGATTCTAGAACCACGATATGCCACCAAAAGTCCTAACCCTAGTCATCATATTACGTCAATACGGTGAAACTGTGGAACGAACTCTCTCCGGCGATATTTCCTGCCAGTTATGACATGGGGTCCTTCATGAAAAGAGCTCTTATTTTCCTTAAAGGCCGGCAACGGACCGACAACTCAACTTGAGTTGCCGGTGTTCATGGGCGGTGGTGATTACTTCCCATCAGGTAAGCCGCCTGCTCGTTTGCCTCCCTCTTTTATAAAAAAAATAAAAAAAATACATTTGGTAGATTTTCGATAATCACTTAACGTTAGGTGAGTAGGCCTTAGGTTTTAGTATTAGCCAAATACCTACTCCTCTTACGCCTCTCATATTTGCCACACTGAATGAAAGAGATGCAACGATATTTTTTGATAAATAACAGCCAAGTGGAGTGCCAACTGCCGTGCCACCGCACTTGCTCCCAAACCAGTTAATTAGATCTACCATTTGGAGCAAGTAAATAAATAAATAAATATAGGTTTCACATAAAATGAGATTAGAAACACACATCATAAATCTATTTTAAATGAGAAAGCGATTCTGTGACTCAATTCTACTCGGCAAAATCATAATACTTTTGACATGTTATCGTTTTGTATTTAACTTGTGGGAGGACCTTGTGTAGGGTCCGTCCGGGTTGGTACCACCATATTATCCATTAACCTACAGCCAAGCAGCAGTGCTCGCATTGTTGTGTTCCGGTTTGGGGATAAGACAGCCGGTGAAATGACTAGCATAGAGGCATTCCTTCTTAGTCCTCAGGGTTGGCACTTGGGAGTGCATTTGCAGTCTTGTGAATGCGAATGTCTATGGGTCACAGTTTCCACTTACCATTAGGTGGCCTGTGTGCTCGTTTGCCTTCCTATGCCATAAAAAAAAAACTACGCCGCCATTACTGTCAAGTAAATAAGAACTATCACGATATGGTTTTGCCGCCTAGAACCTCGGCCCAGCTAAGTATAATAAGATACGATAGTAGTAAGACAACTTGTGCTGTGCAAGCTATTTGTGTAAGCTAATCCGAATTTACGAAGATAACTCGACTGCTCGGTACCTACTGCCAGCCACAAGAATATTGTAGTTAATCCAGACATCAATCAATGCTGTAAATCCGGCGTATATTCCAACCATTAATTCCAAACATGTATAGGTTTGAATTATATCACGGATCTTTTGTGTTTCAACAAAAACTCTTGATAAACCTACGCGAGTTTTTGCTTCGTGCCATCATGTCGAGGTCGTCATCTTATATCTTGCTTATACCATAGTTATAGCGATACACGAATTATAGCTAATGAGTAATGAGTGTGGTTAATGACAGCATACAGAAGATATGTGGGAAGGTTTTGTCTAAATTAAGAGTTCTTCTGTTGATTTAGATTTATATAGTTAGGGATGTATCAATATACACATACATAAACTCACGCCTGTGTTCCGGAGAGAGGTAGGCAGGGCTACAGAATTACCTACAACTCTAAAAACTTGTTGATAATTCTGTAACCACATTTTGCACAAAGAGGCTAAGATGTTTCCCAGCGTATAGTGACAGGAAGCCCATCCCCTAACAGTACTACAAGCCTATATTCCCTTAGTCGCCTCTTACGACATCCACGAGAAGACATGGAGTGGCACTATTCTAACCCGACAACCACGCGGGTAACGGGCTGGGGACCGATTTTTGACTTTCGAGCGCTCGATTTCAAAAGCGAGCGGTAGAAAATATTCGAATGCGAAAATTTTTCACGATTTATTTTCGAATGGTCCCAAATTCCATATTTTTGAGATTCTCACTCGAAACTGAGGGATTGACTAAATAGTATTGTTAAGTTGGAACTTGTTTCATTATACGCAGAAAATCGATGTTTTACCGGTTTTTTAAATTCATATTTTAATTGCGAATGTCTCGTCTGTGGATGTCTATGGCATTTTGCTAGGTTTGTTTATGCTTCGTGTGTATATACCCAACAGATTTGAAAGATGTCAAATGATATTTTCTATTGATAGAATTCAAAACGAATGCCACGGACGTGACTCATATTTCCTATCGCTCGCAAGTCAAAAATACCATTTCATTGTTTTTTGTCACTTTCGAATGAAACTTTCGAGCGCTCGAAAGTCAAAAATCGGTCCCCTGATCTTTAGTAAGATGTGTTTCACAAGATACTCGTACGTCTAAATATCCGTTGAGACGAGCATCTTAATATCAGTAGGTATTAATGGGACGTCAAATTACTCTCTTCAGTTGCAGTTTCCCTGCGGCACAATGCTGAGAGGGATCCTGTTCAACGTACCTAGTACCTAGTTAATGTTTTCTTTTAATTTTATATTGTACATTTCGCTATATATTTCAGTAAACATCTTAGAATAGAATAGAATAGAATAGAATAGAATAGAATAATTATTTATTTGCAAGAATATGGTAATTACAGGTGGTGTTAACATAACAATGAGTACAGCATAATTCTACCGACAATACGGCGCGCAAATGTTAGTGACATTTTAGCTTAATAATAATGTAAACTATTGTTAGGTATTTTCTATTTAAATCATGTTTGACACTATAGGGACTAACATAAAATTCCAGTGAAATATTTTAATATCTTACAAATCTACAGGTGCTAGTTTCAAGGAACTCTTTCACAGTATAAAAACATTTTTCAGCCAGCCAAGATCGCAACCTATTACAAAATTGATGCAACTGTAAGTCGCTTATTTCTTTTGGTATCGCATTAAATATCAACGATGCCATGTAGTAGCCTATTTGTGCAAAATATGGTTACGTACAGAATTATCAACAAGCTTTTAGAGTTGTAAGGTAATTCTGTAGCTCTGCCTACCGCACTCTAGGATTACAGGCGTGAAGGTTATATGTATGTTCATTTTATATTTTTCTACTTTTTTTTTGTGTGCGTTGAATGAATATATTCTACTCTATTCTATTCTATTCTCTTCATATTTTTGCGTCGTTGTAAATCCAATACTACAATGATTCACTACATACTCGTACCAACGCACCCACGACACGGTTCTCTTGAAAGACTAAATAACATTTGTACAGGATTTTATACAAATTCGCATACTCAAAACCGAAAAAATTCCGAGATCTTTAATCGGCTATCATCAATGTGATTATATTTACCCTACTTTTGCTTCATCAGCATCATATTGCAAAAAGAGTTTACTAACATAGAAGCATTTCATATTAGTCTTGAAGTTTGGCCCAAGTATCTGTGGTCTTGAGATTGCAATCGTGTCTCAGAGCCCACACACCATCAGGTGGACTGAAAACTAGACGATTTCTTCCCCAACCTCGCGCGCGGGATGTTTGACCGTGCCGCCAGAGGTCCGCATGACCATCTACGCGGCATATCACCGCTGCACACCCGCCCACCAGACGTCAAGACTCGCCCTCTCCCAAGAGAGTTGATCCCAGAACCTTCTTTGACACAACAGCATCGACTCAATGTATGTTCACTGCTCTTTTCCTTTCTTCATGCCTATAAAAAACCGTCTACTACTGGACATAGGCTTCCCTCAAGGATCGATACTGTGCTACTCGATCTGATTCCATTTAAGACTACATTGTTAGAGATTTCACTTTATTAAAGCAGAATAGTTTTTTTTTGTAATATTTACGCAACTTATAGCGCGGGCAGCATTGTTCGCTCACCATCGAGTGACCCTAATAAACCTTACAACCAAAGCTACTTACTACTAGGTACTAAATAACTCTTTAACAGATCAAACCACAGATATCAGGGTAACTTTCTTTTGGAGCTGATATATATTTATTTATTGCCGTGCCTAACCCTACCCTATTTATATGCGTAAGATGTGCGTCCGTCCGTTTGACCGACCGTCCATCCGTCGTAACTTTAAAGATCTTTACAAACTAATAGATGAAAGCTTTTTTTAAAGTACTTATGTATAACTAACTATTACGTCGGATTTACTAACATTTTTTTTAATAGAAGTTGGAATAATAACTGGAGAAGAAACCCTCCCATTCAAGAAACGTTTTTATTCAACGTATTTTTATGTTTGTACCTACCTATTGTAAAAACGGCAAACACAACAAGCGTCAATTTATGTATAATTGTAAAAAATGGTCAGGTGCGAGTCGACTTGACCGGTTTTTGTGTCACTGCTGGACATACGCCTTCCCCAAGGAACGATTCTGTGCCAACTGCCACCTGGATCATCCTCCGTTCTCAAGCTTTGATTTCCCTTGCGGCTCGAACAGCGGTCGCTACCATCGAGTGACCCCAATATGCCATAAAACCGAACCTACCAAATTACATAACAAGCCAGTTTTATCTAAAAACCTCGTAAAGCGGTGTTAAGTTGTTTAGCGCCATTAGGGCGTGAGCACCGTAACGTTTCATAATCACGGCTTGCCCTGAACTGAATGACTTTACTCTGGACGGTGAACTGATGTTACACGATGACATGTCATATGTTTCAAGGGCGAAAGATAAATGAATGGTAGTGTTAGACAACCGGTAATAACTAGAATATAGGCATTCCAGTTTAGTCCTCAGGGTTGGCAAGGCAACGCATTTGCGGTCTTAGACCCGTATTTAATTAACTATAGTACGGTTACAAACCACTTACACTGATTAATGATAGATTAAAACTAATTCTTATAAATTCAAGTCAAAAAACAACAACATTTATTCAACTACCTCACAAAAACTTAAGCATGCACATATAACTATTCGCCACTCATCTGTGAAAACGTCACAATGTGGGTTATTTTCCAACAGTTTCTTTAAGGCAGTGAGGATGCGGTAGCGGAGAGTTAGCGCGCGCCACGGTTCGACACTGAGGAACTGAGAAAAGCCTGTGACTACGACTGCAAAGGTAATTGTAATTGCCCGTATTAATAAACTCATCTTGGCTGAGATGCTCGTCACAAGATACGTCAACGAAAACTTCAAACCATAGAGAACTGTCATTTTCAGGTTCCGTACCATTATCTAGGTATACAATCGTTATTTAATACATACATACAAGTACATTGAGCCTGTTTCCCAGAGGCGTAGGCAGAGACCACTTCTTTCCACTCGCTACGATCTTGACAAATCTCTTTCGCTTCTTCCACATTCATACATCGAGTCATGCATGCACGTAAGTTTTGCGTACTTATTTTATTATTTTATTAGTATTTGTTGTTATACATCAGAAATACATCATCTGCGAAAATTTCAACTGTCTAGCTATCACGGTTCATGAGATACAGCCTGGAGACAGACAGTACCCTTTGGGTACGAACCCTAATAAAACGCACAACAGATAAAGATATTAGACGTGTTACAATATCTTAAGGATTTTATATGTTTGCCATTGCTAATGCTGAAGCACATGATTTAAAAGATGTCTCAAGTTACTACTCAAGTCGAGGCCCGCACTCAAGGCCGTACTTACGACATAGGGCCAGGTGTAAAGGTACCAGTAATTACTCCGACCTTCTGCGGACGGCTCACGATTCGGATCGTCTTCTCATTTATCTTACATAATTAGTGGTCACGATTTTGAACCTTAGGTAGCCGGAGGGAGAGGCAAACATACAGTTAACGCTAAACGGTGGGGATTGAATATATACCGGTTAATGCTTTAAGAAGCTAATTTCATCCGTTTTGTTTTTGTCTACGAGGGAACAAAGAACATACGGGTTAAATAGTACATTATTGCTTAGGCCCGGAAAGTAGGGAATTGCCTGACGAGGTGGTTGGCCGGCCGAGCCTAGCGAGGCCTGCTTAAATCCGAGTCAGGCAATACCTTTTTCCGCCGAGGCATATGCTTTTCTCCAAAAAAGGCGAGGAAGTGAGACAAATACTCGATTATAAGTATATAGGGTAAAGTCAACAGTGGTCAGCCAGAAACCTGTAGTCAGCCTCTGCCTATACTTCGTATGAGTAGGAAGAGTACGAAAGATATATTTCCCACTCGTCGCACTCATTATAAGGTCGACTACTGGTCTCTGGCTGACCACTGGTGCCTTTCCCCTAATAGCGAGTAGCCGCGTTTGCATTTTTGTGTTGTTAATAAGAAACTGGTGAAATTATTATCATAAAGGTATTTAATTTTAGATCCAACAAAATATACAAAATACTTTGAAAAAAAAGCCCTTCGTCTGAGTAACTCCACGGATGCAGTGCGAAAATGTACAATCAGATTAGGGTGACAAATGAATTAGGTACTTTTCGGAGACATTCCCAGTATAAAAAGAGCACCTGATTTAGTGGCGACAGGACCTTGTGCGGGGTCCATCCGGTGGATACCACTATCTTATCTTTTACCATACCGCCAATAGCCGAGTTCGCATTGCTATGCTATGAATAGCGTAGAGGCATTATTTTTTGTCCTCTGGGTTAGCAAAGCAATCACAGTCTAAGGATAGCAGTCTTAAGATTTTAGTCTTTAGAATGAAAATGTCTATGGGTCACAGATCCCAATTACCATAGCCTGAGTGATGATGTGCCATTTTTTTTTAAATAGTATGTTTGATCTGCTATTATTACAATATACCGCCTGTGAGCCCCCCTTAAATATTTATTTTATTCCGTTTTTAGTATTTGTTGTTATAGCGGCAACAATGCGTCCTATGTCCAGCAGAAGACGTCTTTTTAGGGGAGGCCTATGATGATGATGATGATGATGATGAGCGGCAACCAAAATACATCATCTGTGAAAATTTCAACTGTCTAGCTATCACGGTTCGTTAGACACAGCCTGGTGACAGACAGACGGACAGACGGACAGCCGGGTCTTGGTAATAGGGTCCCGTTTTTACCCGTTGGGTACGGAACCCTGGAAATAAGAAGAAGAAAACAACAAGTATTTAAAAATATGCGTTTGTAAATATCTATGTATGTTCTTAAAGGTTTACATAATATCGGTTAATTAAGTAGATTCTTAGTTAGTTTTAATGTTAATCAGTAAGCCTCAATATTTCAATTACACATTTATATGTCAATCTAAATATAGCTGCAGAAGGTTAGATCTAAACGAGGGTATGTCCTCAATCCAGTATTTTAATGTGTACATCATATAAGGCAATAATGCCATCTTTCAATGTGCATAAGACCACACAACCCCGCGTATAAATGTCAGTTTTACTACGAAGCAATCGAGTCTAAATTTGAATTTAAATATTTGACACTTACGTCTTTACAGAACTGTTTAGCTGCTTGACTATGATTGTAAAAAATATTTAATGGTCGTTTAGAGTAATTCATAAAATCAAGTTTTTTAATAGGTATGTTTACTTTGATTGCGTACTAGAATCTAGTTTAAATGGTTATGTTAGATATGTGGTACGTGTTTAGGGTTCCAAAGACAAACTATGAACCCTTATAGTTTCGCCATGTCAGTCTGTCTATCTGTATGTCACACTAACTTCTAAAGATTTATGTTATAAATAAACTTTAGTGACAGTAAGCGTATTTTAATTAAATAACCGTCAAACAAAATCCGGTTACAAAACATTTAAAATCAATCACTAACTTTAATCAATTTGCTAATTGACTGCTAAAATCAATGACAGTACAGAGAAAAATGTTCAGAAAAAATACAAACTTAACTATAAAGTTGATAGTGGCGCTAGCATCTCACAGTCCTCATGAATGTATGCTACATTAGTTCCAGATTTCGCCGCACGCATATAATAAGTTTGTAATAGAAAAAAATATTGGCACAATTCTTGGGTCGCCGTTCACTGTTTCCACACTTAGAAAAAAAAACTCGATCAATCAAATAGGGACTTAGTTCGCATGAATTAGAGTTGGAATTCCGCAATGCTGTCATATCTGTACCTGTCTGTATGTATGTGGAAATGTATGGAATGCCGCATATAACCTAATGATAGTATTTGATTGAGGGCCGATATTAGATGTGGTGTAATTTAAGAGAATTTGTTACAGTGCAAAATAAAAAGTTAATGATGTTGCTATGATACCTTTATTAATATTGATTTACTTGGGCAATAAAATGCTAGGTTTGTCAATCTAGTCTAGGTTTTCTAGCGAGGCTCTCTATAACAAAGTTAAAAGTGAAAAAACTTAGTTAATTCTATCATTTATTTGAAGTAATTCTAGCTCTTCGAAACCTGTGATTTCTCTTAAGTTGCTATGTATACCTAGGTATACAATCTAAGGTAAAGTGGGTTTTTTTTTTCGATACAGGTACCTAGGAGAAGATCCAATTTTTAAAGATTGTAGGTTCACAACCTATTCAAAAGGGAACGGCAAATTAATGTAACTCCTGTATAAAATAAAATAAAGTCCGGTCAATGATCAGCTTATAATTGTAAATTATTTCTATTCAGCAATAAATTATTTTTATTCTATTATATTATATTTATTTAATTCAGGATATTTCATTTTAGTGGAACATCTAACAAAAGGTTCTCTATCGTTTTATCGAATTTCATATGCCATAATTTCATTTGCCCGAATTTCATATGACATAGTTTGTTAATAATGTCTGCTTTTGGTTAAAATATTGTAGGATGCAGACTTCAGTTGGACCTATTACCTACCATTTTAAAAGAATTTAGTTTTTGCTTTTTGAGGGCGGTTTTTCTTTTATTAATCAAGTAACAATTACGCGTTTGTAAACCCAAATCAACGCCACCATTAAAATGCTAACTACAGAGTAAACCATAAACTATACTACTCAAAACAAAATAGGGGCCAAGGTATATTCTGCATACAAAAGAACTGTAACTGTTTTCGGAGAAGGATTATTATAACAAATTTTAACCTGTAAGTTTTGAATTTAGTATCATTCGAAAGCTGCAATGTTCAACTTACAAGTTGTGTTTTTATTTTTTTTTAATTGTTTTGTTTTTACTATACGTGTGGTTTTTTAAATCAATTTTCAAAATTTCATACAAAATGAGCAAAAAAATGCAACTTTTTTAAAAACCAAACGCTCGGTAAAAACAAAACAATTGACAAAAAAATAAAAAACTCAACTTGTAAGTTGAACATTGCAGCTTTCGAATGATACTAAATTCAAAACTTACAGGTTAAAATTTGTTATAATAATCCTTCTCCGAAAACAGTTACAGTTCCCCTATTTTGTTTTGAGTAGTATAAAATATAAACATTAGCAACTCACAAGCCGCCATAAAATCTAAAAGAAGAAATAAACGCCTCAATTTGCTGGAGTGACCACGCGTTTAGATTCCGCAAACCGGTCCCGCATACCTGGCGGTTGCGTCATGCGGTAGACAAACGTCAAGGGTTCCAGTCTGTGGCGGGTTCTGTAGATACTTTTGACAGTAAGAGCTGTCAATTTTATTTAGTATAGATGGCGTCGGCAAAGTTTACTTTAGGGATTGTTACTAGGCACTAAAATACAGATTTTTTTGCGACACATACATATCGTCACGCCTGTAATCCCAGAGTGGGGTAGACAGAGCTACAGAATTACCTACAACTTTAAAAAGTTATTGATAAATCAGTAACCCCTTTTTGCAAAATTAGGATAAGATGTTTACCAGCGTATTAGTGACAGGTTGCAAGCCCACGCCTAACAGTACTGCAAGCCTATATTCCCTTAGTCGCCTCTTACGACATCCACGGGAAGACATGGAGTGGCACTATTCTAACCCGGTAACCACACGGGCAAATAATTATAGTTGCGAAATTTCAAATAATTATAGTTTGTTTATTAATATAATTTGTATTCTGGTTATATACCGCGTGCAACTTTGTTATTGTTACATATCTCGAGATTTATTATAAAATTATTTACACGCAATTAGTAAATTCAGCGGCAAAAACATATAGTTATTTGTTATTGTGATGTTTTATCTGTTTTTCTTTTATTTATTTTAACTTTGTGCGTGCTATATTAAGTTAGAGTAAAAGGTGTCTTGGTCTTGACTGTAAGCCTCTTACTGATACTGTAAGTAAATAAATAAATATAAAGGTTGCCGTTTATACTTTTACTGTTACACCCATCTAATATATAAAATTTCCATGTCACAATGTTAGTTACCGTACTCCTCCGAAACGGCTTGACAGATTCTTATGAAATTTTATATGCATATTCAGTAGATCTGAGAATCGGCTACTATCTATTTTTCATTTCTAATTTATAAGGCAAGCCGGGTCAGCTAGTCATTTTATAGAATTTCACTTCATAGAATGTATCATTTCATCTAACGCTATTTTCTGCTAAAACCAAGTTTTCAGAGTATCTTAAACATTAATTACGTAGGTTAGGTAAGGCTTATATGGCTACCAAAACAAATTGACTCATGCGGCGAGAAATGCCTTTCAATTAAATAAAAAGTCTGCGTAATATAATCATACGTTAGTTGAAAGATGGATAAAATGGAATCTCTAATGGTGTACGCGGAAGCCTATTTTTACGGAACCTTAGAAGGCGGAAAGCCGCTATGAATGTGTTGTAAGCTAATGCTCATGTTTGTCGCCAGCTTGGGCAATTGCTAAACGGCCAGTTTCAACTAATTTGGGTTATTAAATATAAAGCTCAAGGACTTAATTCGACAAATTATTAATCATTACCGAATTAGTGTCGATAAAACTGATAAAAATGCATGAAAGTGCTAAGTTTCAATAAGAAATAATGGGTTTATTCGATCGATGTGACTACTTACGTTTACTCATACTCATACTCAAACTCATTTATTTATAATATCAAAATAATGACAAAAATTTGGTTATATTATAGTTAGTTGCATTTAAGCTTCTAATAATACACTCGCGGTCAAATAATACTCAGAGTGCGTATTTCATACTAAAGAGGCTATTTCGAAGCCTTAGTTCCTCGCCAGGGGATGCCTTTAGTGAAATCTGATGATGGACACCCCGAGCATGGATACATGACTTCCAGAGTGCCTAGGATACCCAACTGATTGAATCTGCGGTTAACGCCGGAATTGTGCATGTTCAGAAAACATCTAAAATGGCAATAAATTGTAAGGTAATACAAATGCTGACCCAAACTCTCTCGCTGTGGTGTTAACTGATTGTGCGATCTGTTAGGTATCCTTAGCACTTTTAACCTCCACTGTTGAACCTTGGAGTATCAACCATTAAACCTCACTCAAAACAACCCCTGGCCAGGAACCAAGGCTTCGAAATAGCCTCGTTGGTATGAAAAACGCACTCTGACCCGTATTATTTGACCTAGAGTGCATATACTCGAATATAAATACGCTCATAGTTTCGTATTACTCATAACTTCATAACCAGAGGGCGGAATTGCACATGGCAAAAATCAAACGTCAATAGGGTTGGAACGTTGAATTTGATCTACTTTTTCAGCTATCGATAAGTTCAGTCACTATAACGAGTAAAACACATTCTGAGTTTAAAGGGTAAAGAACGATAATAGTTTTTATCTAAATTTGATAATATTTCGCGTTTCTTGCAACATTCCATGGAGAAAAAAAAAACACATTTCCGGATATCAAAAAAAAAAGTCCAAGTATCATGTATTATTTATTACAGAGAAGACGAGGAAAACGTCATCAGCACAGATTTAGATTACGATACTGTTTGATACGATGAAAATTAGTGCACAGGTGATTTTAATCCTTAGGTTGTATTATTGAAACTTAGCTAGTTTTATTAATGCAGTACCTACTAAGATAAGTAGTTTTTAAAATTATCGTTTTATATTGTCTTTTTTTAAAATGTTATACCGTAATATTCATATTAAGTCTATTATTGTTTGCTTATGGATTTGAGGTTGAGTATTGTTAATAAATAAATAAAGATGCGATAGGTAAAAATAATTTCAGTTTAATCGATAGTCGATAAAATTCAACGTTCCAACTCTATTGACGTTTGATTTTTGCCATGAGCAATTCCGCCCTCTGTTCATAACTCATAGGACAAGTCTTGAAGTTTGTGTCTAGATCCATGTGTTTAACATCGTAAGGCCCAATGTTCTAAATTTAGGACATTTGTTAAAGTAACTTTTGACTTCAGATGACCGACACAAGATTCATTTTCCAATCAACGAAATTTGACATGGGCCTTACAAGGGTAAGACTCCCATCGCATGGTATCAATTTAGTTTTGTATCAAAAATGTAACCCACACAACAGTCTTACACGCAAATATTTTTTCTTATTTCCAGTTTTCATGCCGCAGTCGTTATTATTTCTGGAATGTGTACTTATCAGTTTAAATTCTCTAGAGAAATAGTTGTAAAATAATATAATAAACTCTAGAGTTCCGCCTTGACGCATCCACGGAGGTCATTAGAATTGCATTGCAAAGGATGCATCAAGGCCGGCAATACAACTCATTGCTTTTTACTTGCATACAATCAAGCTGCAATCAACGCTAGTCGCTTTTCCTGGATATAGTTTAATTTGTATAATCTAAAAAAAGAAGCATCCAGGCGATTATTATTTACAATGCAAAAAAGTTGTAGGAGTTCTGTTTTGATATCTGGTTCTAGTATGTTTGTAATGATTGTATTCAATGTGAAGTTTTTGATAAATAAATAAGTAAAAATAATTACATGAGATACTTTTTTGACACTAGGTATTCCGATTCCGAGATAAAAATATAATAAAAAAATCTAAAATTCCGAGATAATAATATATGTTATGAGGAGACTGAGCAATTGTTAGTACACACACACACACACACACACACACACACACACACACACACACACACACACACACACACACACACACACACACACACACACACACACACACACACACACACACACACACACACACACACACACACACACACACACACACACACACACACACACACACACACACACACACACACACACACACACACACACACACACACACACACACACACACACACACACACACACACACACACACACACACACACACGCGCACACACACGTACACACATATTTACACTTACATAAATACTCATGCATGTGTATATTTATTTTTGTTTGTGTAACAATATTTTAATTGTTTACTTTCAGACTAATTTCTATTTTTTATTTTTTTATTTTTAAGAACGTACTAAGAATATTTATTTATTGGTAGTTTTAAACCTTCCATTAAAATAAACAAGTTCATTCAAGTTATTTACACAAATACAAGATGGCCTATTAAATATTTAACCATAGACGATTTTTGGTAGCAAAACTGTTATTGCACCTGTAATACTTCAGGTCTTAATAACATTTGGTACGATAAATAAGCAATTGTTGTTAACAACGTTAGATGCAATTTAAATATTACATGCGTTTAGCTATTCGACAAAATAACAGTCCAAAAGTGTGTAGCTCGCTTTATAATGACAATCATTGGCCATTTCACCATCCATGACAACATGGGGTCCATGGGTAACTGTCATTCTGTCATTCTTATTCGACATCTGACGTCTGTTCCGAGTGCTCGAATGTATTGTATTTGCTCAGTGGTGATTTTGTTATTTGTTAAGTTAAGTTTGTTTTGTTGAGTTTTCGTTTTTTGTTAAGTTTATTCTCGGTGTTACTTTCTGTTGTTGAAGTATTAAGTGTGTGTGTTGTACGGCTTCTTTGCGTATTATACGTAAGATGGAACCTCAGCCGGGACCATGTTAGTCATATCTACAAATTTTGTCAACAATTTGATTATCAATACAAAAAGGTTGGCTAACTCTGAAATGTTCGATTGGCATTGACATAAGTGACTTTGACACTTATGACAGTGACGTATCTGTCGTAGTTTTTTTGGACTTTAATTACGTTTTCGAGTATAATTGTTCCTAATTTACATGTAACGTGACGACGCGCTGGCCTAGTTGGTAGTGACCCTGCCTACGAAGCTAGCGGTCCTGGGTTCAAATCCCGGTAAGGGCAGATATTTGTGTGATGAGCGCGAATATTTGTTCCTGAGTCATGGATGTTTACTATGTATTTAAGTATATATTTCTCTATATAAGTATTTATATCGTTGTCTAGTACCCATAATACAAGCCTAGAGCTTAAATTGGGACTAGGTCAATTGGTGTGACATTGTCCCATGATATTTATTTATTTATTTATTTATTTATATGCTATAGAACAGCGGGGTCTGCTGGCGCAGGTATATTTTTACTTAAAAGGAGACTTCAGCCATGGATGTGATATTATGTAAGCAGAAACAAATAAATATATTTTCCATTTCTATGTTGGTTTCTGTAACGAGCTTTCTATAAACACTTACTATGATAAATTTTATGTCAATGCATAATTAAATAAAATACTTTTAGCATACAACTCAGATGAGCATACCGAGACGAATAAGAATCACACTACACTTACTTGTCTTAAGTCAAAAGAACACATCTGCACCATAAAAAGCTTTAACTATGCAACCTTGTACTTCTAAGAATACAGTTCAATGTGCAATGGCAGCTTTAAAACAGTTGTGCTATTTGTTGTAAGGTTGGACTAGCCCTTCAATTCTAATAGAAATCGTGACAGCGCAGCCTGGCCATTAAAATGATAACTAGAGAAATTTTAATTAACATGTTCAGTACTAACAAATCTATATGGAGCCCATTTCGTATCATAGCCTAAGAACGTGGCACCGTAAAAGTAAATGCATTCACCGCCCTTGTCTCATAGAGCCTCGTTCGTATATCCATACAAGTTACAAATTTCGGCACTCAATGCGATAAAGAAAACATGTCGTCGATATGAGAGGTGCAGACGCATGTGCTTTATGGATATCAAAGTGTCGTAAGAACCAATATAATCCAAACACCTATAAGCCTTTTTAGCACGTAAGATAGAAAAGTAAATAACTTTGAAGCGTGTAGGTATGTATTTATGTAACGTACCGTCGGACACTAAGCACATGGGTCTAAAGGGACGTATGGGTGTTCATAACAATGGTAACATACGCCCTTTTACTCTTATTGGCGGGATCGTGAGAGTAAGAGTTTCTCGGCGCCTGCGCATCGTAATTATGCATGGGAACGTCTAAATATCCGCATTTTTCCATCCATAGATAACCTCAGTGTAGTGTGGTCACGTTTCATGATTGATGTGATACCACTGTGCGTGTTTTTGCGTGTCTTTAAGTGATATCGTTTAAAGATAATTACTGCAGCACGTCAATGGATGTACGAGTAATATAATTGTAATTATGTACTTAATGGTAAGATTGGTAAGTGGGTAAAACTCTCCGTCTCCTTTTGAAAGTAGATTTTTAAATGATGAATGAATTACTGATGACTCTGTTTTTTTTATAGTTTAACACGATTAGCTATGTGAAAATTTACATATAAAGCACCATAGAATTAGAATATCCCCCTCTTAAGCTATTGATCACTGATTATTCCAGTCGCGGCTGTAAACTCGTTATGTTATATGATCATGATATTCATGATGCGCATCACGCAAATAGCCCACACCGCGGGGACCAAGGCTTACCTCCATGTTAGCCTTTAGACATACATACATACATACCTTCACGCCTTCATTCCCAGAGTGGGGTAAGCAGAGCTACAGAATTACCAACAACTCTAAACCTTTTTGATAACTCTGTAACCACAATTTGCACAATTAGGCTAAGATGTTTAACAATGTATATTAGTGACAGGTAGCAAGCCCATCGCCTAACAGTACTACTACAAGCCTTTATTCCCTTGGTCGCCTCTTACGACTTCCACGGGAAGACATGGAGTGGCGCAACCACACGGCATAGAATAATAGCCTTTAGATATTCGAACTAACCAAGTCCGGTGTAGCCTGACCTGACTGGTTAAGTATATTTAGCAATTGAATCTAATGGTTAAAAATAGCAGTACTTTTTTGGACTTGGAATATCATGTTACTTTTTATGACAAAGAGAAAGCACAAAGGTCACCTGGATAAGTAAGATCTGATTCAGACCCTGAGATATGAATTTGCGCTCACAAGACCTGCCTTTTGTGTAAGTTGGTACAGACAGATAGATGACAATCGCTATTTATATTCAATACTAGCTCTATTCTAATTTAATATGTTGGCTTTACTACACCCAAAGCAAACCCTCAAGTATTTCACCTGCAGCTTGCTATGTTAGGTTGCAAAAACTTGTTAATCAGCATATTTTCCATCTAGATCTAACAAGGTTGCGTTTGCGCATACTTTCTGTTTCAGCTACGGAATGACCACCTGCCGCATTTGGCTCGGAACGTCGGCACGCCAGCCACCGTTAGCGGTTACCATTCACTGCTAACTACTTATTTGGGCCCCAGTTACTTGTATGCGGCCTAAATAATTTGATACGTTTTGAAAGTTATATTGAGCGTAATTTTTAATAATTAACTGGGTTTGTAATTACTGCCCTGCTAAGATAAAATGCGATATCTCGAACAAAACTTTTGTAGCAAATGCATTCTAATTCTTAACGAGAGAGGATACAATTTGGTTTGCCTATTGAATTTGACATACCGTCCACATTTCACGCAAACTATCCATTTCTGCTAGGGTTTCCCCAACGCTAAATCATTATAAAACATGGCTACCTCAAGACTCTAATTCATTCTAGGTACGTACCTATAGTTATATTTTTCTCAGATCCATCATAACAAAAGAATCCAAAACATTTTCTAACAAACTGAACGGCGAACTACAAAGAACCAAATCCGATTGTGTAACTAACTATTGTTCTCATTCAGTTTCGCCTGCTATAAGTCATAGTGTAACTGACAGACGCACAATGGTGTTTACGCTGATTGGGAGATAAGTTTTGTATTAATTAAAGCTATGGGAAGAGCCAGTGGAATCACTTGTTGAGATACTTACTCCAATGTCCTGCAGTTGAAAAATAACGATTGGATTGTCTTGGCTAAGCGTTTAGCGCAAGTTATGAAGCGTCTTGTAAGTATTGCTCATACTAAACGGATTTAATTAAACCCCGTTGCCAATTACTGACAGATGCTACGTTACCATATTTCTACAGACAAAGACGGCAATCCGTAGCGAAGGCTATGGTTAGAAAGAGATAAATAGTTGGTTCAAATAGCGTATCCGAATGACGCGGGCGCGGCGTGCTTAGATACCGGTGTTCGCTGCAATAGTCGCCATTTAGCTACCCGTCTTGATGTAAATAAAATGTAGAAAATATTTACGGTACTTACTTACAAAGAAATGAGACATTCTTTCTTCCTTTTACAATTACAGTATAATTTCTGCAGCCTCGAAAAACACAAGACGGCATTTTTTATTAAATAAATTTGATAGTTTTCAGTAGTATAATTTTATTGTCTTTGACGCGTGCGTGGCAGCAGCGGCAGCGGCGCAACTGAACGGTTGTAAGGCAGTTTACCTTCCTTTTTGAGGAACGCTTTTACGCGCAGATGACGTATCTTAATATAAAATATAATTGCTTGTTAGTGCATTCACCGTGTGCCTTCGGTCATTTTAACCTCTAGATGCGTTTTTTTTTAGAAAAGACGCTATTATTTATCTTAATGTTGCAACAGTTTCAAGAAAGCGATTTTGTTGCTGATACAGATATTTTTGAAATTGTAATATTTGATAAGAATTATCCAAGCGGGCCCTACAAGTAGGAAAGAGAAGTTAAATATGACATCTTATCCAACTCACCATTAACCTGCAGTGTTACACGTTAGACCTCTATTCTATGCTGTAAATTGTAATCAAAAGCAACAAGTTTTCCGGAATTACTTAGATTCATAACTACAAGTTATTTCCGCATCTAGTGAAATTTTCCTATCTTACTCCGAACCTTTAACCCATTACACGAAGCTTCCCGTTTCCCACGTTATTTTAACATACGAGTGTCATGAGTCATGACCCTTGAAGGGCTTCGCTTCATTATACCTTTGTAACGAACAAAAACCGAACCTCTTTTCAAATGTAGGCGGAGTCCTCTGACCTCTGTGGGTTAAAAAACAAGAACAATTACGCGCGTTCGTTATATATTCCTAGTACTTCTTGAGCAATGAATAGGTATTGTGAGTAGCCTGGGATCCGCGGGAGGCTGCCACAATCATGAGTAAACACTGCTCAGGTACACCGCAATCTATCGCTAGTTTAAATGTTTTGTGACAGCTTCTTAATTGTTCGTTAGTCTTGGCAGTTTAGAATTCTTGCATTACACCCACACGGGCATTGTACTATCGAGGAGTTAAACCTACGTGTGAGTTCTCTACCAGTACTGGAGTTGCAAGGTTAGGTTTTGGGAGCATGCAGTTGTTTAGTTTTAACAGACTTGATGCGACGCCGGTCATAAGCAGAGGTAGGACTTTTGGTGGCAAATTGTGGCTTGGGAATCCATGGAGTCGCTATTTACTATTTATTATAATACATACCACCTTCAGTAATTTAATAATTCAAAATTAATTTATTCAATTAACCGGTATGGAGGATATCTCTGCTGTGAAAGCGTTACAAACAAGCAAATATTAGTAGGAATGGAATAACCGAACTAAAAATGTATTAAGTTCATTTTAAAATATACCCATTTGAAGGTCAAGATCAAGTGTCATGTTTTCCATCCATGGATTCTAAAACCACGATATGCCACCAAAATCCTAACCTTTATGCCACAGCACAACTTATTTTCAACAACCAAAGTTTCCTATTATGATCGTTAACAATATGAATTTATTATGCGTGATTTCAAATCATTATTATCCCTGTCGTATTTTATGTAAAAAAGATGTTTATCACGACTGACCAATTTGGGAGTGGCGAAAGATGAGCCGAGATACCCCGATTAACATATGCTCGTGAATTTACATAGGCAGTTATGTAAGGGAAAGTTGAGAAAAAAAACAGTTACGCGCTTGCAAAATTTATTGTTTGACAACGTGCCTATATTGTTAGAGGTTTTCTTAAAATTACATGAATGTGAACATTCATTTGCATAAACAGGTAGACGCATTTTTACCGCACCCTATAGAACTATCGTAAAGAAATGGCTGGGTACCTAGACCTAGACCTAGGTTTTTGACTATTTTAATATGAAGGCGTGAGTTTATGTATGTATGTATGTAATAGCAAATATCTTCGGCATTCCTTTAAGAATACAGGTTTAGTGAGAAATGAAAAATCCAAAGACCCGAGTAGCCAATTTGGCAGATAGACAGGAAAATAAAGTAAGTAATAACTCTTTAGTAGGTAGTCATCCAACAAGCAATATTGGACCCGATTCTACGTGCACATCACTTATATAGCCTAAAACTAAATTGATTAATTTTAAGACATAGTTTAGACGGCAGATTTGACCAGTGCTATTCCAGAATGTCAAGCTGACAATGCATAAGACCGCTAAAAAAAGACAGCTGCTCCTAGAATAGCAAAGTGTTATAGTTTAGTGTGTAGCGACACCTAAATAAAATTAGGAAGTTTAAAGCCCACTGTAGAATCGGGTCTATTATCTACTTTATTTACGAAGTTCTACCTAATTTTCAAATGGTATCGAATACAATATAGCCTATTGTGTTTTTTCGTAAACTCATTACAGTACAGTTCTAATTCCCAAGACAATTTCATAATACTACCTGCAACGCTAAGGTTCCTATTCTCGTTTAATTATTTATCAATTAACAAACAAATTGCTGTACATACGCACTGCCTTCAAAACTTAATTATGACATTTGACATTTTCTGTCATACTGACGCAACTGACCTTAATCTGTTCAAGGTAATTCATGTAGATTTGTTCTTAAATAACAGGTGTTGCCATTCATAAACAACGTTACTTATAAGCTGTTTTTAATTGGCTATTTTGTTTTCAATTACGAATTGTTTCAAAAACGCATAATTATGATTAGTGTGATGACAAGTAATCTGAGTATTAGCCACTTTTAGTATTTTAAAAATTCACTGTTAACTTCTCTATGGAAATGCATATTGTTAGTTCAATTATAGAGCGTGAAATAGGTAGCTGTAGTAGTATGGGCTAGGTTATTGAGTGGGGAAGGTAGGTAGGCGTGAAGATCTTTAAATTGTCAAAATTATTTTACCTACTTACTTACAATTTGGTTAATTAATTAGAGGTAGCGAACGTAGGTATTAATTTTATATTTTTAACGAAAATAGGTACCGGATTTAATTTTACCCTACCAAGGTGGATGGGTAAGTTTGCCAATGTCAAGCTTCTACAGCCTACCTACCCATGTGTAGGTCAACAAGTAAAATAAGGCCAAGCGTACGTAGCTTCTGAAGTAGTTCACCTCTTTTGATGTTGTTTTTATTATGATCTATGTAAGTACATAATAAAATTAATAAATCATATTGTGTGAATTATATTGGAGAACTAGGTAAGTACATGTTAATTTATTTATACCACATTAGCTACCTAGTAGATTTTATGAAATATTATTTTATAATAATATAAAATACTGTCTCACTTTTAGCATGGTCACTATCGGATTGCCAGATTTGACAGACCACGTTTCAGTCCATTTCCGTTTTCCATAAAGGTCTCTATAACGGCTGTACTAAATTTAAATTAAATGAAACCACAGAGCATATAAAATAAAACTGTAGTTTTGCGACACGAGCTCCATTTCAAGGAGCATCACCATATTAAAAAGAAATACATATACCTAATTAAGTAAATATTAAAATAAACAACCTATTCGGAAACTTATACCTTATAATCGTAGTGGTGCTAAAAATAATCATGCAACTCAAACAACCTACAAAAAACTTTTCGAAGTTACTTCCTGCATTGGACTGCAAACAAATCAATACAGAGTACCTACCTACGAATTTATTTATTTAGCAAGTTGAAAGTCACTGAAAAAATATAGCAAAGGGCCCTGGTCACTTTTCGTGTAATTAAATAAAATTTATGACTCATAAATTAAACAAAACTCACCTTTCCAGTTGGAATCCAATAAGACGTGTCAGATTTATAACTCACTTTTCCAGTTCCTAATGCAGGTAAACAATAATCATAAAAATTATGTTACTAAATCCATACACAACGGCCGAAACCCGTTTTCGAAGCTACGTGGTAAATTCCAAATTTATAACACACTCAAAACAGCAAAACTTCACACCAAAGTACATTTAAAAAGTCAGTTTAAAAACTCAAAACGTCAAAGTTATTTAATTGTTTACAAAAGAACGCGTCTTTTTTTTCAAAAACACAATATGGCGTCTCGAGTTAACGCATGCGCGGGGCGTTCGCGCCTTTCGTCTGCGAAGGAGCGACTGTTGAGAACCAATCGGCGTCTTGCATTCTCCGAAGATCGGTGTAAGAACACCACATTCTATTATACACTTTAAAAACTACAAAGTTTGCTAAACTAAGCTTTATTACGCTAGTAATAAAAGTATAGTGTCATTTGATGACTAAAAACATTAAATTGGTATAAGAGTGCTACACAAACGAGTTTGAATGGTCGGTGACTAACGTAAATAAAGTACGCGCGTCCATACATTCTCGTAAAATTGGCTTATACTTACCTTTATGACTGATATTCAATTTTCACTCTAGTACATTATGGTTTAAAACTGTAATTGGCTTGAATTTTATAGAAGTTATTAAGAAGGCTGCCAATTGACTTGTAAGTTGGTAGTAAGGTGAATGGGGGATAAGTTTAGTTAAACTTCTACTTTAAACTGCGTTAAGTTGGGTTTAAGTTTGTTTGGTAGCATGGTGCCGAGTTGATCACCTCAGAAGAAATGCTTTGGCCTCGCATGGTATGCGGGCTTGGTCGATGCAGAATTTAAATGGTATGTATACCTTATTTTCGAATGACGTAATGGTTTTCACATAGGGACAATGTTGCTAACTTGCTATAGAAGAGCGAATTATTTTGTAGAGGCATCATCAGTGAGTATAAAATAAAATATTTATTTAATTAGGTAGGTAGATAGATAGTTTTTTTTTACTTTTGGAAGTAAGGACATACCTACTTGGTTAGGTATTTTTGTTTCATAGTTTTAAATCAGGCAATTAAATTTTATGGACATTTTCTAATAAGATTCATTTCCTAAACTTTACTTGTGGGAGGACCTTGTGCAGGGTCCGTCCGGGTTGGTACCACCACCTTATCCATTAACCTACCGCCAACCAGCAGTGTTTGCATTGTTGTGTTCCGGTTTGGGGATAAGACAGCCGGTGAAATTACTAGCATAGATAGAGGCATTCCATCTTAGTCCTCAGGGTTGGCAACGCATTTGCAGTCTTAGGATTGCGGTCTTGTGAATGCGAATGTCTATGGGTCACAGTTTCCACTTACCATCAGGTGGTCTGTGTGCTCGTTTGCCTTCCTATGCCATAAAAAAAAACATAGCCAACGATGGTTTAACGTGTTTTAAATTGTATTTAAATGTAAGATCTTGGTATGTACTTACTTACTTACTTACCTAGACCTAGATCCAAATATTTAATTATGCATTCTTGTGACTAAAATGTCAAAGGAGCCTCAGCTAGGCTTGTGTTCAACAATAGATAAAGTCATCGCCAAGCTCTACGTCGTACGATATAGAATCTATATCGTTAGCAAATTAATAAATAAAAAATTGGGTTCCGTGGCCGAAAGGAGCTCAACGGGCCCCTATTTATATGCCTCAGCTGTTTGTCTGTACGTCCTAACTTTAAAAAGCTGTATTTTTAAAATCGTAATAGATAGCGATTTTTTTTAATTCAGAATATGACATATGTCACTACGGCGGATTTACTAACAAATATGAAAAAATAAATAAATTATCAGGGGACAATGTCACACCGATTGACCTAGTCCCTAACTAAGCTCTAGGCTTGTACTATGGGTACTAGACAACGATAAACATACTTAAATAGAGAAATGTATACTTAAATACATAGAAAACATCCATGACTCAGCAACAAATATTTGCGCTCATCACACAAATATCTGCCCTTACCGGGATTTGAACCCAGGACCGCTAGCTTCGTAGGCAGGGTCACTACCAACTAGGCCAGCGCGTCGTCAAATGCTAAAAAATGGTCTAGTTTGAGTTGGACTCGCGTGGATTTGATACGAAATCGAATCCAAATCGGAATTTAAGTAATAATTCTGCCCTCCTAAGCTAATACGCAGTAAGTCAGATAAAACTCCTGTAGCAATATCAACCTTATTACTAAGAGAAGAGAACTAAAACTGCCTTGGTTATTGATTTTGGGATACTTCTTATTTGCTTAGAAACAAGGAACCCTCGATGCGCGATTCCGACTCGCACTTGACCGTTTTTTTTTTTTTTTTGTAGAAAACTGACCATTGTCCTCTATTCCATGCCTAATATGTATGTATGTAATCTCTTTATTGCAAACTCAGAAAATAACAAACTAAAAATAAATACGAAACAGAAACACAAAAGTTATGTACAGTTCTATTTAAAAATAATGATAGCTGATGACAAAGTCGAGGTTGGAATTCGCTATACTTCATTTAATTTAGAATGAGAAACCACAACAACATTATATTGCGGCTCGTGAACTGTAATCTCTTTACAATTTGTACTAGAGTAACAACTGACGACACGCAAATAAAGTGACATTAAAACAATTTTATTTTGCGGTTCCCAGACTATTGTACTGTACTATTGCTAGGTAATAAATAGTTGACCAAACGCAATATAATGTTATTGTGGTTTCTCATCCTAAAATAAATGAACTATAGTTCAGTAGCACTTTGGCAGCCTATTTATTTTTGGTTAATACAAATGCATTGACTTCGGGATTTAGGTAATTGATTGTACGGCGACTGAAGACATAAACAATCTGTGTGTGTAAGCAACAATCTTACACTCAATAACTCCGTGGGTCGTGAACAATAATATGGAACCTATTTTAATTAAACAACGATTTGATTTTGATCTTGTACAAACTTATCGTAGTTAAAGAGCTATATGTAATTACTATCATTTCTCCGCGGCTTTTCTCGCGAAGTTTGCGTTTAAAATCTGTCTATTATGCAATCACAATCTGCGAGAAAAAAAAACAGCACGTATTAGTTTGATCAGCGACATCTAACGGATGATAAGGTAAAAGACAGCGCCATAATAATATGCCGTCGAGTAGCATTTTAATAAATATATTACTAGCTGTTGCCAGAAAAATAAAACATAGCCTATGTTACTCAGGAACACAAAGTTTTTTTTTTGTTTATTACTTACAAACATACAAAAATCGCAGAAGTAGGTTATCGATTTTCTCTTGGGACGTATTATTTGCAGTAATTACTATTAAGTAACTTATTTCTTTTGAGGGAAATATTATTAATATTTTTATACTAATACTACTCGTAAAAGGTACTGCGTATAGGCCGGTAAAAGTATCCATTTTCATATTAATTGGTTGATAGGTACATAAACAAAACGAACAGATCTGTACACTCCGCATTTGTAATACTTATTAATAGATATGAAGAAAGGTGCGTCTCAAACCCTGATACATTGATACCCCATGCATTGTCCTTACTCATCTACTTCCGGGTTAGCTGGAAGAGATCCCATTTAGAGATTAGTTCGCCTTTGTACATTAATTTAATATTAATATTGTAATATTTATATTATTGTACAATAAAGAGTTTACATACATACATACACATACATACAATTGTATTGTACCAAATTAAACTTATAATAATAGTACAGGTAGTACTTTCAGAATGTACTAAATAATTATGTATATTTCATAGAAGAAATTCTAAATACCGGTCAAGAAACGTTGAACTTATTTGAAATCATCCCTAGTGTTTCTTATATAACGGATTATGATTGCCTACAAGAAATATTGCAGGTTAAATCATAGCTGAAATCAGGTGGTTGTTTTAGGCGTTTTTAAGAAAATTAATTTGATATTTTACAAGCTATTATTTAACTTGCAATGTATGTATGTATGTATGTAAGGGTCAAATCTTGCAAGTTAAATTGGACCCACTTTCCGTCAACGGAATGGGCTGAAATTTGGACCACATAATGTTGACCGATGACAATGCAATATTATGGTATCTCAGAGCTGATCTGGTGATGGAGTCGGAAGGTGGCGACAGGATCTCCGCTATTCTCACCAAAGACCCACCGTGTTAGGACTCAATAGTTTGCTCATGATAAGCAGATAAAGATTTTGCAAAAAAAAGTAAGTACAGTCGGCAACAAAAGCTGGTCCCAAAATGTTTTGACAGAAACTTATTTGATTATTAAATCAAGATATTGGCATGTGTACAAACAATTTGATGTTTAAATTCAAGATATTTTGAATGAGTGTGCTGTGATTTATAACATCTAAATATACATATATTTGCAACGCAGCATGTGCTGATTTATTAATTTTAAGGCCTCAAACTTCGTCCACTTAAAGTGACAATCTACGTTAGTTCAAAAACCATTCGATTTTTAACATTTTCGTATGAATATAGATAATATCGTAAAATATCAAAATGCCGGAGAAGCGGTATTTAAAAAATTCTATATCGAAAAAATACCGGTATTGGAAAAAAACTCCTATACTGCCGTCCTACCAAAGAAGGCGGCTAACTACATAGTAATAGTATAAGCATTTTAAATTTAATATGGATACCCATAGAGTATACAATGCTTTGACTACTACATTGCATTTAGCCGCCTTCTTTATTATGACCGCAGTATATTAGACTGCCAAGTTAAAAACAATACGATAACATAAAAATCACGACATAGTTACCGAATAGAACATAACTCCAGATAGGTTATAATAAAACAACGAGCGGCAAAAAAGGAAACGGCTATATTATGTTGACAGGAAATCACGTAAAGTACCAACTTACTCATACAGTTGCACGTGGCGCCGGCTGCCGACCACTAGACTGCCGTAATGACAAAAATACCGGCCAAGTGCGAAACGGACTCGCACACGGAGGGTCCCGTACCATTATCAATACTTACAACAGTAGACTTAACCATATACAGGGTGTAAGGGACGGCTCACCGAAAACTGAAACCATCGCTTCAGACCATTGTACTGAACTGAAAGTGGAAATTTTCCCGGGAAAACGAACATTTTCTCGTTTTTTTTCCCATGTTTTTGCATATAAACCGATCTAGGACAACATATTCTGACATACTGAAGCTCATTATGTAAAAAAACTGTGAAAACGGCATTTTCACGTAAAAAACGAGAGAATTTCCACTGGATTTCAGTTCAGTACAATGGTCTGAAGCTATGGTTTCAGTTTTCGGTGAGCCGTCCCTTACACCCTGTATACCAGTAAAATGTTTAAGTTATTAATATCGAGCAAAAAACGGCATAATACGTTTGTTGTATGGGAGCCCCACTTGAATATTTATTTTATTATGTTGTTTGTATTTGTTGTTATAGCGGCAACAGAAATACATTATTTGTGAAAATTTCAACTGTCTAGCTGTCACGGTTCATGAGATACAGCCTGGTGACAGACAGACGGACGGATAGTGGAGTCTTCTAGTAATAGGGTCCCGTTTTTACTATTTTTATACGGAACCCTAAAAAGGTGGCTAACTGCAATGTAGTAGTCGAAGCATTCTATACTCTATCGACAATCACATAAAATTTAAAATGCTTATACAATTAATTACTATGTAGTTAGCTACCTTCTTCGGTAAAACGGTAGTATAGCGCTTGAGTTCGCAACTAGGGTTACCATCCGTGCGAATTAGCCCGCACATTTAGACTAATCCGACTCCTTAATTTGTCCGGTTTTTTTAATTAAATCGAATATGAGTAATAAAATAAAACTACATATTAAGTCATATCAAATGATTGGCCACGCTAACTTGAACTCAATTAATGTTCACTCAATTAATTTCCTATGATACTTTTTCGTTGTGATACGGAAATTAGCCATACAATAATAACATACATACATAGGGACTTTTCATCGCACAACGGAACGATTTTCGACTTCGTTGTTTGTATGGTTATGGTTTACTGCGCTTAACTATGGTCCAACTTATTCTTCCTTACCCAAATAAGTCTGTAATCTTTATTAACTTCTCATTTATCTAAAAATAAGTACATCGGTCTGCAACTTAATGAGTAATGTTTCCAGTTTGTGACTAAAAAGTCCGGACCTTTATCGAAACGTCAGGACTTTTTTGAAAACTTTTCAAATTCCTAATGTCAACCCTATTAGCAACTCGGTCTATTTCCCGACCGCACAGCTAAGTTGGTTGCGGTTTGTTTGACGGTGGTAGGTAGCGGTCGTGACCGTCGTCGTCTCGTGTCAATGGGTTTGATGCGCATGTCCGTTAGAAGCATTTTATATCAAGGTGGCAACGTTTCTAACTTTGGATATTGAATTGAATAAAAAAGCTTAAAGTGTGGTTGCGATAGGTTATCCTTGACTACTTACTGGCAAATTTTACAAAAAAGTATGTGTAATCTGAAACTCAAACTCAAAACAATTACTTGACAAAAACACATTGCAGCACAACAAATATAATCGAACCTTTTAATCGATAAAACTAAGAAGTATAACGATAGGACATAAAACATTTATATTATACAGGGTGTCCCAGAAACCGACGTCAACCCGTCTAGGGCTGATAGAGCAGCTCATAAGCTATCGATTTAACCCCCATGTATGTTCAGCAATTGTTATTAGTTTCCGAGATATTGATCATTTTAATCGGAATTTTTGTCATTTTTCCTTATGTCCGTGCTACGAAAAATCCCTAAATTCCTGTATTAATTCACATTTTTTTCAGTGTTTTCTTGCATGATTAGAATCACTGTAAAATAAGGAGTTTTATAAGCTACATGCCAATTTTTTTTTCATTAAAACTTTTTGAGAAAACACGCAAAATATTGTTTTTCCATACTTGGTGAAAAACAAACGCGGGGTTCTCTTAGTATGGAGAAAGTAACTCTGTGCGATTACTCAAACATTTGTAATAAAAAAGAAATTGGCATGTAGACTTCCTTATTTCACAGTGATTCTAATCATGCAAGAAAACACTAAAATAACATATTTATTTTAGTGTTTTTAATTAATTAATACATGAATTTAGGGTTTTTTCATACCACGGACATAAGGAAAAATGGCAAAAATTCTGATTAAAATGATCAATATCTCGGAAACTAATAACAATTGCTGAACATACATAGGGGTTAAATCGATAGCTTATGAGCTGCTCTATCAGCCCTAGGCGGGTTGACGTTGGTTTCTGGGACACCCTGTATACTAGCGGCCCGCCAGCGGCTTCGCCCCGCTGCAAATTCCTGAATTCCCGGTGGATTTTTCAATTATTTTCTTTCATAAAAACCTTGTCCTGACATTGACGAACACAACAACAAAGAAACCAGCCAATTCGGTTCAGCCGTTCTCGAGTTTTGCGCTTAGCAACACATAGCGATTTTTATTTATATAGACAAGTAGCGAATTTAGAGACGTTGCGCTGTAGTGTGAGGTCAAACAGGACTCAGCTCAGCATGTGCTGTGGCCGGAAACGGCGGTGGTTTTCAACCAAACCCTGGTGATTATCTTCCTAGCAAACACGAGATTAAAGAAAATAAAACAATGCATATAAACAATATTGGTTTAGTCAAAAATATGCACACATATACACAAATATAATATACAGGGTTATTGGTAAGTCGACCTCCCCTCTAGGGATTATGGGGTAGATCATTTGCAATCATTTTGGTCCCATAATACCCTACGCAAGTTAGTATTTTTTCTGTTTTTGTGTGATTTATGTTGGATAAACTGATGAAAAAAAACATGTTTTTTTACTTTTTGGTCTCGCATTCTTAAACGTGTACAGATAATTCTACTTTTAATATTGCATAAGAACAGCAATTTTACCTTGTACAAAACCTATTAAAAAAATATGATTTAAAGTGCTATTTTTTTGGATATATTTGAACATGCGTTCCTGACTTTTTTTGCAAAAAACTTTAATTTAAATTATCTTAGGAATGGTTCACTTTTGCATAGGGTATTGTGGGACCAAAATGATTGTATGACCTCTCCCATAACCCCTGGAGGGGAATAGGTCGTCTTACCAATAAACCTGTATATAAAAGGCTAATCTCTTACTACGTCTTTATCCGTATAGATGTGTACGAGGTAAGGACAAACAAACAAACATAATTGAATAGCATTTGCTTATCGCTTATCAACCAAGCTCTGTTCACTCTAACAAGGACAACTAACAACTACCTCTTCTATTATCTAGGACCTTTAGATAGCTTAAAAGCGTTAAGTAAATTTTAGTCTTCAGGGTTGGCAACGTATTGGTAGTCTTAGGATAGCAAGCTTAGCATGGTAGCCTTGAGACTATACAGTCAGGGACATTTGCGGTCGTCCACTTAAGAACATTTTGGCTTGTTCGTTGCAGCTAGCTAATCCTACAGCGCTCAAGTCGTTACGCGTCGAATGCGCAAACGAATATAACCCTAGAGGTGGTCGACCGGAAATGCCCCAAACTGTACAGGTCTATGCGTTACAGATCCCACATACCATTTAGGTGTGTAATCGTTTGCGTTCTACTATAAAAAAAAAGTGGAAACAAACAGCCACACTAACTTATGCAATAGATATGGTAATAAATAAAACTTCGTATTGTGTCCCATTTGGATATATTTCACAATAATAATAATTTTAATTTCAACGCCCTCTATCGCAAGCAAAACAAATTGAGATCAAGCTAAGTGCATTCCTACTAACTAGCCGTAACTAACCCTACAATGTATCTACGTATATAAAACGCTATAATTTGTACTAAAACTAATCAATAAATACATTACATTATAATACTTTAAGTTACAATAGGATTTAGAAATTAATTTGATAACGGTGTCTGCCGTTTCATCCATAACATATAGGTTGTCTTACAAGATAAACGAAAGTAAATATAAGTAGGTACTATTATGTTATTATTGTTTAGTAGCTCATTAAGCTGGGTCCACATTTGTATCTTAAGAATGGACGTTCACTTTAGGCAAACCGTATCACTAGTATTTTCGCGTGAAAAAATACGTCCATACTAGCTTATACGTCTCAAATCATAACTGCGTATCAAGATACGTTGTCAAAACACGTCCATATTACTGATCTTGATACGCGTATCCGATAGCAAGCGTATGAGATATTTAATAAACGTGTAGCAACATGGATATCAGATACGGAGCGTAGCATGATCGCGATCTTTTTGCGTCCACACTAACGATCATGATACGCGTCAGAGCTACGCGATGAAGATACGTTACATTAAAATGATACAAATGTGGCCCCACCGTTAAAATAGCTCACTTAAAATAATGTCCGTGATCAAGTATAATAGGAATTGTTTTATACAGGCTGATTTCAGAATTCAATTTCCTTATGACTCTCTGGCCGGAGTTACGTCAAATCGGCCAGATTTCACGCGTGAACACGGACTATCACGGACGCTTACGATGCGTAAATTTAGCTACAGCTGTAGTAACTAATCATAATACATCATATCTGTTCGGAAACGCCATCGATAATAGGAGCCCCTAGACTTACAGTAAGTCATTAAGAGAAACACAGCTATCTGTTAGAATGAGACAGATATAAGTCTGGAGAACTGGCTGGCCAAAATCGGAGGCAGACTTTTAAAGTTAAAGCTACGAGTAATTAAGAAATAGTAGTTTATGAAATTGTTTCATAAAGAGGGGTATTAAAACACAAGTGTGAGTTTAAGAACCGAGCCGCTAGGCGAGGTTTTTAATAGTATCACACGAGTGTTTTAATACCTAGTTATGTGCAGTTTCATACACTACTTTATCTACTCTCATACATTGCGATTCAACCTACTTAATAAAATATCAAAGTTAATAAAGTAACTACAGCAAAACGTATTCAATTAATGGCGCCAAAACCTAGCACATCACCGCGCATGCGTTAAAGCGGGCGCTGTCACAGACAAGTAAAAATTGGAATGAAAACTTTTTGTAATGCTGTAAAAATGACGCGAACCGCATGTGCGTTCAAATATTAAAAAAAAATGATATGGAACCTCGTTGGTGACATTAACTTTTTGGATTAACTTGTATCGTAATGGTAAAAAATTACTTTATAACATTATTTTGTTAGAGAAATAATGTTATAGTGTTTTTTTATTTTATTTCGGTATTGTGTTTATAAAGTATGCCAATATAAATTCGTTTTGAAGTTTATAATTCGAACTTTACGATATGAGAGTAGATAAACATGATTACGAACTTATACATTAAAATAAGATGTATGATTATTTACTATCTGTAGCTAAATTAACGCGGCCTCAGCGTATTTTATTTGGTGATAAGGATTGTGAAGCGCTTCTAAAATCGCGTAGCTGTCAAATACAATCCATACAAATTTCGCTCCGGGCGATAAAGTTATACAAAACTAGGTCTGTACGTTAGTCTTTTGTTTTTTAAATTTGTTTCTGTCTAATCTATATTTTTTTGGTTAGGAAGTAGTACAGACATAGCTTTTCATGATATCGACAACATAGAGAGAAACGTTATCTCATTTTGTATGTTTTTTTTTAGCGTAGCAATCCTCTCAAAGTATGGCTGTTAACAGAACATAGCTCACTCTGTATAAGGTAGCACTGGTATAACGAATCTGCCCTCCTAAGCTAATACGCAGTATGTCAGATAAAATTCCTGTAGCAATATCAACCTTGTTACTAAGAGCAGGGAACTTAAACTGCTGCTAATACTCGAAAAATCTTTGTTAAAACAGCTCAAATGAAAAAAAACGTTTAAAGTCAGTACCTCGGCAGTCACCTTCAGACTAGAATCTTAACATATCTTTATACCCAAAACCTGCTAAGTAGATACATGACTTCCTACAACTATGGGTAAATATTTAATTTAATATAGCCGTAAACTAGGGACATAACAGTAAAATAACATATATCATTACAAAGTAAATAAAAATAAACTCTAAAATAAAAATGCCTCATTAAATCAAATCAACTCATCCATTACTGACTGAACACGACAGGGTGAACAGTGAAAACTAAACTTAATTGCATCTCGTGAAGGCTTAAATTAGTTCTTTATTTACTAACGCTTTGTTACCTTTATCAAATATTTAAGTAAATAATGAACTAAATACTATTAAATTCATGTTTTTTCGCGTGAACCTCTATTATTTCGTAATTTACGCTTAAATGTACAGTCGATTTCAAATCAATATAATAATATACGACTACCATTTCATTAAAATCTTAATTCCCCGAGTATATTGTCATGAAAGTTTTACCTATTTTTTGTGACCTCTTTCCCATTTTACACTTTAGTATAATGCTAATTTCTGTAAATATAATTTTGCAACTAGGTGTAAATGTGCTATTTATATCTAAAGCGGTTTTGATTATAAGGCTACATGTATTCTTACAATTTGTATTTTTTTCTACTCGCGTGCTATAAACCACTAAATATTGATATCGTTAATGGTGTCAGAATACCACCTATTGCGTAACCGAAGCGTGATAACAATTCTATAATGAGTGTTGCCATGGTAATAACAGTTCTATAATAATTGTTATAGCATTGTTATTACCATGGTTACCGTCATTTCGGATATTAGTCTTGGCGTTTAGTGAACACTTGACATCCTAATTTGTATTATAAACCGTTAAACATATTTTAATACCAATTAAAATTTTGTATATTTAAAACAAAATTAATTTTGAGTCTAATTATGTGTTTAAAGTTCCATTTTTATAAAGTTCCTAAAATAGATGATCCATCGATTGAATATCCATCGATTTGTTATTTCGTTACCATGGTTACGTTATCAACAAAATGGCGTTCCGTTTGGCATTCTAACATTTATATAACATAAATTGTTAGAACTGTTTTAGTAGTAACTATTAAAATTTGCATGAAATTAGTAAACATGTAGCAATAAAATTCACAAACTATTAACGCCAATCGGAATAATGAATATGACTTTGCTGACAAGTAATTTGTTAGCAGAAAAATCGAGGAAAGTATACAAGATAGGTTAGCGATTGTTTATTTTTGTCATTATCATTCTAAACTTGTAGAAAAAAATATTGTACATGCACCGGTACATTAATTCGCTCTTAAGGTACTCCTACCAGTAATTAGAGAGCTCGCAACGCCAATCGTACCTTAAGAAGCTTCATCATGTACCAGTTACATAAATAAGTATTTTAAGTCAATACAAAAAACATTCTAATCGTTCAATTATATTAACAGGCGGCAAATACCATAATTTTCTAATCAATTATATATTTTTCATGATTAATTACAGCTGATCGACACAGTTGCCACACCTCCGCAGTATAAATCTCATCTTATAGATTTAATTCCAAAAAATCTTTGGGTTTCTTCAACGAGATTCACAATATATCCTGATCACCGAAATAAAGATCTGGAAGAATTTCTTTCATTTCTTTATTATTCCTAGTCTTTATGGTACTTACTTTCTGACAAGTGTCAAGATAATTGAGACAGAAAATGAAAGATCTCTCTTTAAATCTTAAGTAGGGTAAAACAAGAGATATATAGCTGGAGATATGGTCGTTAATCAAACGAGCTACTAGGACAATTTGTCTAACCACGCAAATTACTTACCAAAGCTAGCGATATTTGTACAAATATGGAATAACATAGGTAAATGCACAACCACCTACAATTACATTTTATTGATTCACTATAGATTTCCCTGTGATTTTGTTGTCAACTTTACTAGAACTAACAGCGCCATCTAGCGAGTATCGACTTTACTCCGCTGCAATTTCAGTCTATTTTAGGAAAAAGAGTTAAAGACCCAATGATTTGCATCCAAAACACCACTTATCGTGCAATAAGCGATTGTAGAATAATCACCTCTATTAACCTCGTAAGCCGCAGTGTGCAATAGGATGTACATAATGCAATTTACTTTGAACTCTGTTGCAATAAGAATAAGGTTTATTTTCCTATGTTCATTAACTGAAAATGAAATTTTCGAACAATCGCAATTGAGCTTTATTCCCATGATTGTAGATTCAAAGTCCTAGTTACAAAAAAACTCCCATTTTTCAGTATGGTGGGCCTGACGAGGTTAACTTGAAAATTAACATGATGCCTATCGGTAGGGTGCCGTGAATAAGGCGTTCCTCTATGATGAGTATGGAATGTTTGTTTGTGTGCGATCAGCCCGGGACTATCCAAGAGTCATACACGCTCCGCCAGTCGATGTTTTTGAAGTAGGGGTGGTTCTTGATCTCGTCCACGCCGCCGTGGCCGAGGCGCTCGGCGGGGTCGTAGGTGAGCAGCTGGAATTAACAATACTCAATTATTAACAACAAAGAAGAACGGTCACGCCTCATACAAGAAAAACCCAGACCCGACAGAATAGAGACACATCTCAGTTTTTTGTTTTTTTTTAAATAGTTAAATTATGTATTTTTTATATTCGAAATCAATGGCTACCACCAAAATATTGCCTTATATTTTTGTTCAGGCGTTACACAAATAAAAACACAAAATGCCCAAGTCGTATTATGTATGTAACTAAATGACGATACAGTAGCTATAGGATGCATCTAGGTGACTTGAAGATGCAGCTGGATTCTGTAATTTTTAAACTTCTAGTACAACAGTAAACTTAGGATTCATTAAAATCGTAACGGCCTACTCTCATAAATAGGCATTTTGGATTTTTTTAGTGTAACACCTTAACAAAAACATAAGGCAATACTTTGGTGTTAGCCATTGATTTCGAATATAAAAATACATTAATTTAACTATACACAAAATAACAAAAAAAATTAGGTATGTCTTGTTTTTGTCGCGTCTGGGTCACAGATGACTATTCTTCTTTGAGTCTTAACTTGTATATCTACCCCTTTACTCCTAAACTGACTTTAACCTCGTAAGTCCTGTGTTTTCTTAATAGCGGTAGTCTTAAGTACCGAATGTACTATATCAAGAACATATTAAGAATAGTGTTTTTGAGTCTTTTGATTTTAGTGCTTTAGAGTTCAAAATATTTTGTACGGTAGTGAGTAGTCAGGTCTGAACTACTATCATTAATTTGTACTTGTACAAGTACGCGGGGACTTACGAGGATAAACCAATTAAAGTTTTCTTTGTCCCTTTCTGTCCAATTTAATATGTCATAATGACAGATAAGGACAGAGCATATTTCAAGCCCATTTTAATTATTGGGCCTTTATGAATAAGAGGGTGACTTACTATATTCCTTAGATACCTTAGGGGTGCACTAAGAACGAATTTCATTTCCCAAGGGATTAAAATATATCAAATACTAATTTTACGCGTTTGAACTGTTCGAAGTCGCAGGCCTGAAATGAAAAACCGGCCAAGCGCGAGTCGCACTTGCGCACTAAGGGTTTCATACCATTATTTATAAAATGTTTGTTGTATGGGAGCCCCCCTGAAACATTTATTTAATTCTGTTATTAGTATTAGTAGTTATAGCGGCAACAGAAATACATCATCTGTGAAAATTTCAACTATCTAGCTATCACGGTTCGTGAGATACAGCCTGGTGACAGACAGACAGTCATAATAGGGTCCCTTTATTACCCTGTGGGTACGGAACCTTAAAAATAAGCGTTTGCTAATGTTCAAAAGGGTTACCTGAGTGAGCAGGGACTGCTCTTCGACGGGCAGCTCGGCCGGCAGCACCAGCTCCGTGTGGCTCGTGAACACGCTCTTGTGGTAGTACGACAGCGGCTGCGGACAGACGGACAAACAATCAATCAAGGGAGAGAAAGCCGATTCATGTACATACGTCGTTATCGCCGGAGCAAAAACGATTTGACTGTACTGAATTATGACAAATAGGCAATAACAGAAGTGACACTCGTATCGAGAAACATTTATACCTACGAGTTCAAAATGTATAAATTTTCTTTCTAATATCTTACCTCCGTTCTTGATTAGTAGTAACTATTTAAAAAGATTAGCTACGCAATTCTAACGTCAAGACAGTCATTTTTCCTGCTTCTATAGACGTTTGTCATTTTTGATTGATTTGATATGTAAGTACAAAAACGTACAAAAATATATCTAAATTTAATTTGAGTGCAAATGGAAAACATATATTTAGAAGTTAAAACTAGTTTTGGAGAAAAATAATGGATTTGACATTAAAAAAAAAAAATAAGTTGACAGTTTGACTTATAGGTAAGCGTTTACTCAGTGACTCAGTGTAAGACAAGTTTGATTGACCTTTTCCAGAAAAAACTTCGTGATAGGTATGAAGATCTTCTAAGAGGCTTATAATGTATAGGCAGAATATTCCGTTTACACTAAACAGACATTCTGTTATATGACATGTGTTCTTTAATAGATTTGTTTTGCTCCCGCGATAACGAGGTATGTTCATGTAACATCTCTGGAATGATCGATGTACTTCGACCCGTCGAGAACGATCGAGACTATTCGTTGCTGGAGTGTTCTACGCCTTGCTACCTTGTTCTATTTATAATCGCGATGTCCTTCACTCACGTGTCTGGAATGTTCCACGTATTGCTGTCCCATTTCCAATCGTGTTATCTCTTTCACACGCTTCTGGAAGGTTCTCAGTATCGCCGTCTCTTTCTAATCATGCTTTATCTTTCATTCTTAGTGGAAAATTGCCATATACTGAAATGTACTTCAAAGGCCCATAAGAGGTCCTGAAATCGCCCGAAAATGGGTTTTCAGGTTATTTATTTATTTAATCGTATGGCTTTATTAAGCCGAGTCACGCACATGCACTATAGTTTTATATCTAAATTCTTATTTCAGGTTATGGCGTAATATGGTAGAAGGTGGCCTGAAACGGACTGAAAACATTTTTCAGGCGCCTGAAAACAACGGCAAATTGGTCAAAAATTTGATAATCGAATATGTGATAGAACTACCTCTGAAACGGACTGAAATCAGTCGAATAACTAAAAGGTTCAAGATGGCGGCCACTTTTTCCTATTCTGTCAACAGATTCGTTGTCGGAGACCACACAGATCCCCGGATATCGATTTTGGAAGCAATCAGACGAATAACTAAAAAGTTCAAGATGGCGGCTACTTTTTCCCATTCTGTCAACGGATTCGTTGTCGGAGACCACACAGGTTCCCAGATATCGATTTTGGAAGCAATCAGTCCAATAACTAAAAAGTTCAAGATGGCGGCTACTTTTTCCCATTCTGTCAACGGATTCCTTGTCGGAGACCACACAGCCCCCCAGATATCGATTTTGGAAGCAATCAGACGAATAACTAAAAAGTTCAAGACGGCGGCTACTTTTTCCCATTCTGTCAACGGATTCGTTGTCGGAGACCACACAGCTCTCCAGATATCGATTTTGGAAGCAATCAGTCGAATAACTAAAAAGTTCAAGATGGCGGCTACTTTTTCCCATTATGTCAACGGATTCCTTGTCGGAGACCACACAGCTCCCAGATATCGATTTTGGAAGCAATCAGTCGAATAACTAAAAAGTTCAAGATGGCGGCTACTTTTTTCCATTCTGTCAACGGATTCCTTGTCGGAGCCCACACAGCTTCCTAGATATCGATTTTGGAAGCAATCAGTCGAATAACTAAAAAGTTCAAGATGGCGGCTACTTTTTCCCATTCTGTCAACGGATTCCTTGTCGGAGACCACACAGCTCCCAGATATCGATTTTGGAAGCAATCAGTCGAATTACTAAAAAGTTCAAGATGGCCGCTACTTTTTTCCATTCTGTCAACGGATTCCTTGTCGGAGCCCACACAGCTTCCCAGATATCGATTTTGGAAGCAATCAGACGAATAACTAAAAAGTTCAAGATGGCGGCTACTATTTCTTATTCCGTCAACGGATTCGTTGTCGGAGACCACACAGATCATTAGATTTCAATTTCGGAAGCAATAGGTAGAATATCTAAAAAGTTTAACATGACGGCGAACTTTTTTTTTCTTAATTCGGGAGGAGGTATGCTTATTTGACATATTTCATAACCTAATACTAATGTCATCCTGTAAAAAGCATTTTATTTAAAAATATTTTATTTATTCTTACCTCTCAAAGTCAGCAGGGAATTTAAAAAAGCACTGCCATGTCCGCTGTCTCTTTCTAATCATGCTATCTCTTACACTCTTAGTGGAAAATTGCCATATACTGAAATGTACTTCAAAAGCCCTGAAAATGGGTTTTCAAGTTATGGCGTAAACTTGTAGAGACTGAAAACATGTTTCAGGCGCCTGAAAACAACGGCAAGGTGGTCGATATTTTGATAATCTAATATGTGATAGAACTACCTCTGAAACGGACTGAAACCATATTTCAGCCTGCTGAAAACGCTTCTAAAGCACCAAGATTGACGATTGAAAATGAGACGCTTTATCCCATCGGCGTAACAATATCCTTAGGACACTCACAAGATTAAGACAAATCGTTTGAAATAAGAATAATCAAAATCGGTCCATGCCTTTAGTTTCTAGAGCGCCAACAAGGATCAAACATACATACAGTAAAACGGGGTGAATAGAAATCAAGGGGTGAATAGAGACACAACCTAAAATGAAACATATGTTACTAATTATAAGACTGAAATTATTTCCAATAGACGTAACGTTATTGTCCATTTAATACTTGTTCTTATTTGTAACAAGTTATGACTTATTTTAGGTTGTGTCTCTATTCACCCCTTGATTTCTATTCACCCCGTTTTACGGTACTGTATATAGGCTGATAAACACATTACCCTTGGGGCGACCTAGCGACATCCAACGGAAACTTGTATCAACCAACTCGCTAGCGCCACCAGCGTCAGACAGCAGAACTAAGGATCCTACATCGCGCTAACGAAGTTTCGACAGCCGGTTGACATATATACCACTTCCAACTTCATCCCAATGGACTTCGGTCCCCAGGCATAACACCCGCCTGGAGAGAGATCTCTCTATTGTCTTCTCTTCCTACACCGTCCTCCATCAGCAATCCGGTAAAAATGAATGATTGTGACTGACCACCCCACACAGCAGCTCGTACATGACGGCGCCGAAGCCCCAGCAGTCGGCCGCCGCGCCGCGCGCGCCCAGCGCGTGGGCCAGCTCGGGCGCGCGCAGCCCCGGCCGCGGCCGCCACACCTCGCGCCCGTAGCCCACGCGGTACGTCAGCAGCGCCTGCCCGCCCGCGCCCAGCAGGATGTTCGACGGGTTCAGGTCTCTGCCGGGATCAGGCATACTGATAAATATAACTTGCCGGCCAATAAAGTCAACAGATAAATAATTTAAATTAAAAACACAAATAAATTAAGATAATGGCAGATTTAGGAGGGGCTTGACCCCGCTCAGGGTAGGTTTCATCAATGCAAACACAAAAAAAAACACACATAATTGTACGCCACCACAGATAACAGAATACAAGTACAGATACCCAATCTCATAGAGCAAAAGCGTGCCGTCCTAAAGTAGACAATTCGGTAGACAATTTTAGTCCCGTAGTTACACCAGTAGATGCCGTATCTGAGCCGCCACTGGATGCTGGCAGCCTACCTAATAGTTTTAGTAACGTATCACCAGATGGCATTGACTTCAAGAATGAGACGTCAAGAAAATTGTTGACTTAAAATTAATATGTCGCACCTCCTCTAAAAAACTGTCATAACACAAAAAAAGGGATTTTGAGAAAATTGCATTTAAAGTTTTTTTTTTCTTCTTCGTTTAATTGTGAATGTTTATTAATAGTTTATACTATTTTTATTCTTCAAACTACTGTAAAAGGTACTTAACTATAATGGTAGTTAAATAAAAATTGTGTTGTCATACATTATCATTTTTATTTTTATTATTAATTAAAAAAAGTCATATGTTATGACAGTTTTTCACATTCTGAAAATGATATGGCTGTATACTGCAATAGGCACGAACAAAAGTAGTGTTTGACACTATAAAAAATTGACATAACCTGTGATATGACTCTTATTTACATTCAGTATCAGAAAAAAATCGTTATATAAAGGAGTCATATTCTATGTTACGACTGTTATGTACAAATAAAGTATGTGATACAGTGTGTGAACTTAACTGCAATAAAGTCGCATAATAGCTTATGACGGTTTTCACCCGCACCGACACGAGTGCGCCTGCGACAAACACTGTTAGGGCACTGTTGTAGATTGGCGGCGTGTCAATGTCGCTCCGGATTAAACAGACACTAGTGCCCTCTAACCGCGATTTTTTGAGTTAAGAATATGGCGTTTTTGTAGATAATAAAGAAAAAAGAGTTGATTTTTTTGGTATCATCGGTTAAAATTAGCACTTTTTTGTGTTATGACAGTTTTTTAGAGGAGGTGCGATGTAATGGCTATAATCCTACCGGTGACATTGTGGTAGCGTTTTATTAATTCATAGGAACATCTGCCCTGATTAATGATGTCCAGGACAAAATAGGAATGTTTTAATGACATGTTCGGGAAGTTTCTTGCTGACAATAAATAAAAGCAATAGGTAAAAATAACTGGTTTATTAGGTTTTAAAGAATTTATTTTCCCATAAGAATTTTACAATTCACTTACATGGGAATTACGAATAAGTGAAAAATAGTTTGGTGAGCGTATTTAAGCGTGCGTATTTACATTCACTCAAAACAAATATAAAAGAAAATTTTAACATATAAGATTTTAATTTTAATTTACTACTAAGACAATATGTATTAGTATGTTTTTACGTGGTAGGTGGGTAGACTTAAATTAGTAGGTAGAGAAAGTCGAGGCTGAGCGCCCGCGTAGTTTTGCAGCGATAAGGTGGACACAGATTAAGGTTGAATGGATGTGGCTTAAAGCGCGTTGCGGATATCAGAGCGCACTTGCTCATTTACATAGAATTTAAGTAATCTTTTGAAATTTTGCATGGTCTTAGCATCTTTTATGCTTTCAGGAAGCTTATTTATTATATAAGTTTGCACCTTCATAGAGATTTTTTTACCGTAATTAGTATTACAATTTCTCAATTTTATTTTTCGTACTTGTTTCTGTTTAAATGACTTAAAAAGAGGTATGACTATAAATAAAAAATAAATAAATAAATATAAAAATATCCCTTCTGAAATGGAATTATTGTAAATTAATGCTAGATGGGGTGCAATTAGATCTATGATATGAAAAAGTACACTAACTGATGTGCCCTACCAATCCTCAGTCTTTTTTAAACTAAGCGATTTAAATACTTTGACTATTGAATCTGAATTTACAGGGCTGAATTCAAAGTTTATATTACATTTACTGACATTAGTGCAAAGTAATGATTGAGCTTGAACCGCGGATGATTTAAGACATTTCGTGGTCTTAATGGCTATGTTGGAAAAATAATATTCGAATGCTAAGGCAACTTCTTTATTTGACTTGATTTGTTTGTCACCTGTGTTTAGGGTGACCTGATTATCACGAGTTTTAGATTTTCCTGTTTCTCTGTTTATAATATTCCAGTTTTTTACCTTATTGTCAGATGATTTGAGTTTAAGACTATGAAAATTTTCCTTAGCAGTTAAAAAAACTTGCTTAAAGGTCCTTGAATAACTCTTAACATAATTTAGAAAGTCAGCGTTCTTATTGTTCTCCCTCTCTCTATATAGGTCTTAAAGCCTATTTCTACTTTTATGAATGCCTGCGGTAGCCCATTCACTCAATCTGGTTTTCGATCTAGTGATAGTTTTCATTTTAAAATTGTTATTAAATTGATGCAGAATTACGCCAAACAAGTAATTATTAATATTATTACACTCATTGTGTAAAAAAGGTAACACTGAAAGATTACTCTGAACTTTATTTTTGAATGCAAGTTCAAACACTACGTATTTATTCAGTTTATCTGTGTTATCACTATACTCGTTTATATTCACTGTTTAGAATAAGTGCTTGCTTAATTTTTTACCAATCTGATAATTGATTAAGTATACGAATATATTCGGACTATTTATTTTGTAGAATTCTTAATTTCGATTTGGAATCAAATGATACTAATATTGGTTAGGTACAATAAATAAGTTAAGAGCTTTATTCGCTTGAAGTCAAAATTTCAAAAGGTGCGATTTTTTTGACGCCGAGTGTAGTTTAAATGTTTGTACACAAACTGTCAGCGCGTTTTGATACTTCAATGGTTAAAGATAGCACGTTGTTCGTTCCGTGTTTGTACTAACATTTTAATACACCGAAACCGCCAAAACAGTATTTTGTAATATTCATTTATATTCGCCAAGACATTATTTTCTGTATTGTTTTTTTGTTTTTAATTTAAAAGAAGTATTTTGAGTAGGTATTGATTTTACGCATCAAACAAGAATTTGTAAAAACGAAACGCTTGGGGCCTGTGAGTGCATAGCAGTTTCGCGATCCGTGATGGCACCATCTAGTGACAGTACCTAATAAGGCGTAGCAAGCTTGAAAGCTTATAAGATTTTTATGAGTTAGATGGAGTTAATATAAAATTTATTGCATTTATTAAACTTATAAAATATACCCTACTTTATGTAGAGAAGGATGTTTTTGATGTAATTAAGGTACGTTGAATTTATTAAGGTGTATAAATCATTCAATCTTCACGATTACTTATTCAAATGTTTCGCTCGATACCTGTGACGCCATCTATGAGTTTATTAAAGTAATAATTATACGTTGTTCGAGTTGGGAGGCCATGACGCCACTAAACATTCCAGACAAGTTAGCACCCCCATCAATTCTTGAGCTCTCAAATTCGGTATATTTTATTAGAAATACTATCGTTTCTATATTAGCTTACAGAGTTCTTCATATTTCTATTAAAACGAGTGACAAACGTACAGCCAGCCTATGACGACTAAGGAAATGTTAATTTTAAAGATAAAAATATTAAGTCTGATGCAACATCTAAGGCGTGAACACCAATATCGAAGAATTTCGTACATTGACCTTTACTTTCCTTCTCTTATTAGTATTCTAATTCTGATTAAATAGGAACTCGTACATACAGTTTATAAAGTGTTATGAAATATGTATACAGAATGATGTTATTTTTTTTTTTTTTTTCATCCAAATAAATATTAAGTTTACAAAGAATTTGGTTCAAGACAGCAAGCGGCACCCGTGTTCGGTTTACTTGTCACTGGCTTTACGCAACACTTTTCTTTTTAAACTAACCTAATCGACCTAATCGATCTTAATAGTATCACAAATCCTACTTATGTGCAGTTTCATACACTACTTTATCTACTCTCACACATTGCAATTCAACCTACTAAATAAAAGATCAAAGTTAAATTCAGTAACTACAACAAAACGTATTCAATGTAATGTATGGCGCCAAAACCTAGCACATCACCGCGCATGCGTTAAAGCGGGCGCTGTCACAGACAAGTAAAAATTGGAATGAAAACTTTTTGTAATGCTGTAAAAATGAGGCAAACAGCATGTATGTGCGTTCCATTATAAAAAAATGATATGGAACCTCGTTGATGACATTAACTTTTTGGATTAACTTATATCGTAATGGTAAAAAAAATACTTTTCTCAAAAATGACCGGAAAAGTTGACATTACTAACTCCATACTGAGACGCGAAGTACAAAGTTTACAGACAGTTGTTCCCAAATTAAAAAAAAATTACATTGCGTGCTCGCTACACAAGCCCGCAATGTTGCATACAAATTTCATTGTTATCTAGTTTGTAACTTTTTAAAAAGTGAAAACGGCCATAATAAAATGAGGGCACAAGTCTCATACATCCATATTTTATTCAAAACGTAACTTTTTTATCTGTGTCTGGAATAGCTTTAGTTTTTTTTTCTATAAAAAGCTTGCGTTTCTCCTTGTCATAAAAATAAAGGCGGTAAAGAGTGATGTTATTTCACGTGAAGTTTCTGTTTATATGCGATTTGTATCTTTCGATTTTTGAGAAAAGCACTATACAGGGTGTCCCAGAAATAGCACGTCACAGTGACACTGGAGATTCCCCAGCCTCAGACAAACCAAACCAGCCTAACATGACCTCAGTAAAAGTTGCACCGTTTTCGAGTTATACCAATTTAAAGATTTTTCCAAATTTTCACCTCTTTTGACATTGTAAGTGCTCGCATTTACTGGGATAGCTTTAGAATTTAGTTTTTTTTATATGTGCGCGTTTATGAATAGTTGATTAAGATGATAGAAGCATTATTATGTCAATAACTAATGTAAAAGTTAGAAAAATACTGTAATGAACTTGACTTAAATTATCATCAACATAGTCATTTAAACTTTGAACACCTGCCATAACTTTTTTTTACAACAAATGAAATGAGCAAATAACTTTAAAAACATGCGTGTTTTATGCCATTTCTAAAATAGTATGACACATGATATCTTAATGCATAAAAGTAGGAATTCGTATGACATTTGCCAATATGGATCCTCGGAAATCAATGCTAATCATCTAAAAAATTATCTTGTACTCTACGATATCTCATTTGTTTGTGCTCCTTTGAAGAATATGATTGATTTTTGGTTGACCTTGGTTCAAAGATAATAAAAAACGGGTTTAATTTTCATTCGTTTTTACAGTAAATGTTCGAATTGTTTCCCTCCGACTCTAAGGCACAAATGGCATCTTTGAATAAAATTTCGGTTTAATTTTCGTAAACTGGTTTCCGATATGTCTCGGGCTGCATTGAAGACACGTCGCCGTAGTTCCTCTTCGTTAATTATTGGTTTTGAATAAATATTGTCAATCAAACATCACCAAAAAAATAACATTTTACAAAGTGAAATCAACTTCCGTTAAGAGTGCCGAGTAGTCGTTTCAGTTCCACAAACAAAATCAGAGTCACGAAACGCAAGGTAACGAACTATGAGTAGTTTGGGTCACAGGGCTACAACTAAAATAACTATCCTACAATTATTTATATGATAAACTTGCAAAGCGGCTAATCGCGTTTCATTTGTTAGTTTGGTTGCCGGGATCCTTATTGGCAAATGTGATACGAATTCCTACTTTTTTGCATTAAGATATCATGTGTCACTCTGGTTTTGTTTGTGGAACTGAAACGACTACTCGGCACTCTTAACGGAAGTTGATTTCACTTTGTAAAATGTTTTTTTTTTGGTGATGTTTGAAAGACAATATTTATTCAAAACCAATAATTAACGAAGAGGAACTACGGCTACGTGTCTTCAATGCAGCCCGAGACATATCGGAAACCAGTTTACGAAAATTAAACCGAAATTTTATTCAAAGATGCCATTTGTGCCTTAGAGTCGGAGGGAAACAATTCGAACATTTACTGTAAAAACGAATGAAAATTAAACCCGTTTTTTATTATCTTTGAACCAAGGTCAACCAAAAATCAATCATATTCTTCAAAGGAGCACAAACAAATGAGATATCGTAGAGTACAAGATAATTTTTTAGATGATTAGCATTGATTTCCGAGGATCCATATTGGCAAATGTCATACGAATTCCTACTTTTATGCATTAAGATATCATGTGTCATACTATTTTAGAAATGGCATAAAACACGCATGTTTTTAAAGTTATTTGCTCATTTCATTTGTTGTAAAAAAAAGTTATGGCAGGTGTTCAAAGTTTAAATGACTATGTTGATGATAATTTAAGTCAAGTTCATTACAGTATTTTTCTAACTTTTACATTAGTTATTGACATAATAATGCTTCTATCATCTTAATCAACTATTCATAAACGCGCACAAATAAAAAAAACTAAATTCTAAAGCTATCCCAGTAAATGCGAGCACTTACAATGTCAAAAGAGGTGAAAATTTGGAAAAATCTTTAAATTGGTATAACTCGAAAACGGTGCAACTTTTATTGAGGTCATGTTAGGCTGGTTTGGTTCGTCTGAGGCTGGGGAATCTCCAGTGTCACTGTGACGTGCTATTTTTGGGACACCCTGTATATGCCTCGGCAGGAACGGCAATTGCGGGCCTCGTATTTTTAAACGGACTCGCAAGCTCGTCCGTTTAAACCAATTCTCGGCCCGCAATTGCCTGCTTCACTGCCTAGGCAATAATGTACTATTATAACATTATTTTTTAGAGAAATAATTTTATAAAGCGTTTTTTTTTTTTTTAATTCGGTATTGTGTTTATAAAGTATGCCAATATAAATTCGTTTTGAAGTTTATAATTCGAACTTTACGATTATGAGAGTAGATAAAGGTATTTTATTGGGCACTTTACACGCAACATAAAAACATTGCTCTAAAACGACTTTTTTGACTCCTATTATTAGAAAATAAATATTAAATTAACGTTATAATATAATCTGTTGCAGTAGTACTTTTATTCATATTCTAATTCGTTTAAATTGCGTTATTATTCGTGTTCATTAAATTTAATTTAATTGGAAACGTGGTCTATAAAAGACTTAAAGAAGCAGGGGTTACAAACATGTGTTACCAACATAACGAAACGTCCAAGCATATAACTCGACTAAATCAAGTAGTATCCTGTCACCAGTCAAATATAGCGAACGTAGTGAATTCTAAATTGATCAATAATAACGCCACCATTTGCATTTCTGACAGATTGATGAGATTGAGCGTCACTCACAACTCACAAGTCACAACACAACGCCCTTATGTGGTCAGTGTCGTCACTCACAATCTCACATTTCTCCCGTGTTCGAGAGCGTGTGCATTGATATTGTTCCATTGCGGTTTTTGTCTTTTGTTGTTCATTTCCTTGTTGAAGTTTATTGTTATTTTGTTATTGCGGTTGCCTGTTGGTGTTCTTGTTGTTGTTACTTGTTATTATTGAATATGGAGAGAACTGAACCCGGCTCTAGCGGGAAGCCGGGCAGGAAACGGAACCTGAACCTGATTAATGTTTCACCCAAGAAGAAACGAGCGAAGCAAAGTCCTCTTATGGCCCGTGATAAGGAAGTAGTCCTTAACATACACAAACTTGTGATGGAGAAGGAGATGTGGCCTAAAACTAAATCTCCAAGCAGGTTAGATGTGGTCTCAAAGACGGCTGAGACTGTAGGAGTATCTACCGCCACGGTATATAGAATTCTGAAGGAGAAGAAAAGTGATGGTGATGTCAAGTCACCCCCTCCCCGTAAAAGACAACCATATAAATTAAAATTCGACGAAAAAACACTCTCGGGAATACGGGGAAAAGTACAAAACTTCTTTGTTCGAAACGAAAAGCCCACCCTGGACAAAATTTTGGTGGAGGTCAATAAAGACGAGTCTTTACCAAATATGTCACGTAGCACCCTTCACATGATTCTAAGAGACAAATTAAGTTAAGGAAAAAGACTCATAACTTTGCACTTTGGGAAGGCTCTCTTGTCTGTGTAATTAGTTATAATTTATAGTTTAAGCCTTACCCGTTGTACATTATTTTAAAGTTAGTATATTATGTTACAGTGTGTAATGAATGTATAAGTATTTTAAAAAAGGATCTCACAGGAAAACACTACGGCGTACTCTGGACTATTTTACCAAATTTAAATGTAATTTTCATAACATGGCAAGTTTTGGGCACATGGTTTAATGATTTGATTGGTTAAACTGCTCATAAAGTTAAAAACCTCGGAAACCTATGGACTCACCAAATTTGTATCACTGGAAGAGTGCTCATTCTTATGGCACAGGGTAATCCTAATTTAAGATCCAGCTGCATCTACTATTGTTTTTTTAATGTACAAACTTTTTGTGATACTTAAATAGGATTTTTGTAACTGCCTTATTCAATAAATTTATTATTATTTAGGTATTTATTTAATTTTCTGCAAATTAGGTTTTTTATAATTAGTATATATAAAAGTAAAATAACAATACCCATACAAAAAAATAAACATTATAAAAAACCTAACCTACGGGTGCCGCCGGCAGCGGGGCAGGGCTCAAGCTACCGGTGGTTAGGGCTGCAGAGAGAGGAACCTCCTCACAATGCGTGCCGTGTCGAGGAGTACTATTATTATTATGATAACCTCGAGATTGGTCTGTTTTCTGCATAGATTTAATGTTTGTATGGTGAATACAAGTATGCAGTCAAGAGTGGTTGTTTATTTATTTCCATACTTAATACTTTGTCAATGTAAGTATGTAGACATGTATATTTATTTATACTATCACTAGCGACCCGCCCGCGGCTTCGCCCGCGTGGAATGTATTATACATAGAAACCTTCCTTAAGAATCACTCTATCTATTAAAAAAAACCGCATCAAAATCCGTTGCGTAGTTTTAAAGATTTAAGCATACATAGGGACAGACAGCGCAAGCGACTTTGTTTTATACTATGTAGTGATGCTTTAGCATAATGTTTCTAACAAATGTTCATTTCATTTATTTTCAGGATCGAGAGATGGCTTTGTGGAAGGTGGAGATTTGGTCTTCGAAGCAAAAAAAGGAGATTATCATTCAGAGATGGATGCTCATAATTTTGAAAAATGGTGGAAAAGACTATAATAGTCATGGATAATGCCTCCTATCACTCACTGAGACAAGACACAATCCCAACAGATTTAACAAGGAAAGCATAAATTCAAGCATGGCTACGAGAAAAAAACATTTCTTTCGAAGACAAAGAAGTAAGGGGTTCCTGAACAATTTGATCGCTTGGAATGAGTACGTATTTATGGATATTTTGGATGGTGCGGTATATTTGGAACTATTGGCTGCCACTATATTTATGATGCTGACTGTACAAGAAGATTTTAAATGAGAACACACTGATGTTTCTCGCCGGACAGCTGTTTCACACAATATTACTTTTGTTGTCCGGCAGCATGAGCATGTCATGCTCGCTCAAAGGTCTTTGCTTACGGCGGCGTCGTTCATCGGGTCGCCACTTTCCCGATCACATGGTTGAGAGAGGCGATGGCTGAGATACGCGTCATACTCGTGAACGGGTGCTGTTTGTGGGGTCCGGTCTGTTCACGTTTGCAAGGACTTGTTGTTCAATTTATTATCCAAGTTATATGGCTTTTGACGTAGAGACCTCGTTGTGTTGTTCTCATAGTCATTATTTTATTTTAAGGTTTATTGACCTTACATTTGTAATAACTAACAATTTTACTTTTGCTTGTTTTAAGAATTTATTGTTTATTACTTTATTACCTTAATATTACTTAATGTAACTTACTTTTAAGTATAATTATGTTTTTATCACTGAAAAAATGACCTTCTGCTGGAGTTTCTTGCGGCGCTTCTTCTCCGCAATGATGATCTTGTCCGAAGCGCTGGTAGATTCATTGTACATTTCCGACGTGTAAAAGAGCCGGCATGTGGCCAATTTACTGAATAAATATTTTGAATTTTTTAATTATTGACAAAGGTGAAACTACACAAACATCTAAACCAAAATTATGTTATAGACGAAATGGCGAAAGAAATGGGGTATACGATTTTAAGATCTGACCACTGTGATCTCAACCCGATAGAACTTATTTGGACACAAATAAAAGGGTACAATGCCACTAAAAATAATCATTTTAAAATGGCAACTGTAAAAAAATTAGTGCCTGAAGCGTTTGCCCGCATTACCGCCGAAAGCTGGATAGCATGCATAGACCATGTGGGAAAAGAAGAACAAAAAATGATGAAACTTGATATTATTGAAGACACTACTGAAAAATTTATTAAAAACACGGCCGGTGATTCAAGCTGCTTTGAAACAGATGACGAATAAATATAATAAATATATCAGAGGGCTGTTGTTTTATTTTGCAGTTTCGTTATTTTATAGGTTTAAGGTTATTTTCATCTATTCAGAATATCAGCCCTACTTTCGACTTCTATGTATTGCGCTTGTGGCTGTCTCCCGGGGCAGCTGCTCGTTAAGTCTACATCTCTAATCTCTACCCTACCACCACACTACTTAATCGAGAAACGATGACACTTTTTATCCTGTAGGTACAGTCACTCTGAAATTAGGTAAATCTAAGTATAGCAGTTAGAAGGCACTATATACGTATTTAAATATTTTTATGATAAATTTTTGATATAATATTGTTACCCAATGTATTGTCCAACTATAAAATATTAACCCATTCATTGCCGAAGACGCGAATTCGCGTCCCATGTATGTGTAATCGTAATGCCGAGGACGCGACTTCGCGTCCTCAAGTTATTTGTTTGTTTTTGCTAGAAAACTACTGTACTTAAATGCTGATACCAAAATGTTACTTTATTTATGAAGGATAATGTTATACTGTTGCTGGTTTTCGGATTCAGTGCATTTGTAATTTTCATAATTCTTATCTCGGATGCCGAAGACGCGAATTCGCGTCCCAAGTATGTGTAATCGTAATGCCGAGGACGCGATTTCGCGTCCTCGAGTTATTTGTTTTTTTTTGCTAGAAAACAACTGTACTAAAATGCTGATACCAATATGTTACTTTATTTATGAAGGATAATATTATATTGTTGCTGGTTTTTGGATTCAGTGCATTTGTAATTTTCATAATTCTTATCTCGGATGCCGAAGACGCGAATTCGCGTCCCGTGTATGTGTAATCGTAATAGTCTAAGATCCGAACCTAAATCGACCTTCACCGAGCTGATAATAGAACGAAACATATTTTATCATGAATTTAGTATATTAGAAAACATATTAAAAGTGGGTTCGCTAAAAAAATCCTGGGCAGACTATTTTTAATTATTTTTCAAAAAATTATTTTTAATTAAATGTTGCAACATCAGGATAATAAAAAAAAAAATGTCCTGACTGAAAGTATAAAACATATAGAATGTGCAGCCGTTGGGTTGTCCACTATTTACCTGGGCGAACTACTGGGTTGTCAGGTATAAACAGGTATATCGATGCCAGTTACTTTCACTGGATTGGATAATTAAAAAAAAATTATATCATCATAAGCGCTGTTTTATTGCGAACACGTTGATATAGGGTTGTCTGTGAAAATTCCGGTCCTATTAGGGGTTTGCGAATTTTAAAGATTTGAGGAGGAATCTAATGAATCAGACGAATTCGAGAGTCAAAATGATACTTCTGATGAATCAGATATTGAATAGAAAATGTTTATTAGAATATATTTTTCATTAATGTTATTTTTGTATTTATACTGTTTTGTAATAAAATTTTAAAGCGTATATATAAGATGTCTAGTCTATCTTTTTTGTTATTTTTTAATTTGAATTTTCGGCTGTCTACTGTTTCTATTTCCAGAAAGAGCAAAAATACTTCAAAGTAAGTAATTGATATTTTTATTGTCTATTATAGATTATAGATTATAGATATATTATTATGGTTATAACTCAATATATTGATATTATATTGTTTTATATTAAATATATTTAATTATTATGTAATTAATTAATTATTTTTTTTGCAACTGAAATATCAGTTGCTCCGAAATAAAACGCACTGTTTACTATATGAAGGGTAGTAGAGGTACTTCTACCCTCCATAGTTTACACACCGAGCATGCGCACTTTCTACTATTCAAGGTCCCATCACAAGCGACTGCGATGTTGGGTCCTTTATTATTACACAGTATACTTACCTCGGATCTCTCTGTCACACATTTCCACGCGCGTTGAAATTAAAATCTTTAAAATTCGCAAACCCCTAATAGGACCGGAATTTTCGCAGACAACCCTATATCAACGTGTTCGCAATAAAACAGCGCTTATGATGATATAATTTTTTTTTAATTATCCAATCCAGTGAAAGTAACTGGCATCGATGTACCTGTTTATACCTGACAACCCAGTAGTTCGCCCAGGTAAATAGTGGACAACCCAACGGCTGCACATTCTATATGTTTTATACTTTCAGTCAGGACTTTTTTTTTTTATTATCCTGATGTTGCAACATTTAATTAAAAATCATTTTTTGAAAAATAATTAAAAATAGTCTGCCCAGGATTTTTTTAGCGAACCCACTTTTAATATGTTTTCTAATATACTAAATTCATGATAAAATATGTTTCGTTCTATTATCAGCTCGGTGAAGGTCGATTTAGGTTCGGATCTTCCACTATAATGCCGAGGACGCGATTTCGCGTCCTCGGCATTACGCCGGCACTGCGTGATGAGTAAAAATGTGAGGCGTCGGCAATGAATGGGTTAATGACACAGGCACATAATACTATACTATTGAGTACATTATATTTTAATTAATTCTGTCAGCATGTATTAGAGTTGATGATCACTGCTTCTTTTTTTTTCTCTTCCTAAAATAAATGAGCTATAGGAATATACGGGGCAAAATTAAATGACAGCTAGGGATTCCCTGTATCGATATACTCCACTATAGATGTTTTTCCATATACTAGTGATCGGACCGAGCATTGTTTGTGTATTTTTTTTGCCCCTACCACTTCCTCAGAAATTGACACGCAACAATTTGGAACAAATTCTGATCAGAGACGAAAATTAACACGCAACAATTTGGAACAAATTCTGATCGTTTACTTTACCAATAGTAAATGGGACAGTCATTTTGAAATAATCAATGAGGAAATAGTACATTGTTGCCTAGGCGCGGAAAGTAAGGGTTTTCCTGACGAGGTGGTTAGCAGGCCGAGCAACAGCGAGGCCTGCTAAAATACGAGTCAGGAAATCCTCGTTTCCGCCGAGGCATACATAACGCTTTTCTCAAACATATTGTGAGGAAATAATACAAATACATTTCTAAAAAGTATTTCACACAACAAATCGCACCTTTGCGACAAAACTGTGACATCTGGGCAAATCACAACTTTGGAGATGTCACAGTTTGGTCGCAAAGGTGCGAAATAGTTTAATATTCGGTTTCACAATTATATTATGCAGAATGAACGAATGTTACCGACTGTCAATTGTTTTTAAATACTAACCATAGACATTGGAATGCAAATTCAAAAAGAAACACACGCACTGTGCTAAAAAAGCGAGCAGTTACCTTGGCTGTTTGGAATTTTTGTCTTGGTCCTTTTGATTTTGTATGCAAATTGACAGCATTTTTAAGAAATATATGGACATGGACGGAAAGTGTTTTCATATGGTTTTTTTACTCCTAGGAGTAAAATGAGGCTCTTTCCGTCCTTGTGTTTCAATCGGAAAACCGTTTTTTCCGAACATGTTTGAGAAAACAAAATTACGATAATGAGTGAAGGCTCAAAAATCCTTTTAAAATAAATAATAACCAGAATTGTGTTCCTATTTGTATTTTCATAATTAAAAACATTATTTTTTTTTACAAAATCTTGGCCTATCACTTGTATATGGGAAAACCATCGATAATTGAATTAATCGATGTAGGCAAGGTCGTTTAATTTTGCCCCGTATATTCCTAGGTCTGCTTATCATACTCGCAATAGGGAATATTATTTAATATTACCGGGAGTAGGTACTCCCATGTCCTTTTGACAAAAAACAATTATTGTTAGCTTCAAGTTCACAAATCAATCACCTGCAAATAACTCCAGCGTTGTGCAGACTCTCTAAAGCAGTCAGTATCTGCGCGCCCCATTTGCAAATCGCCGAGGGGGGCAGCACGTTACGAGATATAGGCGTCAACTGAAACAACATTATCTATTGAACTAAGGAGCGAGAGAGAAGAGAATTTAAAAAAACTATAACAAGTACTAATCATCGTCATCATCATCTTGCCCTTATCCAAATCATTTGGTTTCGGTGCAGCGCGTCTTTTTCTTCCAAACATCTCTATCAGCTGTCATCTCCCACACTCTCTTTACTCTCTATTCACTCCCTTGTTTTCATATCGCTCTTCACACATTCCATCCATCTCCAACGGCAAGCACTAATGTAATGATATAATTTTAATTCTATATGCACACATTAAATCACGCCTGTTTCCTAGAGGGCAGATACCACAGCTCCGCTTCTTCACTTCCACCAGCTATGATCCTGACAAATCTCTTTCGCTTCTTCCACATTCATCAACATCATCATCATGACAGCCGAAAGACGTCCACTGCTGGACATAGGCCTTCCCCAAGGCTCTCCACTCAGACCGGTCTTGTGCTTTTCGCATCCACCGCGTTCCCGAGATCTTCACAAGGTCTTCATAATATTATTCAACATTCATACATTATTATTATAAACAACCATTAAGTCGCGGGACGTTTCAAAGATATATCTTGCTTGCAGTGGACATGAGATGTAAAACTCCTTGAAAACATTGGGACTAAAATTACACATTACACAACAGAATGTTCCCGTGTGGTTGCCGGGTTAGAATAGTGCCACTCCATGTCATCCCGTGGATGTCGTAAGAGGCGACTAAGGGAATAAAGGCTTGTAGTACTATTAGGCGATGGGCTTGCAACCTGTCACTAATACGTTGGTAAACATCTTAGCCTATTTGTGCAGAATCTGGTCACAGAATTATCAACAAGTTTTTGAAGTTGTAGGTAATTTTGTAACTCTGCCTACCCCACTGGGATTACAGGCGTGAGGATATGTATGTATGTATGTACAACAGAATATTTTCGGTTCCATATTGGCTCACATAAAATTTTGTAGTCCAAATGTATTGCTGTTTATAATCATCGCAAGTCATAAAGTGTTTTATACTAAAACAGTTTTTATAAAACAAACCTAACCTAACCTCAATTACAAGCTAGATTTTTCAAAAAATCTGAAATAAAAAGTTTCAATAAAAAACACTGTATGACTTGCGATTTTTATGAGTAACAATACATTCGGACTAAAAATAATTAATTATGTACAAAGCGCTCACACTAGTTTCATTAAAAACCCATTTTTTTTTATGGCATAGAAAGGCAAACGAGCACACATGCCACCTGATGGTAAGTGTGACCCATAGACATTCGCATTCACAAGGCTGCAAAAGCACTGCCAACGCTGAAGACTAAGATGGAATGCCTCTGTGCTAGTCATTTCACCGGCTGTCTTATCCCCAAACTGGAACACAACAATGCAAACACTGCTGCTTGGCGATAGGTTAATGGATAAGATGGTGGTACCAACCCGGACGGACCCTGCGCACAAGGTCCTCCCACAAGTAAAACGGTAACAATGTTTTTCGTTGTTTTTATGGAACACGAATTATTTTCGAGTCAGGAGTACATATTATCGAGTTTCATCTAACTGTAGTCTCTTGTAGTAAAAAATACTTACCCTGAAATTACTCGGTGATTCAGTCCCAAGAGCTCTCACCTCCACCTCTTCTATCACCTCCTGCTCGGGCTCCGAGCTGCCCTCATTCAGCACCTTGTCTACGTTCTGCAAGAGCCGCTGAGAATTCTTCACGAGCACCTCAAACTCATCCCCATCATTATTGTTACCACTCTTATCATTAACACTGATATCACCACAATTTTCTTTATCACGATCACTATCACTTTTATTTTCAACACTATTATCATTTTCTTCTCTCTTCATTGGTTCACAGAACACGTTCTCCAGATTTAATTCTCTAGCTGGAGTGGTAGGTACGGACTTGACATAGTTTTTGATATAATCTAGTAGTTTCTCTCCCGGTGCGTATGAGAGAATTAAGAATATGAGGTTGTTTGTTTCAATGTACGCGTGGAGAGGCACCATGTAGGGGATGCCTGTCGGCAGAATGGGTTGGCGCGTCTCGTTGGTTCGCTGGAGAAAATATTCGTCGAACTCCGTAAGGTTGTTGGGTATTTTTTGTATGACCTGAAAAATAAAAGCGTTATGATTAAGTCTAAATTAAAACATCATTCATTATACACTATTTATTTTCGAGAATTGTTATCTTCTAGCATTGTCTCAAGTAATTATAAAGAAAGAATTAGAAATAGAAGGATTTAAATCAAAGTCAATCAAATAGATCTATGTATGAGCCACAATAAAACTTTTTTTTTAAATAAACGATTCAACCTGTCCCGTCACTAAAGCACTTTACAAACCGACTAATCTTAAAATATACATTTAACGCGGGAACTTTTTTTAAAAGCTTTCAACCATAATAATTGAAAACCATTTGACAGTTAAAAAGTACAATTATCAAGAATAATAGGCTATTTGACAGGTTTTTGAAAACCATCTCAGATTATTTGTTAGTGTTTATTGAGTACTCCAAAAGTGGTAATTTTAAATTCTTTTATGTATTTCGTCTAAAAAAAGGAAATAAAAATATGCCGCCAAAAGGCTTTCTTGGGCAAGATGGCGTCGCACAGGAATCAGTGACGTCAGTGGTCATTACATAAACAAACTGACATTGGCTAATCATAGCAAAGCCAGAAAAACAAACAAACGTCAACTGTCTGTGGTAACCGCAAGAACCAATGAACGTAAGAACAGAACGACAACGACATGAACGACAGATGCAATATTTACAGACATCACAGATTACAGGATATACAGACATCCTATAATCTGTGATATTTACCTAGCCTTGACGTCATCATGGATTCGGCGCCGTTTTCGATAAAATGGCTACAGATAAAAAATTATCAAGTTTTATCGTGGTTTTTTGGATAAAAGATCCATTTTTTTTAAGTAAGAATACTTTAAATCGATTTTAAAACTCATAATTTATATGAATATACATAATTATTACGTTTTTTTTCACCTTGTCAAATAGCCTATTTATTTGTCTGGTCAATCTAAAATCTTTTATCCTTTTACCCACAATTTCCATATGATCATACTGGCTTATGATTAGGACAGTTATCTTTCCGTGTCCTACCTCTTCCAAATGATTATTAACTTCACTGACCTTCATAGCATAGCACGCCTGCTCGCCCTTATGCATGACCAGCATCATGCTGTCCCCGATGACGGCCAGCACGCGGTACAGGGACAGCTCCTCGTACGGGCGCAGCAGCATCGACGCGGGCACCGGGCAGTGCAGCTGGGAGCTCGGCTCGCGCACCAGTAACACCTGGAGGGTTTGCGGTTAAAATAAACCAAACGTCAAATAAGTCAGAAGTAAAATAAATCAAAGATAAATAAGACCAAAGTAAAATAGGTCAAATACAAATAAGTGAGAAGTAAAATAGGTCAAAGATAAATAAGTAAGAAGTAAAATAAGTCAGAGATAAATAAGACAGAAGTAAAATGTCAAAGATAAATAAGTGAGAAGTAAAATAAGTCAGAGATAAATAAAACAGAAGTAAAATAAGTCAGTAGTAAAATTATTGAAAGATAAATACGTCAGAAGCAAAATAAGACAGAAACCAAGCCGGTTGAAGACAAAGGAGTCGATAGTTTGTTGTCAGTTTCTCAGAATTGTTTATCACGACAAGAAACTAGTAGTAAATTACTAATGATTACAAAAAATATACATTTAAAATGTTTAGGTCTAAATAAGCTACGAGATAGATTTTGATGCAGTCGCATAATATAGATGTATTATATTTATATTATACTAGGTATTGAGCACGACCCCGTCCGCGTAAAAGCCGTTTATTATTTTTCGGGATGAAAGTAGCCTCTGTGCTGTTCCACACTATAATCTATTTCTGAATCAATTTCATCCAAATCCGTAAAGCTATTCTGAAGTGATTCAGTAACGTACTTGAGAACTTTCGCATTTCACACACAGTTTTCGCACAGACACCAACCAGAAGAGCCAGGGCGGATTGTATTGTAGTTAAACTAAAGTTTAAGCCATTTAGAATGAAACTGTACAAATGGCAAAACGATTTTTTTTTTTACAATTTAAATGAATTATGTCTTAGGTAATTTATAAAAAAAAATGTATTAATTTCTGTACACATTATATTTAAAATTTGCATGCTAGTAGATACCCAGCGAAAAATGTATTGTTCTGGTCCAAATATTAAATTCCTTATTGTACCATTTTTCAAGCAAATAAAGATTATGATTATGATTAAAACTTGAATCACAAATAAAGTCATATAGGGGCGTTTCTTTAAGTTTGTACAGTCAAGGAATTAAATTTGCTACCCACCTTAGGTCCAAAGTCAATCTGACATTCTACAGCAATAAGGTTGAGTTTCCTATCAATTACAAATGACTTGGCATCTCTAATGACAATGACGTTTTCAATCAGATTTTCTTTGAAAAGGGTAGCAAATTAATTTCCGTGACCGTACCTAGTTAAGGACTAAATTAAGAAATGTTAACTTTTCCGCTGCTGAGTTACGAAAATTAGTCGTACATTTATATACTAACTCTCAACGCCAATTATCAGTATCTCAAATTCGATAAATGAAGTAGATTTAATCGTCACCCGGTAGTAATATGCTTGCACTAAGCACTTGCTACAGGAGTTTTGGCTGAGATACCACCTTTTGTCTGAATAACACTATAGCTAATTTTCGTAACTCAGTGAAAAAGTTAACGTTTCTTAATTTAGTCCTTAACTAAGTACAAACTTTTAAAGAAATGCCCATAGACAAGACAGTAACAATAGACTCACGCCCTCGTCGGCGCCGCACAGGTGGTTTTTGTAGATCTCTTCCGCGTACGATAAATACTTGTTCGTCTTCTCTTTGATCAGGGCCCGCCTTTGCGGGTCGGAATCCGCTGTGAAATTAAACAATCACTATTAATATAATATAACCTGACTCACCCACTCATCATTTGACAAACTATATCATAACTATATCATTGCGCAAAAACGTGTTTGTCAAATGATGATTTGATGATGAAACAGTGTTATAATTATAACTCCTAATCAGTTTTTTGTACGTAATCAATCACTAATCTACACAGAGTTTGGACACAAACGATCATTGCTGGATTCCTATTCTAACCGCAAATAGATTTGATAACTTTAGGGTAAGATTTGGTATAATTTGCTACTTATAAAGTGTGTCAAATTTAAACGTTAAGTTAACAATTCGCTCATTGAATACAAAACGGACACATTCCAAAATGATGTTCTCTTGCATTGAAAATCTTATACGAATAGCTTCTAATTTTAAAATGCAACACTGACAAATTTTGAAAATGTGTCCGTTTTGTATTCAATGAACGAATTATATCTGTACTTTTTATACCGGTAATGAGATGAGGATAAGGGGGTTTTCTTAAGATAACTAATAGTTTATTTAATTCCATACATCCAAAAAAAAACATTTATAACTAACTGCACATTTATTGCTACATCGGCCAATTTCGTTTTTTCAAGTTAAGTACCTAGTTCCAATCTAACGACACACCTTGTTTATCCAATCGAGCCTTCAGTGAACAAAAAGTATAAACACATTAAAACAAATAAACGGAGTATTCGAAAATAATGCCCTTTTACTATGAAATAGTTTACATGTTTGAAAAACAAACGATTTTGCATTTTTCCGATACTATTGTCCTCACAGTAAATATACACAGTCTTTGCCAAAGGTGTTGAGCACGCATGCGTATCACTACATAGTATAAAACAAAGTCGCTGGCGCTGTCTGTCCCTATGTATGCTTAAATCTTTAAAACTACGCAACGGATTTTGATGCGGTTTTTTTTAATAGATAGAGTGATTCTTAAGGAAGGTTTATAATAATAATACATTCCACGCGGGCGAAGCCGCGGGCGGGTCGCTAGTTACATATAAAAGTCAAACTTTAAAAGGTGCATTTATATCTAATTATTATAGAAAGTTGTATATCCATCGGAAATATTACTCATATTTATAGAAATAAAAAAAAACACATTATTTTTTTATTTTTTTTAAACCTGACTTTTTCTAGCTTCAGTTCAAACGCAAATAGCTACTTCAAACGATATCTACAAATGATTTGCACATGTTCCAATACTTTTTTATAATTTACGTTTGACTATTACACACACTCATATTTATTATTTAGGTACACTGGGAAACATATTAGCCTACTTGTGCAAGATGTGGTTACAGAATTATCAAGAAGTTTTAAGACTTGTTGGTACCTAATTCTTTAGCTCTGCCTACCCCACTCTGGGAATGAAGGCGTGAGTTTATGTATGTATGTATGTATTATTTAAAATTAAAACAATATACTTTATTTATAAGTTACAAAGGAAAACGTGGGGTGCTGAACACCTTTGGCAAAGGCTGTATATATTTTATCAACAACTTACGCATTCCAATGCCCATGTCATATTCCTGAACGTACTGGCATAGGTGGAGGAAATCCATGACGTTGAGTAGTGCAAGCATGCACTAGCAAAGACCGCGGCGGACTGAACGGTGAGACCGCCTTTGTGTATCGGTTATTGATAAGGTTTTATCGGCTTGTTTACTGATAAGTGTTCGGATCAAGGTATAAGATTTTGGAGCAAAAACACTAAAAAGGGAGTTCGCTTTTGCGTTTTTTTTTCTACTTTTAAAATCCTCATATCTAGAAAAATAGAGTTTTTTTTTCTAGAGTAATCACACTGTTTACCGCAATAGAGTCTTATGTAACTACAAATATATAAACATTGTGGATGCTTGCCTCAATAATTAATATCGTAACAATTATTATTACATACATACATTAAGTATGATTTTTATAATACAAAATTATAGGGTAAAGTCACCAGTGGTTAGCCAGAGACCTGTAGTCGGCCTCTGCCTATACTTGGATGAGTAGGAAGAGTACAATAGATATATTTCCTACTCTTCGCACTCAAAATAAGGTCGACTACTGGGTTCTGGCCGACCACTGGTGACTAACCTATTTAATTATGAAAGAAAAAAACATTACTGATGATTTAGCATTGTTCGGATTTACATCAACAATTAAGCCACACGTGAAAAGACGCAATTGATTCAAATAAACATACATTTTATAACTGACGACCTGTCCGTTCCCGCCGGGTGCATTTTTTTTCATACATACCTTGTCCTAGTAATTACGAACACAACAAAAAAGATTTTATTTAAAACGGTCGAGCGATTCTTGAGAGACCAAGGGAAACTGGAATTCATTTTTAAATATATGTATATCGCGAATATCTTCTGTCTTGAACCGCAGGCTACAGCGAATAAAATAATATAACGATGTGTAAGGCTTAATAATTAGATTTCCTAGAATTTGGTTTAGAAAACAACGATAAGAATACAAGACAGTGCAAAAATATTTTACTGGAGTTAGCGTACCACTGGTCAGTTTCCTTACTCGTCAATTTCACTAATTCACCAGTTTACTCATTAGACAGTTTCTGAATTCACTAATTTCCTTATTTGCCAGTTTCACTAAGTTGTCAATTTCCCTATTAAGTTGGTTTCCTGGTTCGCAAGTTTCCTTGTTCGTCGTTAGTTTAGATTGCCAGTTTTGCTATTTCGACTTGTTCCTAACCCGTTACTTTCCTTATTCGCAAGTTTCATTGTTCGTCGTTAGTTTAGATTGCCAGTTTTGCTATTTCGACTTGTTCCTAACCCGTTACTTTCCTTATTCGCAAGTTTCCTTGTTCGTCGTTAGTTTAGATTGCCAGTTTTGCTATTTCGACTTGTTCCTAACCCGTTACTTTCCTTATTCGCAAGTTTCATTGTTCGTCAGTTCGTGTCATTTCATACAGGGTGGAAAGGGACGAGGGCCGTTCCCGAAAATATAATATCACATAAGTGATGTACATTCGATGTGCAATGGTTAGAAACAATTATTATAAAGAAAACAAAAAAGTTAAAATAAGTCATGTTTAATATTGGTGACAACCCTATGTTCCTAACTAAGTACATTCCAACATTTGTAAGGAGAAAAGGATACCTGTTATCTTATGGATCTACACCCGATGTTCAAATATTCCACCGCGTCTAATAATGCAGGCAGCAGCTCGTGCCCGAGTATGGCGATGCACCTTCGATAATGTATTTTCTTCACGATTTTTTCTACGCAGTTGTTCGAAGGCAGTAATTAATCTTTCTTTCATTTCCTCGGCAGTATCACATTCTGTCCTGAACACTTTGTCTTTAATCGTGCCCCACAGAAAAAAGTCCAGTGCCGTGAGGTCCGGACTCCTTGGGGGCAAACGGTGTGGCCCGAATCGCCCTATCCATCTGTCCCCAAACTCAGTGTTTAATTTCTCACGCACTTCTATCACGGAATGAGCTGGTGCTCCGTCTTGTTGGTACCAAGTGCGTTGTCTTTCGGCCAGTGGCAAGTTATCGAGGTAAGCGTCAACCTCGGAGTTTAGGAGGGCCATGTATCCAACTCTGTTAAGTGTTGCAGGTAAGAACACAGGCCCTATAATTGTTTCCCCGTGAATTGCAGCCCATACGTTTACTGACCAATGATATTGGTGACTCGAATAACGGTACGCGAATGGGTTTTCTTCGGCGTACACGTGTTCATTTCGCCTGTTCCACATTCCATTGCGTGTAAATACACTTTCATCCGTCCAAATAATGCGTCTAATGAAGTCACGGTCTCCAGCTATTTTGTCCAACAACCACCGGCAGTATGCTTCCCGGATGGGGCAGTCTCTGGGCAATAACGCTTGAACCCTCCGTATGTGATAAGGACGACGACGGGCACGTTTTAGTATCTTCAATACTGTCGTATGAGTTAATCCGAAGCGCTGACCCGCCCGCTTGGAACTTGCTCTTGGATTTCGATCAAAATAACGCAGTACTCTTTCTTCGAGCCCCGCAGCAAGTCGTACGACACCTGCTCCGCGTTGGTCGTCTTGAGATGTTCGGGGGATTATAGGACGATTGCTAGCAACGCGGTCAAAGGCACGTAAAATCGTTCGACGATCTGATGGATGCGGTGGAGGATATCGCTGTCTGTATTGACGCAAAGTCTCAGAGGTATTGTAGTTGCCCTCTGCGTATAACAGTAACAAATTGAGATAATCTCTAGCCTCAAATAGTGGCATTATTTTAGTTTAAGAGTGTGACTTAATTGTGACGTGCTTATTGTCATTGTAATAATTATCTGTGAAACAAACAGGTTGCAAAACAAAAATATTGTCAATGGACCTACAAAATGTCATCCATCAATAACGTCACAAAGTTAGTGTTTACTAGTTAGTTCAAGGTGGGGTCATTGACCTTATCAGCTGTTAGGGTTGAAACTACACGTTTTTTTGTATTAAAACTTTAACGAGCTGTAACTCGAAAACGGCTAAAAATATTAGCATAGTTTCTTGGAGAAAAATATAGTACTAAAGATACATAATCTCGAATTTAACGGAAAGGCCGTCGTCCCTTTCCACCCTGTATATGTAGGTACTTACTTATTAAAATTGTATACTCGTAGATTACACAGTTTTTGTAATAATATGATGTGATGATGTAGTTTGGTACTGTTACAAGACATTGACCTACTACTTGTTCAGGTCACTCCGAGATGGCCGTTCCTTCCCGCACCCACACCGCACCGCGTACCTACACGCCACGCTTAACTCTGACCAGGGTGACAGGAGAGGCAAATATGTCACGAGCGAGCGGCAATCTCAAAGCGAACATGCATTAATATAAAGATGTCGTCTGACGAATTCTTATTTGTCAGACATCTTTACATCCTGGCAACCAGGGAAACAGACGAATATTTATTTTATTACTACAAAAAGTAACAAGTAAACAAAAACTGTTTAAGGACAGTTTGACTGCAGGAAGACTTTAAATAAAAGTAGGTACAATAATCTTATATTATATACAAGGCTTTGTTCGACACAATAGGTACCAATTATATAAATATATGGCAGTGTATCCAATAAATGCTTCTTTAGTTTTCTCTTAAATGTTCGTTTATTTTGCTCGATATGGAAAATAGTGCAGATAACAACCTAGCCTACCTACCTATATCTAGCGACGAAAAAGTAAACTAGTACACAAGGAAACTAGCGAATCAACGAAACTGGCAGCAAAACTAGCGAACGAGGAAACTGAAGGATTACGAAAACAGCAAACTGACAAAATGGTCAACTTAGCGTAACTGACGTATAGGTAAACCGTTCGATTAGCGAAACTGACAAATAACGAAACTAGCGGATTGCAATACTGGCAAATTCACGAAACTGACATCCTAGCAAAACTAGCGAACGAGGAAACTGAAGAATCGGGAAAATGCCTAACTAGCGAAATTGTCAACCTACCGAAACTGTCTAATTAGTAAACTGGTGAATTAGTGAAATTGACGAGTAAGGAAACTGCCCAGTGGTACGCTAACTCTTTTACTGCCATCTTTTGTTAGGGCCGTCCAGTTCAGTCATAATGAATTACTACTTTTAGGAACAGTATTTTCGTATATAAAATTCCTTTAATATCTTTTTAAAGCCCTGAAGCTGCAGAGGTAGTTAGTTTTTGTGATTAATAATGAATTTAAAAAACATAAACCAATATATGTTTTCCACGTAACGAGCCCTTTTAGCGAAGGAAATAGGCTGTGACAAATTGACATACAGACATGCGAGTGATTCTGTAAGGGTTCAGTTTCTTCATTGGATATAAGCAGTGGTCGGATTTCCCGGTGCAATACGAGGTGAATGACCTCAAACATTGTGCTAATATGGATATGTCCTGGGATTTCGGGACTGATGGTGTTGAAAGAGAGTATAGTACAAATTCTTTTTCGAGAGCGAATCCACTTAGTTTTGTACCTGACAGACAATACCCATTATCTGCATTGTTCAGTGTGGCCAAAACTGCCACTTGAAAATGAAAAGCATCATAAGTGCAAACAACCTTTACACTAAAGTATTCTTTAAGTCAAATGCAATAAGGTTTATTGTTAAACATAGACGCAAAGATGTCGGTCACTTTGTATTTAAAAGATCAAATTGTGGTCGTCGTTCTAAGCATCGATGCGAACTTCACTGTTCATTTAAATACAAAGTGACCAACATCTTTGCGTCTTTGTTTAACAATAAACCTTATTGCATTTGACTTAAAGAATACTTTAGTGTAAAGGTTGTTTGCACTTATGATGCTTTTCATTTTCAAGTAGCAGTTTTGGCCACACTGAACAATGCAGATAATGGGTATTGTCTGTCAGGTACAAAGCTAAGTGGATTCGCTCTCGAAAAAGAATTTGTACTACCTAATGTTTAAAATTTTATCATATAATAATTTCCTTAACATTTTAACGTTTGGGTTTGGAATAAATATTTTCACTGCACGTATATGTAACTGATCTGCCAATTAGTCTTTAGTGAATATAAAATAAAGGATATAATACGGTACGCATAATCAGTTTACCACAAACACAAACAGATATTATATTTTATTACTTTGTATGAAATTGAAATAGCATACAATTATTTTCTCAATATTTTATATGTTCGATCGACTTCTTTACACGTCTAATATCCTATCCTAATGCCTATTTATAAATATCCTAACAATCAGATCACGGGATTTCGGTCATATCCATATTAAGATTTCTACTCTATATCCCGCAGTTACAGTGTTGCACCGTGAAATCCGATCACTGGATATAAGGCAACCCTAATACTTACACAATCAACTTAATAATATCTGAATACTCACTCTGTACTCCAATGAGCATCTTCTCGATGCCAGACTTGTAGCAGTCGAAGGCTCTCTGGTAATCCTTCGCGTCTTCACACCTCGCGGCCAAGTTCAACAAGTACCCAGCCTCGAACACGTAACTGTCCTCCGTCCTCGTCTTACTATCAATGTTAGACAAGGACAACACACTCTGCTTACTATACAACGACACCCTACTATTACTTCTCCCACTGTCATACGTCATAGTAGAATTCAAAGAGGAAGCGTCTGAATTCTTCGGCATCGTGTGGTAATCGTCAAATCTTGAACAAGACGGCGCATCGAAGTTTATCAAGTCTGGCAACATTTTTTTCTTAACTAGACTCCTTTTCTCGACTGCCAGCTTGCTGAGTTCGTCGTAGAGGTCGTCGTTGAGGCTGTCTATGGAGTTGATGGACTCGAAGGAGTCCGCGTGGGACACATCCGGCCTTATTTCAATGTTGGCCGCCTCGTATATTGGGATTTGTGGGATACCTGAGAAATCGGTATCGTCTGTTGAGGCTTCTGGGGGCTTGGAAGCTGAAATAAGATATTTTAAATTTAAGAATTGAGAAGAAAGTATACGGTTGATTTGGTAATGTGTGAATCAATTGCGTATGTAATTGTAAAAATGAATAAGATTTTTCTGATTAATCTAATTTTATGACAATTATGACGAACTCACAAATGAAGGGAGGGACTGCAAAGGGTCTGAAATAGGGTTTTCGAACCAAAGGTTGGCAAAGGGGGCGAGGAATACTTTTTTTTCGAAAATGTAATGTTTAAGTATAACATAAATACTATAAAAATACATTGATTGTGATATTCTGTAGCTCTGCCTACCCCACTCTGGGAATGAAGGCGTGAGTTTATGTATGTATGTATGATTGTGATAAATTCGATCTCTCTATCGCAGCGTAACGTCTACGGTAGACATTGTTAAATAAATTTTACGAATTTTTTTAAATGGGGCCATGATAATATGATTTACTATCTGGGGAAGTTTGACGCAAAAAAGGTTGGGAGCCCTCGGTCTAAAATGTATAATGACTGAATTTCAGGCCTATTAAAAGATTCAAAATGAAATGGCTTTCTATCTTAAAAACACGTGTTTGAATCGGTATAACCGTTTGCGAGCTATAATGCAACAGACAGATAGACACGGTGAGAGATATAGGCGGCGGCAAACTTATAGCGTCTTCTTTTTCATCCGGTTTTTTTTTCATTATATTATTATCAGATTTATCAGTGATCGGGGTTTTGGATGCGACTTGGGGTGAATGACCTCAATCATTATGCTAGTATGGATATGCCGCGGAATTCCGGGCTTTCGTGTGGTTTGAGAAAGGACAGTTTTTTTGTCATATTATTACATTACATATTGATTATACATTTTAATAAAATCATTTATTTCAAATATTGAGCATATTATTTTTATTACTTTTGGTCTCTATAAAATTAAATTAACAAACCATTATTTTTTCAATGTTCCCTAATGTTAACCTATTTCGTTTAACATCTAAAACCCATTTATAAGCCGAAAACGATCTTTCTACTTCAACTGATTTTAGCGGGGCGAATTTGTATAAAGAAATTTCATCGGATGCGGACTCGTGTGATATTTGTTCGGCGTATGTTCTGATATCATCTAAATCAGGATTTCGAGCCATGACTGCTTCTATTTTAGTATCTATACGTAAGCTATTACTCCAAGTTATAACTGTCCGGACTTCATCAAATATTTTTATGGCATTTATTTATTTATTTATTAATAAAGTTACAGTTATAGGCTTACAGTTGGGACCAAATCACCTACAATGTCGATGATTGACGTATCTCGTTCCTGTAGTTTAAGGCGATCTCGATTATGCTAAAATATTTATTTATGTAATCCATTTGGCTTTTTACATTGGGTTTCCTTAATATATTTTTAGTTTTTTTATTGACACTGCTTCCGAATCTCGTAAACTTGATACAACTGTATTTATTTCGTAAAAACATTTAACGTTATATGACACAGCTGAAAGCCAAGTTCCCCACCTTGTAACAACAGGCTTAGGAGGTAGAGGCATGTACGGGAATTTTTCCTTTAATAGTCTGACTCTACTCGGAGATTACAGAAATATTTTTTTAATATTTGCAATCAAAGCGTCTACATTCGGATATTGAGAACGAATTTCTTCCGCCACCCGATGAAGAGCATGAGCCAAACAAGTTACATGCTTCAACTTTGGAAACGTGTTCTTTAAAAGTCGCCCCGCCTTTAACATGTATGCTACGCTGTCTGTACACATTAACAAAACATTTTCAAGTTTTGTTTTTTCAAGATTCACCCCACAATTGTTTTAAACATTCTACTACAAAATTTGAAATTGTTTCGACATTTACTATTTCTAGCATTTTACATGCTACCAAATATGTCTTTTTAGAAACGTCTGAGTTCAACGGCTTTACCAATAAATGAGCAATGTACCAACCAAGGAAGTCCGTTGTTTGCCAGTAACAATATATAGATTACAATAGTAAAAATTGAAATGTGTTTATTACTTACTCTTGAGCTTATCACAGTAATGGGAGTTCCCGGTGCAATCTGGGGTGATTGACCTTAAACATTATGCTAATAATGATTTTGCCTTGATGTTGGGATTTGTATTGATGCTGGAGGATAATTATTTTATTTTATTTTACATGATATTAATCGAAATTACAGGTCAACGTTTGAAATAAACGTTATTATTATTGAAGAAATATCGCGGGATTATAGTCACGTCCATACTATGATTACGACTCGAAATCCCGCGAATTGCATCCAAAACCCCGATCATTGATTATTATTATTAGGCTTGGGAGTTTTGGATGCTCGCTATGGTTTTAGATTCCACGGAGTCGCCATTATGTTAAAATATTATTTTTCGAAGTCAAAGTCAAAGTGTAAAAATAAAACATGTTAGATTTACGCTGTTATATCGATCGGTAATAACCACGGTATTATGACTGCAATTAATTTTATCATAAATTTATTAGTTTTTACCCACACATGTCACAGTGCACAGAAGTTACGATTTACTTAATAGGGAATATGCATGGATTTTAAAAATCGCATTTCTCATCAAAATATGAAAATACCGTAAAAGAGATCACCAAAACGGAAATTAAAATTAAAATCGGTCAAGAAATACGGAAGTTATAAGCATTTCAAACTTCTAATTAGACAGAGAGATCCGATGTGCACCGTGACGTCATTGTGCACTGCGGCCATATAAACTCCATGTAAAATTCCGTTTTTCTAGAAAGAGATAGGAACAAATCTTTGTTGGCTTATATCTTGGTTATTTTTATAGTTATTCAAAAAATGATTTTTGTGATCTGTTTGTTACATGAATCAGCTTCAATTGAAGCTGTAAAAAAAAAACATGCATATTCCCTATTATGCATCCTCTTTGATACTTGCGTTGTGACAGACTACTGACTGACATCTATTTTACCAATTAAAAAAACACTTGATTAATACATTGTCAGTTTTGATTAAACACGGTTTAAGATATTTCTGAAAAAAATTAAAATGAATAGTTTTACTACTTGCGAAATTAAGTCCTGGTTAGAGCCGTATAAGGAATTAAAATATGTTGAAGAAAAGTCTTGTATATTTTGTTTTTTATGTGATGTCTTGTCTATTTCAAAGCCGGAAAAAAAGTGTTTATTGTTAACCATGTTAAGTGTATCCCATCAAAATAACTGTGGTGAAAATAGCTTGTTGTTAGATTGGATAGAGCCTAAACACGAACTAGCAGTAAGTGAAGACAAGTCCCACATTAATTGCTCCGCGTGTGATATTACCTTGAAACTCAAAAAGTCGATAATTATGTATGAGGCTCGTTAACAGCCAAAATCACCAGAAAAGGACTGGAAATATGAGAGACTTGTATTTAGATCTATCTTTGTTTCTCGTTAATTGCAACATTGCATGGAACAAAGTAAACCACCAAGAATTTAAAAAGTTCTTCAGCAAATATATTTGTTGTGCTTGTGGAAATAAAAGATTACCTGAGCAACGTGTCCTAAAGAAAGTGTATTTGCAAAAGGCGTATGTGAGCACTGTCACAAAGATAAGAAACGTTTTTTTAGACAGTTATATATGGCTTTCAATGGACGAAACTTTTGATAGCATGGGAAACAGTATAGTAAATATAATGGTAAAGTCTTTGAATGACTATTTTTCTGTGTTTTGTACGGATGCAGCTGCTTACATGATCGCCACTGGAAAACTTTTGTACAAAAAGCCTACCAATTTGAAGCATGTAACTTGTCTAGCTCATGCCTTTCATCTAGTTTCAGAACAAATTAGGTCGGAGTAGGTAAATACTTTAATTACAAATGTAAAGAAAATATTTTTAAAATCACCGCAACTAGTGAGATTTTTCAAACAAATGGCTCCGAACGTACCCTTGCCACCCGAACCTGTAATAACAAGATGGGGCACTTGGCTAACTGCAGCTTTCTATTACAGTACGTATTTTGAGGACATAAAAATATTGTTGCAAACTTAAAGTCGAAAGATGCCATATCTATTAAAAAAGCCAAACTGGTTTTTTCGAACACCAATTTGAGAAGTGAACTTGTTTTTTTTTAAATGCCTATAAACTGATTCAAAAAGCCTGTACCTCATCAAAATTTTTGAAGTGGCGACTAATATTAGATAGAAAAATTTCATTTTTGTTTTTGTTACTTAAAGTATTTGTTTTAGTTTATTTTGTTTACTAGCAATATAGTATTTTATTATTGGTAATTACATACATACAAGTTGTATGTACAAATCCACTTTGACTTTGACTTCTAAAAAAAAAATTTAACATAACGGCGACTCCGTGGATTCTAGAACCATAGCGAGCATCCAAAAGTCCCAAGCTTAATTATTATACAGGGTGTTTGGTAGCTAGGTGCAAAGGTTTAAGAGTTGTAATGAAATGAAATTTGTCATGTAGTTTTAAAAACTTCCTTCGTTCATAGTGATTCTAATCACGCAAGAAAACACTGATAAAAAAAAAAAACATTACTTTAGGGGTTCTTCGTAACACGGACATAGTTAAAAATGACAAAAAATCCGATTAAAATTATCAATATTTCGGAAACTAATAACAATTGCTGAACATACAAAGGGGTTAAATCGATAGCTTATAAGCTGCTCTATCACCCCCTTATAGCTTTGCACCTAGCTACCAATCACCCTGTATATCATTATTAAGCGCTTATAAGAAGTTTTAAGACTTGTTGGTAATTCTTTAGCTCTGCCTACCCCACTTTGGGAATGAAGGCGTGAGTTTATGTATGTATAGTCTAGTATGTAAGTCTTATAAGGTACGTCTTCGTATGTCGTGAGCGTCTCCTATAAATGTAACCCCCATTAAAAAGCGACCGTGTACGTACCGGAGGGGGGGCCGCCGTCGTCCCCGGGCGGGTACTCGAGCGGCGCGGCGGGGTCGGCGGGCAGCGCGAGCGCGGCGCGGATGGCCTCGATGACGCCGCCCGCGCGCGCCGGCTCCGGCGGGGGGAACCCGCTCTGGACCACAAAAAAAAATACTACTCAAAACAAAATAGGGGCCACGGTATATTCTGCATAAAAAAGAACTGTTTTCGGAGAAGGATTATTATAACAAATTTTAACCTGTAAGTTTTGAATTTAGTATCATTCGAAAGCTGCAATGTTCAACTTACAAGTTGAGTTTGAATTTTTTTTGTCAATCGTTTTGTTTTTACCATGCATGTGGTCCCTGAAATAACACAGGAGTAATAGTCCGTATTCTTTATCTTCACATTATTATTACGGACGGAAGGTTTTTGGTACGTAACCCATGTAATTTAAATCGAATTGTTTATGAAAATGAAACTATATCAATTCCAAATGCTTAACAAAGTGTTAGGTGTTAGTTACCTGCAGGAAGTTGACAAATTCCGTGCTAGTGAACAACAAACGGTGCTCAGCTACGAATTCAAGCACCTTCTTGATCGCCTTCGCCCTCTCCTCTATCACCTGAAACACAAACAAATATATGTCACAATAGTACAATTAAAAAATTGAAAAGCCTAATATTATTTTCTATTATTTGCCCCTGTGTTGATGTGTTTGTCGAATAAACGTTTTTCTATTCAATTCTTAAACACTGATTCAGCATTACTCACGATTCGTGATAAATGAAAACAAATATACTGATCTAAGATCCGAATAGAAGACGACCTTCACCCAGCTGTTTATTCGATAAAAAGTATTTTAGACTAGTATGATAGTTCCCGTGTGGTTGCCGGGTTAGAATAGTGCCACTCCATGTCTTCCCGTGGATATCGTAAGAGGCGAGGCAATAAAGGCTTGTAGTACTGTTAGGCGGTGGGCTTGCAACCTGTCACTAATACGCTGGTAAACATCTTAGCCTATTTGTGCAAATTGTGGTTACTGAATTATCAACAACTTTTTAAGTTGTAATTCTGTAGCTCTGCCTAGCCCACTCTGGGATTACAGGCGTGAAGGTATGTATGTATGATAGAACGGAGAGGAAATTCTACTAATAGGACTAACCGGATAATTTTGTCCGTTTAGTTACAACACAACGCGAGCTCACCCAAAAGATTCCTCCCCTTATTCACCCTAGATTTAAATAGGTTAAAAAAAGTGTTGCCAGTATGATTGGTAACATGTTACAATTCAGTGTACATGTCGTACCCTATATTGTACTCACTGCCGAATTATCACACGTCACCGCAATGCCGCGTATTTGTATACCATTAAAGTGGTTTTTGATCGGGTAACTGATTAGACTTGTGAGCTCAACTTACTTCAAAGAAACTAACCAAACAATACGGATAATTCGAATTAGCACTTACCAAAACCAAAAACCTTATCATGTGTTTCCCTAGTCAAGATTAATTGAATGACTCCAGGCTATTTTAATCTCTACATTTGGTATATTTTACCAAAAAAAAAGACTTGCCGCACGCTGCAAGGTGGACCAAGTCGATCGAAATTTGTGGTTTAATTTTAAATTACCGTAACCTTAATAGACTTAGCAAGCGTAATAAAAGCAGTTAATTAGTTCAAAAGAATGTTTTCCTAACGTAACGGTAAAACATCATAGGGAAACCATAATGATTGGGTATCCGAACGATAGGGTTTCTCTATCGATAGGCTTCTTCGTCATCAAATGAAGGTGTTTTCCGGTCCCTTGAATTGACCCCAATAGATCACTTGCAACTTTAGCTCAATATTATCAATAATGAAATTCATTTTCATAAAAACAGTGTGTTTTCCATTAATTATTAAATTCACTTGTTATACTAACTATAGTAGTTTAAAAAATATCGTCAAAACATTTTAACACTAAACCTACTTTTAACAGTTATTATCTAAAAAGTTTTAACTAATACACTGATGATCTCACAGATTCAAATGTTCCGCTCCGTTTACTAGAGAAAACTTCTTAAGCCTTCGGCGAGTATAAAGTTAATGACTTAATATTATAATTTTGATAAAAATAAGAATAACCAAATAAGTAAATTGACATAAATTTTAAAAGTTTTAAGTTAAATAACAACTAGTTAAGATAAAGTATAATTTGCGGAAATACAGCAAATGATAAACATTTGGAAATGCCAATGAGTAATTTAGAATCGGTCCTAAATATTATTTAAAATATATGTAGATGTATATCAACATTATTTTACAGTGTTAATTTAAAAATCTTGATTTTTTAAAGTCCATACCGTGTTTTAGGCTCCAAGATTTCTGTACAAAGTAAATCCAATATCAAATTTATGGCACAGAACGTATATAGCACGATAACGATGTCACTTTTAGACTAGGTATTAATTTTCAAGGCAGAAAAGCGACCAGTCGATAAAAGTTTGATTATAGGAATGAAGTTACCACTAAAGAATTATTGAAGATTTATATAGAAAAAAAAACAACAGATTTATACTATTATTATTTATGCAGAACAAATAAAACGACCTTTTGCTTCCTGCCTACAAACAATACGGTCTGAACGCCTATAAAAACTCTTTGTTGACTGCGCGGCTGAATGCACTTATGCCTTATTCATCTGTTGAGATGAGTTTGAGATAAAAAAAAACTACTAGTTTAGAGTAGGTTTACAAGGTGAAGGTCACCAGAATCCAGATGAATGCGGGCGCCATTATACGCGATTTTGCGGCAATAAGACATTACATTATAGAATAGAATAGAAAAACGTGTATTCAACAAACACATCAACACGGGTACATCATAGAAAAGCTACAATAACGTAATACAATCACTTCTTATCCCCTAACAAGCGACACCATTAAATTAAAAATGTACAATGAGGATGAGGATATAAATAAGTAAATAAATAAACGTACAATAGCTAAACGCTTGTACAGTCAAATACAAAGATTTGTAAGTATACATTTGTGAACCTTATTTTCATGAAATAATGTGAAAAATAAATACATCTGAATCTACGCGACTGTACTATGAGTACAAGACAACTAAAAACACCCTTTAAATGTAGAAACAAACAGTTACATAGTTACGAGTATAAAACATTTAAGACTGAGACACACTCGTGCTCATCACACAGGGCTATTGACCTTGTAACTTGCAAAACCCTTTTCAAGGCATAGTACATTTCATCGACCACATTCATGTCGCTCAAAATTGAACTTAACTACCTACATATAATGATACAAATTTAATTGAACTTTCCTGAAATATGACTTCATGGATCAGTTTCCTTCAGGAAGTTCAGATCAGTATTCCATTTCTTGCTTATGTCCTTACTTTAGAAAGGCCTGGAAAAGGGATAACTGTGCCTCCTGTGGTTGCCGGCTTAGAATTGGGCCACTCCATGTCTACCCGTGGAAGTCGTAAGAGGCGACTAAGGGAATAAAGGCTTGTAGTACTGTTAGGCGATGGGCTTGCTACCTGTCACTAATATACACTGTTAAACATCTTAGCCTACTTGTGCAAATTGTGGTTACAGAGTTATCAACAAGTTTTTAGAGTTGTTGGTAATTATGTAGCTCTGCCTACCCCACTCTGGGAATGAAGGCGTGAAGGTATGAATGAATGAATGTGCCTTCAATTATGATTTGGTTTAGTTTAGTCATACTGACCTCTTTCTGGAACCGTCTAAAGTAGCTGAACTTAGGCAGCGGACAGACCGCCCCCCGCAGGTGCAGGCCGGCGTGCAGCGCCACCATGCCCTTGTGCAAGCGCTGCACGTCGCTGTAGCGCTTCCAGACGGAGACCACGGTCACAGCCTCAGGAGACTCGATCGGGAACAGCTGGAAGGTTTTTTTTTTTATCGCATAGGAAGGCAAACGAGCACTCAGGCCACCTGAAGGTAAGTGGAAACTGAGACCCATAGACATTCGCATTCACAAGACCGCAATCCTAAGACTGCAAATGCACTGCCAACCCTGAGGACTAAGTTGGAATGCCTCTATGCTAGTCATTTCCCCGGCTGTCTTATCCCCAAACCGGAACACAACAATGCGAACACTGCTGCTTGGCGGAAGGTTAATGGATAAGATGGTGGTACCAACCCGGACGGACCCTGCACAAGGTCCTCCCACAAGTAAAGGTAGGAGGATCATTTGTGAGGTTTTTATTGTTGTCATTATTAGTGGGTGGTCTAAAATACATACAAACATACATAAACTCACGCTTTCATTCCCAGAAGGAGCCTACCCCACAGGCAGAGCTACAGAATTACCAACAACTCTAAAAATTTGTTGATAATTCTGAAACCACATGTTGCACAATTAGGCTAAGATGTTTACCAGAAAACAAAATAGTTTTAAGAAAAATAAGCGAGTCACCTTATGGGAAGTGGTTAGAGATGCGCCGAATAGCCGCATACCGAATACTATTCGGTTTAACCTTTACCGAACCGGATATTAAGCCGAATTATTCGGTTTATCATTTCATTGTTTTGCCGCGTAAACAGGTTCTGACATGTACGCCACCGACGTATCGCTTTGCTTCAAAACATCGCACGATTACGTTACAAATAAAAACAAAGGTGCTTATTATTATTATTAAAACAATAATGATAATAATAACTTTAATTTGTTTGCAATATGAGTGGGCGAAAAACATCAGAAAGGTCTTTTAGTTCTACACCTTGACGTGTATGAATATAATCAGCACCAAAATCGATTACCGAATACCAAACGAATATTCGGCGCATCTCTATAAGTGATCATCGCGACCCATAAACACCCGCAACACCTGAGGAATCGCAGGCGCAGCCGGCCTTTGAGAAAAGAGTAGGCTCGTTTTTTAAAACCCCCCAAATCGTATTGGTGCGGAAATACTGACGTAGATTTTTGCCACGCACCTTGCGTGGCGAAATGGCTCTCGAAAAACGCAGTGGTGGATTTACAACTATGAAGATGGTGCAACTATGTATGAAGTATCCTCCGCATAGCTCATTTCTATTTACTATTTATTCGTTACTTGTTTATTTATTTATTATTCGACATTAAAAAATACATCACACTTTCTACCACCAACCCCTATTTTCTAACAGCGATATTAGTACTCTAATAATTTTCTTCTCTCGGCGGTCGATAACTGATCAGTGAACTCATCTGACCAATGATCAGTTACCCTTACCACTCGATCAGTTATTCCCGGCAGGCGTCTACCCTCAAGTGATCTCATAAAAATCAATAGTATTCAACACGTGTCATGAGCTCCCGCCAACAACAACCATTGTGTTATCTGTATAAACCAGTCCAAAATATTTTCATAAATTTATTATTTATCAGTTTCATTATTATTAAACGAAAATTTATAATACAATACTACTATTATACTCAGAAATGGATTGGATGGCCCGCAAGCAAGGCTTTGGGCGAGTCTTTACTGAGTGTTTTTGTTGGTTAATGTCACCGGCCCATTGTCATTTCAAGATATACGAAAAGTGAATTGATGACAGTATCCAACGTATAAACGCCTTGCCCTAGGCTTGCTGGAAGACGACAACCAGTGGGACGGTATGCTTACTGAACCAGTATTGAACTATACAGCAATACAAATCCATCTACTATTCGTTTTAGTGTTGACTACATGTTTCCCAGCCCGAGCAGAGAGTTTGGGGGATCGCAAAGATTCAATACAAGATTAAATTAGAATACAAGAAATAAATAAAAAAATGCTATTAAAAAAATTCGTGTCCAGGTTTATAAATCATTTGTAGGTCAATAAATCCTTTTATGTAATAAATTACCTGACGTTGTTTTAAATTTAACATTTCCAGTACCTACTTAAAACTTACTTGAAAAGTCGTTGATGTCTAAAGCTTACTATAGGGTCGAGGACTATCTAACAGATTTCAAATGATTCAATTAGAACTTTTTTAAATGTTCACTGTCAATTGATGTCTATTATCTATTTAGGCTGAAGCCAGAAGAGCGTATTTTTTGAGATTTTGTGAGTCGCGTAATTTCTGCTCCTCCATTCAGTTTCATAGTAGTAGTAGTAGTATGATGAATGGAGGAGCAGAAATTACGCGACTCACAACTCACAAAATACGCTCGTCTGGCTTCAGCCTTATCTATTAATGAAAAGGTTAGTAAAGTTCTGTGTATACCAGCCTATTCACTCTTGAATGGAGCAATACCCTTAGCCTACCAGGGGTATTTTTTATGGAATATCTTTTCGAAACCTTAAGATTATACGGCTTTTACTTTGTTATGCTCTAACCAAAGGCAGGATGTAGGCGTGAGATTAACCTACATTGATGTATCTTGTAGTATGTTTCTGCTGGAGCGGATCCAGGGGGTCTTGAGCCATTGATCTATGCCATAAAAAGGTTGTGTTTGTCGTATTATGGGTACCTGTGTACCCAATTCTGGATCCACCCTTATGTTCACTACAAAATCATTTCAAAAAGAATCAAAATTAACCATGTATAAACACACAGCGCTATGTCAAGCCTAATACCAATAGGTGGGCTATTTTCAAAAACATTGTGCATAGTTAAGGACAGTTAAGGCTTCAATTAAAATCCTTTATTTTCTTCCAATTTGTAACAAAATGTACTATAGGTACTTCATTAGATCTCGAAAATGACAATTGGCATATAGAACAATTTTACAGTTCAATTTAATTGTCATTTACAATTGTCTTTTTTTTTTTATAAGTGTTCTCATAAAAATCAATAGTATTCAACACGTGTCATGAGCTCCCGCCAACAACAACCATTGTGTTATCTGTATAAACCAGTCCAAAATATTTTCATAAATTTATTATTTATCAGTTTCATTATTATTAAACGAAAATTTATAATACAATACTACTATTATACTCAGAAATGGATTGGATGGCCCGCAAGCAAGGCTTTGGGCGAGTCTTTACTGAGTGTTTTTGTTGGTTAATGTCACCGGCCCATTGTCATTTCAAGATATACGAAAAGTGAATTGATGACAGTATCCAACGTATAAACGCCTTGCCCTAGGCTTGCTGGAAGACGACAACCAGTGGGACGGTATGCTTACTGAACCAGTATTGAACTATACAGCAATACAAATCCATCTACTATTCGTTTTAGTGTTGACTACATGTTTCCCAGCCCGAGCAGAGAGTTTGGGGGATCGCAAAGATTCAATACAAGATTAAATTAGAATACAAGAAATAAATAAAAAAATGCTATTAAAAAAATTCGTGTCCAGGTTTATAAATCATTTGTAGGTCAATAAATCCTTTTATGTAATAAATTACCTGACGTTGTTTTAAATTTAACATTTCCAGTACCTACTTAAAACTTACTTGAAAAGTCGTTGATGTCTAAAGCTTACTATAGGGTCGAGGACTATCTAACAGATAAAAATTCTTGGCCTAAACTAAAGACCTAAATAACGTAATAATAACTTAGTCATAAAAAATATGTAAACATTGTATATTCTTCTTCATTGTATATTTGGGACGCGGTTTCTGTAGGAAAATGTATCGAAACTTTTATGCAGGTTGTCTGGCACCGTCACAGGTAAGCATAACTTGTATAATTTCAATTTTTTTTATTACTGTTACTTATTAGTTTTGTGACAATTCTGAGTTTTGACACATTTTCCTGCTCAACTACGCATGAATGTATTAATTTTTGGTTTTATGTGAGATTCATTGTTTTATTTCATGCTAGGTTAAGTTTAATATTGTATTATATCATTAGTAATATTTAAAAAACGACTGAATGTTGAGTTTCTTGCGGCGTTTCTTCTCAGCAGTGGTCTCTTGCGAAGCGCTGGTAGATTTTTGACGTGTAAAAGTGCCCGTGCGGCCTACTTACTGAATAAACATATTTTATCTTTTATCTTTTTATCTTTATCTTATCAATGACGATGTGCAACGATCAAATGATAACATTCAGCGACGCTATGTACATACAATGAAGGATTGATTGCTATCGAGGATCTTTGCATTATCTTTACCAATCTTACCACTCAGTCATTTCGGTATGAATCGTGAACTGCAGTTCAATACTGTAGAAATGGCAGCCATTGTTACTCGCAATGTCTCACTACTGACTGAGGAACAAAGTTTCGGCAGGACAAGGTCATCAATCAATCATTCAATCATGTCAGCCGAAAGACGTCCACTGCTGGACATAGGCCTCCCCCAAGGCTCTCCACTCGGACCGGTCTTGAGCTTTTCGCATCCACTGCGTTCCCGCGATCCTTACAAGGTCGTCACTCCAACTTGTTGGAGGCCTACCTACAGCTCGTCTCCCGGTCCGTGGATGCCACTCAAGAACATTCTGGCCCCATCAGCCATCAGTATTTAATTTATACATGTGATATATAACATCATAGAAAAGGCTTGAAAAATGTTTACATATCATACAAACTTGTGTAAATATACTGTCCTTCATTTAATAGCGGAGTTGCATGCTTGGTTAATACAGCTGATTTACAAGTCATAATAGCTATTCATGAACAACATGACTCATATGTAAGTGTTGCGCAATCAATACCACGGAATTGTCTGCTAATATGTCTAAGTAATTTAACCTTTGGACTACCTAGACCACATTTCAAATGATTCAATTAGAACTTTTTTAAATGTTCACTGTCAATTGATGTCTATTATCTATTTAGGCTGAAGCCAGAAGAGCGTATTTTTTGAGATTTTGTGAGTCGCGTAATTTCTGCTCCTCCATTCAGTTTCATAGTAGTAGTAGTAGTATGATGAATGGAGGAGCAGAAATTATGCGACTCACAACTCACAAAATACGCTCGTCTGGCTTCAGCCTTATCTATTAATGAAAAGGTTAGTAAAGTTCTGTGTATACCAGCCTATTCACTCTTGAATGGAGCAATACCCTTAGCCTACCAGGGGTATTTTTTATGGAATAATTTTTCGAAACCTTAAGATTATACGGCTTTTACTTTGTTATGCTCTAACCAAAGGCAGGATGTAGGCGTGAGATTAACCTACATTGATGTATCTTGTAGTATGTTTCTGCTGGAGCGGATCCAGGGGGTCTTGAGCCATTGATCTATGCCATAAAAAGGTTGTGTTTGTCGTATTATGGGTACCTGTGTACCCAATTCTGGATCCACCCTTATGTTCACTACAAAATCATTTCAAAAAGAATCAAAATTAACCATGTATAAACACACAGCGCTGTGTCAAGCCTAATACCAATAGGTGGGCTATTTTCAAAAACATTGTGCATAGTTAAGGACAGTTAAGGCTTCAATTAAAATCCTTTATTTTCTTCCAATTTGTAACAAAATGTACTATAGGTACTTCATTAGATCTCGAAAATGACAATTGGCATATAGAACAATTTTACAGTTCAATTTAATTGTCATTTACAATTGTCTTTTTTTTTTATAATAGTGTGAGGCAGACGAGCAGGCGGCTTACCTGATGGTTTATGGTTAACTTTCGTTACAAAATGGAAAAAAAAAACAAGGATTTAAATTGACGCTTTAACTGTTCTTAACTATGTACTTTTTTTTTTTAAATGGCCTGGTTACTTACATACATACATACATACATAAACTCACGCCTTCATTCCCAGAGTGGGGTAGGCAGAGCTAAAGAATGGCCTGGTTACTATACAATTATAATAATCTATGAACATAGCACCTTTTAAAGACAAAAATATAAATATCAGGGGACAATTGGGTAATTAGTTTTTTGAAGGCGGTGTATCAACAATGCCGTGTGACAATTTTGACAACAAAGTGCTTTCATAATCCGTCTTTTTTTAAATTACCATTTAGGCTAAGGTAACGCGTATAGTGCTGTTAAGCTCACAGAACTGTCATAACAGACTTAAAAAATATATTTTAGACAAATTGTAATGAGTACAAATAAAACAACTGTTGAATATTGGTCAATAGGCCAAACACTATCAGAAAAAAAAATATACACCCCTTCAAAAAACTTTACTTACCCAATTAGACACCTTTGCAACTAGATGCACTTTTTAGGTAAAATTAATACACAATTAAGTAATTCAAAAACTAGTGAAAAAGTTGTCTTCTTAATTATCAATCCAACAACATAGAAATGAAACAAATATTGTTTTATCCATGGACTCTGCTGGACTGAGTGCAGAAGTAATTTTGATTTATAGTGGTTGGTTTAAAGTGTAGATAGATTGTGCTGGTTAGTAAACCAAAGCATAATTTAATTTAAAAAATGTTTCAGTGCAAAAAAAAAGAAACGGAGTTTATAGAAGGAAAATAGTCTGCTATAATTTAATCAATGTGAGGATACCAAATAAGTGACAATGTGCTATTGACCAACGTTTTTCAAGAGCATGTTACAATTACCGAATAAAACTTACCACTGAAGTAATTTTGTAAATAGTGAACCCATTTTTGTGTTTCGCCGTTTCATCCACCGAAAACCGGCGTACCCATTTGTCCCTCCCGGACATTTTGACGATTAAGCAGTTTTAGATCACATTTGGACACAATGAAACACTAACGCGGACAGCGTGGAGAGAGAGGTGAACTGAAAGGATTTCGCTTAAAATATGCATAAAATGTTAGTGAAAACAAACATTTCGTTCCGATGTGCGATTACATTTCTTTCACTAAAATGACACTTATTGATACTGAATTGAACTGTCAAAACTGTAGCAGGTTTGAGTAGACTTCATTGTTGTGACTATACAACAATGTAAAACTTTACACAGCTACGAGAGAAACCCGTCTCAATTTACCACCCACCAATGTAAATGTTTTATTTTATGACAATTAATTAAATTATTAAGGCATATTTCTAATTTTAAGGACAAGCCTTTAAGATATCCTCACCTCTTCCATTTCACAGCATAGATGTCGCTACTATATGCATAGAAATGCAAAATAGTAAGCATAATCTTCACAACAAAGTAACCATACCATAGATCGCGGTAGATGACTCTAGCATCGAAATAATATTAAATTAAATATTTTACCATAGATGTCACTAGCAGTGGTTGTTTATAAACATAATAGTATTAAAGTCAACAACTGAACTAACTATAAATGCGACGCTTTGACTTGCTTGAAGCGTATTGGATTAAATTAAAAATTAATTCAAAGCAGATTACGTACAGAAAGCGTGTTGAACAGCGAGAAACCTTTTAAAATGGGATTAGAGAAGAGTCAATAGGTCAGCTTGTACCTTCATCCCCACTCATTGAAATGGCGCGCGGCGAGAGGTTGTGTTCAGCTTGCGCAGGCTAGTATTTCGCTGCGCCCGCTTAGTGTCGTGTTTCTCGCGTCCTCGACTGCGCCTTTCAAGACATGAATGGAAAAATTGCAGTGATACAAACGGAATTATCGAACTTACAATAACAACAATATGTGTTAAGTGTCACAGGTTACAGTGTTGTGAAGTTAATCCGTAATAATGGGGTCAAAAATCGAGTACGTGGATTCGTCACATTTGTACGCGACAAACTATGTCAGAAATTCGAAAGCTATCGGTGTACTTTGGGCGATTTTTACGATCTGTTACGCGATTATAAGCGTTGTTGCGTTCGTCACTCCTGAGTGGATTGGTGATTTAGAGACTGAATATCCGAGGAAGTTTGGTTTATGGCAAGTCTGCCGAACTGATGATGCCTTGGAGGATTGCAAAGGAAGATTGGATGATTTCTTCTCGATCAACGGGTTCGTGTTCAAGATAGCGACCGTCCTTGTAGGAGTGGCAGTCGCCGCTGCCCTGTTTACCATATGCACGATGCTGCTGTTTTTCTTCTGTCAGTCTACCACCGTGTTCCACATTTGTGGATGGTTGCAGCTTTTGTCTGGTGAGTTTAAGTTTAGAATGGATCTTATGGTGACAAAACTGACAAATCATACTTCGGGCCTAGTATGGTTGCGTTTATAGCGTAACAAAATCAGTTTAAAGCATCCGTCGCTCTCGTACCTATATAGGTACCTACCTACGTGTCAAAAAGTGATGGATGTTTTATCTACAATTTATCACGCGATAAACGCGGCCATAATTAGGTCCACTCGTTATAATAACATCATCGCTAAATGTTACGCTTAAGAATTTATAAAATTGAATAGGTAGTGATATACCGGTACCGTTATAAATAAGTTACCTGCGTTAGGTAATTGCTACTTTAGCCAGATAACTATACATACCTATAACCCTCGTAAATGAAAACTTGAATTCCATTTTAAGGTTTAATTATTCCAATGAAATCAAACTGTTGATAGGGTGCATTTATACAGGGTGTTTGGTAGCGGGTTCGACAAACGAAAATGGGAAATACTTGGGTCCAATTGGAACACATTTGCCATAGTGACCCCTATGCTAAACTTGATAGTTTTTTTTTAATATTTTTTTTTTCCGTTTTTTTGAAAATATCCCAAAATTTTACCTTTAAACCTTCTTAATTACATACCTAAGCAATTGAAACCGCCCATTTTTTTTAAATCATGCTCTGATAATGGTTTTATTTTAAAACAAAACCAAAACCCATATGTAGTGCTTTAAAAAAAAAATATGGGCCCTTAAAGCTATGACAAAATGAGGAAAATAAAATGACATTAAAGTTTCGACAAGTATAAAAAAAAAATCACAAGTCATAGACGATTTCAAATTGATTAAAAAACTTCTCTGGTTAATACTCTTCACAACGATATGCCACTTAAAAGAAAAAAAACAGAAACAAAAAATTACGCAGTACATTGAAATTTCCTCACGAAGATTTATTAAAGAAATCACATACCACGGTTATGAATATTGGTGAATACGTTAGAGTTAATAATCGCTGGTAAATTACCATTAATAAAAAACATTTTAAGAGTAATAATAAAATTGAAAACCAAACACTTTTCTTATTATTTGAGCTTCACGGGCGTTATTGCAAGCTCGACCATACGCTAAAATAATATCAGCGTACTCTTCATTGGTAAATGGTGTACGTTCACCCATTGTAATGAAAGTTTCAAAAACCAATACAAATCAACGTGTTTTTCTACAAGTCTTTCTGTTTGAAAAAAAATTACAATTTGCCGCCTTTAAAAAAAAAGTGTACTTTTCTTTTAAAGAACTACAAGCTATTTAAGACACAGATTAAAAAGCTAATTTAGCTTAATGTTTTTTTTTCAAATCAATGTGGCAAATGCGACGAAAATGTACGGAATGTATTCCTGATCAAGTGATCACAAAATTTAAAAAAGTGTTTTGTTTAGCGTATGGTCGAGCTCGCAATAACGCCCGTGAAGCTTAAATATTTTTTTAAATTTTGTGATCAAAATTTAAAAAAGTGTTTTGTTTTCAATTTTATTATTACTCTTAAAATGTTTTTTATTAATGGTAATTTACCAGCGATTATTAACTCTAACGAATTCACCAATATTCATAACCGTGGTATAAGTGATTTCTTTAATAAATCTTCGTGAGGAAATTTCAATGTACTGCGTATTTTTTTTTTCTGTGTTTTTTCTTTTAAATGGCATATCGTTGTGAAGAGTATTAACCAGAGAAGTTTTTTAATCTATTTGAAATCGTCTATGACTTGTGATTTTTTTTTTATACTTGTCGAAACTTAAATGTCATTTTATTTTCCACATTTTGTCATACCTTTAAGGGCCCATATTTTTTTTTAAAGCACTAACTATGGGTTTTGGTTTTGTTTTAAAATAAAACCATTATCAGAGCATGATTTAAAAAAAAAATGGGCGGTTTCAGTTGCTTAGGTATGTAATTAAGAAGGTTTAAAGGTAAAATTTTGGGATATTTTCAAAAAAACGGAAAAAATAAAATAAAAAAAAAACTATCAACTTTAGCATAGGGGTCACTATGGCAAATGTGTTCCAATTGGACCCAAGTATTTCCCATTTTCGTTTGTCGAACCCGCTACCAAACACCCTGTATATACCTATCTATGTCTAAGCTATTTTATAGTGTAGAATCAATGCTAATATTATCAAGGTCTCAAGTGACGGTTAAGTCTCTATGACATTTGATATGCACAAAAGGAAAAGCAATCTACAGGTTTCGTAAGATCAACCAATGAGAACAACAAAGCAAAGTTACAACAGTTTTTAATATGCGTTAAGTTACCAATAAATAAGAACACTTTGTCTTTACACTTATAATAAAAAACACTGTAACCTAATCTAACGTAACCTAAGAACTAAAACCATTTATTCACTCAGTGTATGCATCATTGGTCAGACAAGTGTATAGGTAGGTAGGTATGTGCCCCAACATCCGGTTGAGGTAAAGGCAGGTGTGGCGAAACTAGATTCCTGCAATTTTGATCCCTGACTCAGGCGTGCCAACATTGAGGCCGCATTTAAAATATCAAGACTGGTAATTGCTAGTGGTAACTACGAGTACTATCTACTGTTTAATTTATGTTTCAGTTAAGTTGCATCAAAACTAACTTTTTAATTTGCGAAATACACATTGAAAAGTAAATTATATTTAATTTATATGCCTGCTTACCTATTGTCTAGCAAAACAAATAGGCCTACGTAATTTATGATGTCTTACGTTTTTTTTTCAACCTTTTTTTACCTAGAAATATCGGCATTTTGAAACAGGTAGATACCTATCACACTTGTTCCTTATTCATTTAAGGTCAAGCGGGGCTATTCCGACAGCGGGGTAAATGCGCCACTTAATTTTTTTCAAGGGAATTCAACGTTTTAAAACTATTTTTGCGTCCTTTTATACCTAGTTGTTTAAGTAGGTACTTTAATTTCTATAAAAGGATGCATAAATAGTTTTAAAACGTCGGAAATGTCGGAATAGCCCCGTTTGAACTTACTCGTTAATTTTTCACTGTTGGAAGATTCATCGTTAATACAGTAGACTGCAGTATTCGTTTCGGTATTACGGACTGTTTTGTTTAATTCAATTGAAATTAATAAGCAGGTAGGTACTTTTTAACAGGATTAAAGACATGCAATATCATGTAACACGGCGTAAGTACAAATCCAATTAGGTAGGTAACCGGATCTGTTGTCAATGGTTACTTTCTTGTATACAAACGATCAAAGTAAACCCAGCCTTTAATTAGAATAACTAGCTAATTAGAACAAATACGTTAGCAAATCAATGGTTTTCGCTACACTGTAAAGAATAAACCTGCATTATATCTGCCAAATCTGTGACATTGAGAAAAAAAAATCGCCGGGAAAAATTAACTGGGTAGGTACTTATAGGTTATAGGTAATCAAATCACGAATCACAAAACACAGATAAAAACCGGGCAAGAACATATCGGACTACGATCAGTGCAGGGTTCCGTCACCGTTACTACACTAACACAAAACTTGAACTTACAGGTACCCTACCTATCCAAAAATTCAAAATAATTTCACCCTTGCTTTACATTTTGCGGGAGGTCACTACCTACCCTAAAAACAGGTTTTAGGATTCCGTATCTGAAGGGAGCCCAAAGGTATTGATATGTCTTATACTGTCTTACTACTTATTACTATGCTGTCCATCCGTTTGCCGTCCAACCGTCTCGGCCCTAACTTTTTAATCTTTGGAACCGTAATACCTAAATAGGTGTTTTTGTTTTCCTTCATAATATGTGTTATAATATAAACAATAATCACTACATAGTATAAAACAAAGTCGCTTGCGCTGTCTGTCCCTATGTATGCTTAAATCTTAAAAACTACGCAACGGATTTTGATGCGGTTTTTTTTAATAGATAGAGTGATTCTTAAGGAAGGTTTATATGTATAATACATTCCATGCGGGCGAAGCCGCGGGCGGGTCGCTAGTATTTTATATTAAGATACTTCATCTGGACGCAAAAGCGTTCCTCACAAAGGAAGATAATTTACCTTACTACTGTTAGTTGCGCCGCAGCCGCTGACACGCACGTATCAAAGACAATACAATTTACTGCCGAAAAGTAGACAAATATATTTCCAAACAAATGCCGAAATTATACTGTAACTGTAAAAGGAAGAAAGGATGTCTCATTTCATTCGTAAGTGTAAGTACCGTAAATATTTTTTACTTTTGTATGCAGTTTGTGTACATCTCGCCATTTTGTTTAATTTGCACCGGCGTCACTATCACCTGTGAAACATGAGACAGGTACACAAGGACGGAAGAAGGAAGCGTTCGCTACGGATTGCCGTCTTTGTCTGTAATATGTTAACGTAGCAACTGTCAGTAATTGGCGACGAGTTTTAATGCGTTTCGTAGCATTACGTATCTTATTATAAAATATCATTGGTTATCAGTGTTATCACTTATCAAGGTGAATATACTAACGTTACAATTTTAAATATAGTGAAATGTTAAAGGGGGTACCAATACAGGAAAAGTTTTTTCAAGGTCCCTAGTTTGCCTACGGAACCCTAAAAAGTACCTAGTACGGGAACCTGCATATGAGGTTTTCTATATTTTTGGTCACGCTAATATAATTAATTTAAATTCATTCCGGCTGCACTAATGAAGTACATAACATAATAATCATTCCTACTTGTTAAACTTATTTATAAAGACAATCCAGTACCTATTTGTTATTACATAATTTCATAACACCATTATTACTGAGCGCTGTAGTAGGTAGGTACTAAATAAAAAAAGAAAGTCAACAAATTGTCTCTCAAAACACGGAAGTGCAAGCATATACCTATGACACAAATGTCAACCCAACGCGGATATTCATACCTACAAGTGGTAAATGCATTCATGCGAATGTTAAAATACTTAAGTAGTCATTAAGAAACATCTATAAAACGGCAACATTATTAAGCTTAACAATTATCATTTCTGAATAATTACACAAAGTTAAATAACCACATAGCGTAACCGTTGCTGTTACATAATTTATTTAATTTAAAATTAAACTCTTGCTAAATGGGTGCGTCCGGTATTGTACAGATTGTACTATAGTGCGCGGCCGTTAAGAAGTCAATCTTGACACCTGTCACTGCTGTACAATTTATAACCTATATTTAGGTTTGAGGTTATAATTTGTACTGAAATGACAGATGTCAGGATTAACTTCTTAAAGCCTGGGCAGTATATAATGTATGGCTTGCCTATATCAAATAAAACTTGCTAGTTAAATAATTGTTTCCACAGTGGGCGCTGAGAATAACAATAAATGTTTCCTATTAAGAGACAAGACAATATTTATATTTCGATCAATATACAGAAATACTAACTTTAGAAAACCTTTTCAAATGATTATTACATAAGAAGCACACTACATTGTATTATCAATAAAAATCTATGTTAAAGTTTAAATTTTGAAAAACCGCGCTAAAAACGCTATTTCTATCATAAGGCTGGCCATATGGCAAGTGTGACGTCACACGCAAGTAAACAATAAACAATAATTTCCAGAGATATACTCTTATGATTTGTGGTTACTTACGTGTGACGTCACCAGCAAGTAACCACAGCTGCAAACCAATTACATAGCGTTTTTGCCACAGATAAAATTTCAAAAAATATTTCAAATTTTTCGGGTTTTTTTCCTATAAAATATACATAATTTCGTTTAAAATAAAATGAAATTTGTTGTTTTCAGCTATAATCTGACAGGTGACTCCAATTTTTAGTCTATTTTCTATTTTGTCAAATAGCCTATTTTTTTAAATAAACAAGTTTGACGAGACTGTTCTTAAAATGTTACGTGTGTGTACTTAGGATGGCAATACTGATTCTTCAGATACTACTCCGATTTTCCCGCTGCTAATTGCTAATATCACTGTCAAAAAAAAAACCGCGTTCGTGATGAAATAATATTTTAAAACCATAATAGTGTTAATTAAAACGTAACTCTCGTACGTGATCAGTCTGCGAGTCATGACCTCATACGTGGGTTCAGCAGACCGCTATGTGACCGGAAAAAGTTTGCGGACGGTAGCGATTCTAACGCGATAACACATTGGGAATTCTCCTGAGTTGTTTAACAACGAGAAAACGCGTTTCAATCGTTATGGACGTGTGATTAAACCGTACTTAAGGCGTACTTATTCGAATGAAATCGGATAAATAGCATAGAGGCATTCCATCTTAGTCCTCAGGGTTGGCAACGCATTTGCAGTCTTAGGCACTGGTCCCACCGCTGGCGAGTGAGATATGAACTATCGACTTTTTTCTAGCCCAAGAAACGAACAAAAGATAATCGCTTCCGTGTAAATAAAAGAGAGAGATATATATTTATAGTTCATCGCTCGCTGTTCACACTGCCGGCGAGGACACTCTCCCAACGTCCGGCGAGTAAGCTATAATTCCATAGATTTTTTACTAGCCTCCCGCCGATTGTCAACTGTTTCTAGTACATAATTTTACCAGTTGCTCGCCGAGCTCGCCGGTATCTGGCGGTGGGACCGCTGTTTACTAGTTGACCGCAGCGATAAAAGCTATCGACTATAAAACTAGCTCAGCGGTACTAGTACTTTATAGCCGAGCGTCAAAACTATCAAAACTTTACTCGCTTCTCGCCGCTCGCCCACTCTTTTGTAGTTTATAGTTCTACTAGCTTATAGTCTGTAGCCGGCGGTGGGACCAGTGCCTTAGGATTGCATTGCAGTCTTGTGAATGCGAATGTCTATGGGTCACAGTTTCCACTTACCATCAGGTGGCCTGTGTGCTCGTTTGTCTTCCCTATGCCATAATAAAAAATCTGGAAAAGGGCCGAATCTTAAGTACCCGAAACCGACGTGCGTGTATGAATGTGGAAGAAGCGAAAGAAATTTGTCAAGATCGTAGCAAGTGGAAAGAAGTGGTCTCTGCCTACCCCTCTGGGAAACAGGCGTGATTTAATGTATGTATGTATGATTAAACCGATTTTACTCACACTTAAATCGCCTAGTTTTAGGGGATTTACGTACCTATCTATTCTGAATTATTATAGGTTCCTAAGCCAAATAGGTAGTATCTCAGATAAAACTCCTGTAGCGATATCAACCTCAATACTAAAACAAGAGAGTTGAAACTGCTTCGTTTATTGAATTTGACATACCTACCTACTGCTTATTCACTTATTTTATTAGGGCAGTATTTTAAGACAAGTAGGTGGGTTTAGACCAAACAAACAAAGAGCTAGAGCCAGAGTAGAGCATTCATTCTTGATCTTTTAGTGTAAACAAAAGTTCGTTTTCAGCGTTTACACCACGCGAATATGAACGAGCAAGAATCGAGCACTAGAACTAGATTAAACGGCATATGCTCTAGAGATGTTTAGATCAGGCGAACGATTGCTCATTCGTCGGGGTCGGGGGTCATTCACGAAATTAAATCTTTTTTTTAAATATTTTTGCACAGTTTTTGAGGTTATTTCCACGCCCTAAAAAATGTCTATACGCAATCACTGAAAATTTAAAAAAAAACCCCAGAGATTAATAAAGGAGCTTTAGTCCCGATGATGTGCATAGACTAGTCATTTTAAGAGCAAGAAGTGAAAAAAAAGTAAAACAGATAGTTCTTCTGCTTTATGATCTAGAACGCTTTGAAAAGATCGCCCCGGGAGCGAGCCCGTTCGAACACGAAAGAACGCTCTAGGCGACTGTTCGCACGCTCGTCCGTCGTTTACATCAAGCGAGCGAGCATTCTTAGAATCTTCGCAAATGAAGGGAGAACAACGAAAGAAGCTCTGTGTCTGTTTACACAAAAAATATTTGGTAGAGAGGGGATAGAATGAACATTCGCTCGTTTGGTCTAAACCCACCTTAAGAGACTCACAAGCGGTGAAACAAGTTAACCTTCAATGTAGCCTCCAGACATTTACAACAGCTTCGACTCTAGAATAGCCTTAACGCTTTAATAAAATAACACTAAAAATCTGTGTAACGTTGCGTTTTTATCATGACTTAAACAAACCCAAACTGAGAACTAGCAACATTCTCGAGTAATTTTAGAGGCTGGTAACTGCATTGACGTTTGGTGTCTAATTTTGAATTAGGGTTGTCAGCCTTAGATTTTCTACTCGATTGTTGGGAAATAAAGTAAACATCAAAGTTTATTACTTTATTTCTTTTTAGATAAATGTATGTATGTTGTGTTATGTGTTTTGATGTATGTACTGTTGTTAGCCTGGTTTTTATCCTGCTTGTTTTGTAGTAGTTGAAGTAGGACAATCGATAGTGCGTAAACTAGCATATTTTATCATAAAATGACATTTATGACACAAAGGATCAACACCCAAAACAATATCTATCTGTACCTACCTAATATGGGTTTGGTGATAGCGTAGGTACCTACAAACATAATCATTAATTATACTTTGACCCTCCACTAGTTTATGCAATGCTTTGTCACTTTCTGTCTCGTTTATTACAAATCTGTTTCTGTGGCCCGTGTGGTAGCCGGGTTAGAATAGTACCACTCCATGTCTTCCCGTGGATGTCGTAAGAGGCGACTAAGGGAATAAAGGCTTGCAGTACTGTTAGGCGATGGGCTTGCAACCTGTCACTAATACACTGGTAAACATCTTAGCCTAATTGTGCAAAATGTGGTTACAGAATTATCAACAAATTTTTAGAGTGGTTGGTAATTCTGTAGCTTTGCCTACCCCACTCTGGGAATGAAGGCGTGAGTTTATGTATGTGTAGATAAATGTATGAAAGTATTTGCTAAACCAAAGTTTTGTAAGAATTTAGGATTCAGGAAGAACAGTAAATGGTTGCTTTCTCAATCAACGGTTTTATTGTTTTACAAATCAGAAATACCAAAGTTAGAAAGTAAGTCGTTTCAGGGTAAATTCTGGGGTAAATATTGTGGGAGAATTTCTTCATTTGAGGGTGCTCCAGGGTGCTCCCATGGTTGTGTCCTTGAGCCATCTTGGCTGGATTGTGCATATAACAGGCATCTCAAGATGTGTGCCAAAAGAAGCTTGATTCATCTTGTGCAGGACGGAGGTCCTTATTTTGATAGAAGTCTCCTGTGTCTTATTTGGCAAAGGAGCAGCAGATTCAAAAGTTATTTTTTGGCAGTATCAAAATCGTGAGTATTTATTTTGTTGGAATAATACATGTGCACCATGTAACCAAGTTTCTTAACCTCGTGGTTAACTTTCAGTTCTTCAAACCCTAAGAGAGGGTTATTTATGCCGGGATGGAGGGAAAGTCAGCGTTTGAGATAATCTCTATTGGATGGTCTCCGGTAAGCATCTTTTGATCTGCTTTACTCTGCTCTCCGCTTAATTTCTGCCATGTGCATAACCTAATCGAAGCAATTTGGTTCTTTCCAGCTGGATGGGGAATTAAGAAATTAAGAAATTTGGATATTTAGAAATTTAGGGGAATTAAGATATTTAATTAAATATTGAAATTTAGAACAGTCAATTTAGATAATTCAGATTTAGAAAGGATACAAAGATAATTTAGAATGCAGATAATTCAGATTTAGGTTTCATACAGTTGTGTGCTGATAGTAATTTTGATATCATCACATCTGTTAAGTTTGTGTTTGCTTTCCTTTTCTTCAGAACTTTGAAAGCACATGTTTAGTAAATTTCACTTTGCACAAGAGATTTAGTCTGTGAATGAAGAAGCTAAGGCTTGCTAATTTTGTGTAATTTAGTAGTGCGGGTTAGGACATTTTACCAGCCGCCTTTTGTTTGTGTAGCAAGACCTTGACTATTTTCTTCTTTATCCTTCTGCAACAAGCTGCTTAGAGCTCTTCAATGTTAGGGGATCTTACTGCTTGCGCCGCCTGAACCTTATATCTTTGCGCGCTTACTGTGCGGCTTGCATAAAGGAGTCTGCATAGAGTCGACGCCCATAGCATCGCGTTTCAACTCACCCTGCCCTGATCCTGTCTGCAGCCAGACAGCCCTTTGCCTTACTACTTCAGATTGAGGTCTGTGAATTAATTATTTAATTAAACTAGGGAATTAGGATATAAAAGTAAAATTGGATATTGGAATTGATGGCATTAGCATAGATAATTGTGAACCTATCATAAGAACCATAGTAATTAAGCACGACCCATGCTTTTGCTGAGCTTTTAATGTTTAAAATGTCTGGTCGCTTCAAACCTAAAGGTTTACAATTAAATTCAGTATATCTATAATGTTACAGAAAGAGTAGTAATAAAGATTGTATTCAACTTACTAATTCGTTTCCTTTAGCTCCATGATATAAACCCACTCTTTGTCCAAAGGTCACGCCGGACATTATTTTAAGTTTGGTTTAAGATTTAGTACATTTCGTTTACGACGTGTTCCTTCAATTGGCCGGGTCAGGAAGGCATGTCGCATCTGGCTTTCGCTACAAAAGTTTGTTTATAAAGTTTTTCGTTTTAATAGACACCATTTGAAACGACGAATAATAGCGAATACCTACATAGTTGGTTCGTTCTTAAATACAAAATGGAAAAAATGCAAAACGTAGCAAGCAGATGTGTGTGTGATTTTGTGCAAAGCAAAATAAATAATATCGTTTAATCACACGACATAAGAATGAGGCAGCGATTGTCATTGGTTATAAAATGCTGTGAAAAATTGTTCTTGTAACATGTGTCATGTCATGTCCTATCAATGTTTCATACAGTCATAGATTTTGGAGTAGACTTGACAGAATCGGGAAAACAGGTGAGTTTTTCTGTGGTGCTCTTTTTAGTGGTATCATTGCCGTATACACCTACACACCTCAAGTAAAGAAAGTAAAAGCTAATAGTTAACCGCAGAACAAATTGCTACTTAGGAAACCAGCGTATCATGCCGTGCGCCCGTGCAGAATTACAGAAAATCTCTAGTGCGAGTGAATAATTATCGTCCAGTAGAATACGTCTTATCTTATCTCATTAATAGAGCTAGGTGAAATTCTATCCCTTGTCAGCGGTCCCTGACGCCCTAGCCGGAACTGTCTATTTTTTTCGAATAAAATAGATTCTATACTACCTATATGTAGTTTAATTTAATTCGTTTTAGATAGTTTGTAGTACGTAAACGAACATAGGTTACTTACTCCCTAACTCCGTCTCAACCGCAACGTTAGACATGCATGATCGATCTCTGCATGGATGGCAACGAGCCGAGCCGTGAACGCGGACGGGGTAACAAACAACATGGGTCATCATCAGGGATCATAGTTTAAGAAGGATACAAGGCGTTTTATAATATTTGAACGCAATCCAAATGCAAATAAAGAAATTTGAATTTGAATTTAACTTTTAAGCTAATAGACTTAAGATGTAAGGTTTTTGAGCTAGAGGTATGATTGATTTAGAGGTAGGATTTAAAGGCGACTACTTATACTAAGTAAAACGAACTTGTAAATAAGGCCGGCAAACTACGTTTACGTTACGGCCTCTTTGGTCAAAACAACGTCGAACAAGCCACTTATAAAAAAAAACAATGTGACACTGACAAATTATTTATCCACATTTATTTTTGTATTATCTTATATACTTATATTATATCCTTATCACATGTTATTTTAGAGCAATATTATATTTTTAGAAAAACTTTTACAATGGCTTATCGTTTAACTACTTTTCCCGATCCTGAAAGATGTCCTAAAGTGTGCACTGAGATCGGCGCTTTTAAAAAGGTGGACAAAACTATTGAAAAAGCTCTAGAAGAGGTAAAAGCTGCTGAAGAAGCGAGGGCTTATCCAACTCCTTCAACTCCTGTTGCAAGTCCAGTTCCCGTTGAAGAAAAAGAAACACTTCTACCACGCCCGTCAGGTGAAGAGTACCTCATAAATTTAAAGCCTGGACCCGATGGAAACGTAGACTGGACTCCACTCGGTGACATGACCGGCACGAGACCTGCAGTAAACAAATACTCCATCAGCAGGTACTCTCTCAGCGAATGGAGGAAACATAATGAGCACGTACTAGATCCTGAAAGCATAACGAAATCTAACAATGTCGAATACAACGCTCAAACAGCTATCATGCAAGCGTTCGGTGGTATAGACAAAACACAGGCAGAGAACAATAAGCGCCTGAAGCAGAAAGCTAAAGACCTGTTCAGATGGAAGGTAGAAGTTGAAAGAGCCTGTAAAGGTATCACAGAAGAAATCGAAATGCTTGAAATCGATAGACAAAGAATGAAAGGTGCTTCTAGAACTCTTATGTTGCCTGAAGCTATATCTAGAGAATGTTTGGAACTTCGTTCTTACCGAGCTGAACCAGATTTAGTGGCTGATCTAGCGGAGCAGGAGCTTGTTAAAGAAACAAAGTTGGTAGGCGAAGTGAGAGCAACATATAAGAAGACGCTAGATAATATCGAGGAGCAAATGATAACCAATAAAGCTGCTAAACATAGAATAGAGTACGACTGGTGTGACAAGACCATGGCATATAATACTGAGTCTCTCAATATTGGCCTTAACACAAAATCTCCTACCATTTTGTTTAGGCCGGGAGCGACAAGGTTTGGAGAATACTCGGCTCCTTTAGAATATTGGGAGTTTTTCTGCCGTGAAAGCGTACAGAACTGCGAAACTGCTAGACAAAAATCTATGGATTTAAGGAACTCTCTTAACGCCATCCTCGTCAATGGGGGCCGGAAGCTTCGGGACCAAGCAGATAAATCAGATATGGCCTTAGCAGAAACCGTTGCTATTACCCAGGAGCTATGCACCAAATTGGAGGAAACTTTAAAAAACACTCTTCAGAGAACTGCTAATTTGGAAACATTGATAGCTGACTTAAGGTCTTCGGTTCAAAAGATGGATGCAGCAATGAAATTGGCTCAGACTAGATTGGATAATCGAAACAACTGGCGACCTCACGGTGAAAGCGTGAGGGATCAACCTCATTTAGGTCTGTTAGATGAGGTCAAGAAGATCCATGAAACGGTAACAGCGTTGCTGGGTCAGATAAGGAACGCGGAGAGGGTGAGAGCGGAACTTTGCGATAAGAGGTTATTATTGGAGAAGGACATAGCAGCAAAGAGGAAGACGTTGAATATAGACAGAGACAGGTGTGGGGTGGTGAGGTCTCATTATCCGTCTGCAACAGAACTGGCGGGTTTTTAGAGGGTGCGGGATTTTAAACTAAATTGTTTTTTTTTTGTATTGGATTTTTAAATTGAATCAATGAATAAAAGTGACATATTTACTAGTCACACTAGTCACGTGCTTATTTGTATTTAAAATTCATGGTAGATGTTATTTTGAATCTGATTATTTGAATTAAATTGTAGGCGTTGATGCAAGGATAGGTATCAAACCTTCATGGGGACGAGCATTATAAGTCAAATACAAAGTCCGCTTCCATTACTGAATAGCCGCTAACAGGTAATACTTCTGCTAAATAAGATCCCAATAAATGCCCTAGGTACACTCAGCGTCATATATAGCGTTATTAATATGGTAGGTAGTAGGTACCGAACTATTTGAGCACTTTGGATATTACGTTATATCGTTACTACTTTAGAAAAAACTCGTATCTGTTATTTCGGGACTGTATGAGGTTGAACTTAATTCTCTTCACGCTTGAGTTTAAAATCGTACGTCACGAGATATGAGATACGAGATTTTTTTAAAGTAATGACGATATATGACGCTGACTGAACTATCCGTTGAGGCACGTCTGTACACAATGGTATGGGGCACACTGGTGCTATCAATGTTTGAGGAAATAATTTTTGACTGTGTTGTTTAAGTATCTAAAAGTGTTTTAGGGTTTGTTCAGCCTATTTTCTCATACATTTTAACGTTAATTTCAATATTATTTTTATTATTAATTAGCCCAATATAGTATCCCACTGCTGGGCAAAGGCCTCCTCCCTTGATTTCCACACAAGTCATAATTTCAATAAATACAACAAAAAAAAACAGAAATCGGTCATAATGTCTATAACCACAAATACATTTTTGTGATGATGATTTGGTATTTTGGTAAAGAGTCAGGATACCGACAAAACGCACATCTTGTATCGTTTTAATGTTATAGTTATAGTTTTTGTAATTATTGTATTACACAAAAAAACAATACGACGCAGCTTCTTTGGAGGTTGATATATTTTACAATAGTCGGGTTTTGGGGGTATTAAGTACAGAAATATAAATCCGGTTGGAACCGCCGATTTATAAGCGGAAATGTGCTGTTATATACCTCTTTGTCTAACTCATTATCAATGTGCGTTAAATTTTATGCGATAGATATACTTTACAAGTGTACTATACTACTCATTAAGTTGCACACTACTGTGCTACTTAGTACTCATTAAGTTCCTTCTATGCTTATTCTTATTCTATGACATACATAAAAACTTGCACGTCGGGAAGAATATGTATACGGCCTCTTAGGTTAAAAGAACTGCGAACTAGCAACTTAAGCATTTAAAAATGCGCTTCTGACAAGTATTATTGCAAAGGTTTTTTTGAAGGTGTTATCCCTTTTGGAGAATTATTATATTTATAATTTTTAATAAACTTGCACAATGGCCGATCCTTTAACTACTTTTCCCGATCCTGAAAGATGTCCTAAAGTGTGCACTGAGATCGGCGCTTTTAAAAAGGTGGACAAAACTATTGAAAAAGCTCTAGAAGAGGTAAAAGCTGCTGAAGAAGTGAGGGCTACTCCAACTCCTTCAACTCTTGATCCGAGTCCAGTTCCCGTTGAAGAACAAGAAACACTTCGACCACGCCGGTCAGGTGAAGAGTACCTCCCAAATTTAAAGCCTGGACCGGATGGGAAGGTAGACTGGACTCCACTCGGCAACATGACTGGCACGAGACCTGCAGTAAACAAATACTCCATCAGCAGGTACTCTCTCAGCGAATGGAGGAAACATAATGAGCACATATTAGATCCTGGATGCATAACGGAATCTAACATTATCCTGTACAACGCTCAAACAGCTACCATGCAAGCGTTCGGCGGCATAGACAAAACGCAGGCAGAGAACAATCAGCGCCTGAAGCAGAAAGCTAAAAACCTTTTTAGATGGAAGACAGAAATTGAAAGAGCGTGTAAAAATATCACAGAAGAAGTCGAATTGCTTGAAGTTGATAGACAACGAATGAAAGGTGCTTCTAGAACTCTTATGTTGCCTGAAGCTATATCTAGAGAATGTTTGGAACTTCGTTCTTATCGAGCTGAACCAGATTTAGTGGCTGATCTAGCGGAGCAGGAGCTTGTAAAAGAAACGACGTTGGTAGGCGAAGTGAGAATTACTTACCAAAATGCGCTAGATAATATCGAGGAGCAATTGATGACCAATAAAGCTGCTAAACATAGAATAGAGTACGACTGGTGTGACAAGACCATGGCATATAATACTGATTCACTCAATATTGGCCTTAACACAAAGTCTCCTAACCTTTTGTTTAGACCGGGAGCGACAAGGTTCGAAAACCAAACGGCGTCTTTAGAATATTGGGATTTTTTCTGCCGAGAAAGCGTCCAGACCTGCGAAGCTGCCAGACAAAAATCTATGGATTTAAGAAACTCTCTTAACGCCATCCTCGTCAATGGGGGCCGGAAGCTTCGGAACCAAGCAGATAAAACGGATATGGCCTTAGCAGAGACCGTTGCTATTACCCAGGAGCTATGCACCAAATTGGAGGAAACTTTAAAAAACACTATTCAGAGAACTGCTGATTTGGAAACATTGATAGCTGAATTAAGGTCTTCGGTTCAAAAGATGGATGCAGCGATGAAATTGGCTCAGACTAGGTTGGATAATCGTAACAGCGGGCGACCTCATATTGAAAACGTGAGGGACCAACCTCATTTCGGTCTATTAGATGAAGTAAAGAAGATCCATGAAACGGTAACGGCGTTGCTGAGTCAGATAAAGAACGCAGAGAGGGTGAGAGCGGAACTTTGCGATAAGAGGTTAATATTGGAGAAGGACATAGCAGCAAAGAGGAAGACTTTGAATATAGACAGAGACAGGTGTGGGATGGTGAGGTCTCATTATCCGTCAGCAACAGAACTGGCGGGTTTTTAATATGTGCTTAACATTTACATTTTTAACTTTTTATTTCTAATGTATAATTTTCAACTTTATTTAACATTTAATTTTTAACTTTTACTTTTTAATTTGAACTTTAACTTTTATTTTTTAAATTTATTTAATTTTATATAACAGCATATTGCTAAAAGTTAATACTTCAGCTAAGTAAGATCCCGATGTCATTACGCAGTATATTACACAAATTGATGTTTACCACATCGCTTCCTTTCTCGCCTATATTACAGCGAATTGCGCCCTCGCGTCTCGCCTTTCACTCTATTACGAAACTTCAAGTCTTGACATTTATGAAGGTTGTTTACATTATTAATCTATTGTGGTATTATTTATTATTATGATAATAAAATAAGATTAAAACTATCAGATTTTCACTCTCACTTTTTCAGTCGAAGACTTGACGAAGTAAACTGCAGTTTCAAGAGCTATTGTAGTAAACTTTACAGTTAAGTGATCCCCTTTTGACGCTTTTGCCAGGGTTTAACTAGCACGAGATGGGTCGTCGCTTTTTTTAAAGTAGGGAAGCTACTTCAAATTTACACAGCTTTCAAAGCCTTAAAAGAAAATGCAAGTGTAGATAACATGTCCCTGTTACAATCCATTACATATGATTATAGCCTATACTCAACTCAGCGACTTGTTAGGTAAACACATAATCATTATTTCTGTGAAGCGATAATTTCTTTTCGTCGACTGTCTTATTTAATTTTTGGAGTGTTGTTGGTAACACACTACTGTGAGTGAATATAAATTGCTAGGAAATGAAGCGACTCAATAAAACTCGCAAGGGTAAAAACACGAATGTGAAAATTAAACGCCGGAAAAAAAGCGACTAGTAATTATCACGTTCGGGAAAAAACGCGAAAAGAAAATTATCTTCAAAGAAAAAATACAAATGAGCAAGTCATCTAACAAATCAACTCGGGACTTAGCGATAGGTACATCGGTGACACAGGTGTTGTCTAGCAGAGGATAAAACATATTCTTCTGTGGGCATTTTGTAACGTCATGTTTTTTATTGGTTACCGCCACAATTAGACTAAGCCTAAAACTGGAAAACGCGTCTCTAAACAATGCAAGCGGAAAATCATGTAATAGTTGGGGTGACAACGTTATCAGAGGTCTCTCTGTACCTCGCAGTCCTTGGATTATTCTTATAGAGTGCAAGGGACAGAGCATTCGACACCATGAGTTACAATTACCGTACTCGCTAGCGAGTCGAATGCTCTGTCCCTTGCACTCTATAAGTTTAATCCGAGGACTGCGAGGGACAGAGAATTTGACACGCTAGCGAGTATAGTCAAGGAAATTGATCCCTAGACCATTTTGGACTATGTCAAAGTGACACTGTAAATAAAATCATAAGAAGTCTCTTACGGGGTTTCTCTTGGGGTTTTTGACAAGATGGTGTCGCTTTCTTAATTGTTTCCAGTTTTTTGCATATTTTGCTGTTTAATGGATAGTAATGATGTATTAATATGCAGTAAATTATCATTCAAATCTTAATGAAGAATTCAAGTTTGAACACGTATCGCCTTTGAAAGGATTGCTCCAAGAAAGTCCCATCTGGTCTTCGTAAAGTTCTACCTACATCGCTTCACGGAGGCTAGAGGATCACCGTACAAACGTTGCCTTATGTTTTTTTTTGATATGTACTATTAGGCGATGGGCTTGCCACCTGTCACTAATACACTGGGAAACATCTTAGCCTACTTGTGCAAAATGTGGTTACAGAATTATCAAGAAGTTTTAAGACTTGTTGGTAGATCTTTAGCTCTGCCTACCCCACTCTGGGAATGAAGGCGTGAGTTTATGTAAATATGTATGTATGTGTATTATATAAACTTGACATTGGCAGAAATGGTTGCTCGATATTGCGACCGGTTGCCATTAAATAAATAAATATGGTATGAAGTCTCTTACGTTTTAATTGATTACGTCCAAAATGGTCTGGTCTACGAATCAATTTCCTTGACTGTATGTTAATTGTAACTCACGGCACCACACGGTAAGGGTACTGGTGTGTGTGGTGGTACCACTCCACTAATGAAGCCTTTTTTAATGAAATCAAATGTAACTTTTCTCGCTAAAGGTTTCTAAAACATTAGTAATTAAACTGATTAATTTAGTTAAGGCCGGGAATCGAATTCCCAGTTATGACATTCCAGTCCCGCATGTCTAATGATGAGAAAAATAAGGCCACGCTTTAGACTGAGAAGAGCGAAGTACGCAGGCGCGAATTTTTGCTCATACTTAGTTGACGTGTTGCTGTCACCTAGCTAGAGTAATGTGCTAATGTACAGGGTTGGGCAGATTAAGTGTCCTAGTTAAAAAGAGCCATAAAATTAAAACAAGACAGTTTTTTTTTAAATTTAACATGTTTTTATTTTTAGCGTACTCTATACTGAAAAAAAACTAATTCATAAGTTCAAATCGCTCGCCATCAGCTTTAATAACTTAACTTGACGCATTCTTCCATAGAATGCATTGCACGCGGCACGCACTACCTCGTCTGGTATTTCATCCCATATCTTGAGTAATCGATGCTTGAATGAGTTTAGATTCATGCCCTGTGTGCTCCCAATCTTGCTCAGCATGTAACCCATATCGAAAAGTCCAAAGCATTCAAATCCGGCGATGATACAGGCCATTCTTGCCAAGGTATAAAATCTGTCAAATTTGTTCTACACCAATCTTGAGTGCGTTTAGCTTTGTGAGATGGGGCACTATCTTGTTGGAAGCAGTAATAGTAGTTTCCATATAATTTTTGAGCATTTTCTAGCAAATGACCCTGTAACACGTTCTGGATGTAATAGTCTTGGTTAATTTTGACACCTCGATCAATAAACAGCAGCGGTAACTTGCCTCTAGGCGATATCGCACCCCATACCATGACAGCTGATGCACTCTGGAACCCGTTGTACGGCTAATTTGTCCACAGGAATATCCTTCAATGAAGTACCATAGACACGATCGTTTTGTTGGTTGTGACTGTCTTGTAACTGGAACATCTTTTCATCGGAAAAAATAATATCATCGCCGTCGTGCCAAGCTAGCAATTCCCTACATTTTTTCACTCTAGCTTTTTTCTGGGCATCTATTAAGCCATGAATTTTTTGTTTTTTGTAGGCCTTTAGCCCAAGATCATATTTTAAAATACGACTCACTGTTCGACGGGATATTTTCATATCTTTAGCAAGTTTGCTTGCACTTCGAGCTGGATTTCGTCTAATACGCTCACGAATATTTTTAATGATGTTTTTGATGCGAACAGATGGCTTTCTCCCAGGTTTGGGCCTGATTTGTGAAGATCCCGTTTCTTTGAATCGCTTGACGGTCCGCGATATAAACCTTATATTGATATTTAAATGTTTCAGCGTCTTCAATATCTCACACGGTCGGTATTTTTTCCGGTACAAATCGCACACTAGCTGGCGTTTCGCGTCCATTGTTGAAAACAATATAAAAACAAAATATATCAAGCTGACGTGTAGAAATCATAAAGAAGATTAAATTGTCAACAAAAAAAAATACGAAGTGAATAAGAAATTAAGTTATATTTAAGTAAAAAAGCCATACACAACTAGGACACTTAATCTGCCCAACCCTGTAAATATAATACATACACATAAGAGCTCCTCCCCATCTTTGGGTAAAGGGAGCGTCATGACTGTCTTGGTGTAGACAGATAGACAGACGGACGGACAGACCGACAGACTGTTGCGTGAAACAGCTGATGCGGCAATCCATCTGCGACGTATAAAAATGTACAAGTACATATATGTGTTCATAAGTTTTGAGGCGAAATACAAGGTGAGGTGTTTGGTAGCAAGGTACAAAGCTTTAAGGGGGTGATAGAGCAGCTCATAAGCTATTGATTTAACCCCCATGTATGTTCAGCAATTGTTATTAGTTTCCGAGATATTATCAATTTAATCGGAATTTTTGTCATTTTTCCTTATGTCCTAATTAATTCATGAATTAATTTAAAAAAAAAGTGTTTTCTTGCATGATTACTATGACCTAAGGAAGTTTTAAAGCTACATGCCAAATTTCATTTCATTACAACTTTTTGAGTAAACGCACAAAGTTTGTTTTTCCATACTAGGTGAAAAACAAACGAGGGGTTCTCTTAGTATGGAGAAAGTAACTCTGTGCGTTTCTTCAAGAAGTCATTATAAAAAAACTATTCATGTAGTTTTAAAAACTTCCTTAGTTCATAGTAATTCTAATCATGCAAGAAAACACTGTTTTTTGTTGGGTCGCTCTCTGATTACATTGATGTTCGCAATCGTCCTTAAGACCACTCCCTTGGCGATCTTTCAAAGAATAAGTAACGTTTTATGGTGTAATAAAATAAGTACATACATTATTTTAAGACACGGAAAATATCCATTGGTTTTTTATCCCGCCATATGTAGCAAAATGACAGTCGCATTTAATTCTTTTGCTCGCACCATCACAAGAAAATTAATTTCTTCTTCTTTCTTTGCCCCCGCGGCGACTTGAACAGCTACTACCGCGGGGATATGGCGTTTCCACGTGAAGTGATTTCGCCAGTGTCAAGTATATATACCTAAGTATAAATCAATATAGCAATAAAACACAATCCAATCTTCTCTAGGAAGAAGGAAGATTGGGGGCAACGTTGTACGGTGATTTGTAAGTCAGAGGTCAAGATAGTTTTAACCTCTGCACCACTGCGAGACCACTTGAAACGAGAAGAAAGATGCCAGATACACGAAATAAGTCCAAGTCTTCAATCACTGTGCGACACAAAGGCATAAAAAGTACAAATCACTATCAGAAAAGAACTTTAAACACCTAATTACCCAAAAATTAAAGTCTAAAACAAATTACACGTCCGCCATCTTTTAACGTTGCAAATGAACTCCAGAAAATTAATTTAAATAAATAATAAAAACATACAAATAGAACACAAACATTCCAAATTCATAATTGAAAAAGGAATTAGCTGCCAGTACTATTGTTTTATTTTTTAAAGTAAAAGTTTTTGTGTCTCAGAAACTTAGAACGTAGAATAAGAACTAGCGAATTAGCTATCAAATAAAAAACGATAAAACAATAGCTGTCATCTTTAATCCAAGGGGAAATTGAATTTGCTCAAAAGAGAAGACTATATGTCTATGTCTGAAGAAGTAAGGTGGTTTTTGGAGGGCATTTGACACATTTGTCAAACGTTCACATTACGTAAACATGGTCTAGACATGGGACTAGTCAATAATATCGATATCGACACTACTCAATTGGGTTGGGACCAGGTTATAATATAAATATGTTTCGTAGTGCGGCCGTTTTTTCTTAAATATTTGTCAGTTAAGTATTTCTATTCCAATTGGTTTTTACTGACAAGTGAATAAGATTTAGATTTATTAACATTGAAATTAATTATGATTACGAAATTAGTAATTTGGAATAGACGCCTTGATTTTAGTTTTGTTTTAATTAATAAAATTGTCTGTACCTACTTAAAAAATCTTCAAAGTTTTACTGAAGTTGAAAACTCGAAATTAACAAGTTAGCTATCAATAAAATAAGATCGTTTTACAATATTTACATGTACCTTTATTGCTAATAACATAGAATATCAGTCCACCTCATCTAAACAAATATTATAAACTGGAAAGATTTTTATCTTGGTAACAAATAAATTCAAAACTCCTGGACCGATTTCAACATTCTTCCGCCATTAGAATGGAACATTATCCCTGAGTATCATAGGCTACTTTTTATTCCAAAAAAATGGCGTAGCATTCTCTTCAATCCATGTGCGTTAAAGTTTATGCAAAAGATATACTTTTCAAGTGTGCTACTCATTAAGTTACTTCTATGCTTATACTATAAAATATACTTATAAAAACTTGCATATGGTTGGCAAGAATATGTATACTTACGGCCTATTCGGTTAAAAGAACTACGAACTAGCGACTTAAGCATTCCAAAATGCGACACTGACAAGTATAATTGCGAACATTTTTACGAGGTATTATCTCTTTTGGAGCACTGTTATATTTTCAATAAACTTTCGCAATGGCTGATCGTAAAACTTCTTCCCCCGATGGTGGCAAATGTAAAGATTGCACTGAGGTAGGTGCTTTTAAACAGGTGGACAAAACTATTGAAAAAGCTCTAGAAGAGGTAAAAGCTGCTAAAGAGGCGATGGCTAATCCGACAGTTCCCGTTGAAGAACAAGAAGCACTTCGACCACCACCATCAGGTGAAGAGTACCTCCCGAATTTAAAGCCTGGACCGGATGGAAACGTAGACTGGACTCCACTCGGCAACATGACTGGCACGAGACCTTTAGTAACCAAATACTCCATCAGCAGGTACTCTCTCAGCGAATGGAGGAGACATAATGAACACGTACTAGATCCTGTCAGCATAACGGAGTCGAACATTGTCGAATACAACGCTGAAACAGCTATCATGCGAGCGTTCGGCGGCATAGACAAAACGCAGGCAGAGAACAATAAGCGCCTGAGGCAGAAAGCTAAAGACCTTTATAGATGGAAGGTAGAAGTCGAAAGAGCCTGTAAAGGTATCACAGAAGAAATCGAATCGCTGGAAATCGATAGACAAAGAATGAAAGGTGCTTCTAGAACTCTCATGTTGCCTGAAGCGATATCTAGAGAATGTTTGGATCTTCGTTCTAACCGGGCTGAACTAGATTTAGTGGCTGATCTAGCGGAGCAGGAGCTTATAAAAGAAATGAAATTGGTAGCCGAAGTGAGGGCATCATATAAGAATGCGCTAGATAATATCGAGGAGCAAATGAAAATCAATAAAGCTGTTAAACATAGAATAGAGTACGACTGGTGTGACAAGACCATGGCATATAATACTGAGGCACTCAATATTAGCCTGAACACAAAGTCTCCTACCATTTTGTTTAGGCCGGGAGCGATAAGGTTTGGAGACTACTCGGCTCCTTTAGAATATTGGGAGTTTTTCTGCCGTGAAGGCGTCGAGAACTGCGAGGCTGCCAGACAAAAATCTGTTGATGTAAGAAGCACTCTTAACGCCATCCTCGTAAATGGGGGCAGAAAGCTTCGGAACCAAGCGGATAAAACAGACGTGGCCATAGCAGAGACCGTTGCTATTACCCAGGAGCTATGCACCAAAATGGAGGAAACTTTAAAAAACACTCTTCAGAGAATTGCTGATTTGGAAACATTGATAGCTGAATTAAGGTTTTCGGTTCAAAAGATGGATGCAGCGATGAAATTAGCTCAGACTAGATTGGATAATCGAAACAACTGGCGACCTCACGGTGAAAGCGTCAGGGATCAACCTCATTTAGGTCTGTTAGATGAGATAAAGAAGATCCACGAAACGGTAACGGCATTGCTGGGTCAGATAAGGAACGCGGAGAGGGTGAGAGCGGATCTTTGCGATAGAAGGAAATTATTGGAGAAGGACTTAGCATCAAAGATGAAGACGTTGAACATAGACAGAGACAGGTGTGGGATGGTGAGGTCTCATTATCCGTCTGCATCAGAACTGGCGGGTTTTTAGTGTATGCTCAATTTATGTTAATTTAATTTTTAATTATTAACTTTTAATTTGTAACACTTAATTTTGAATTACTATTAATCTATTGTGTTAATCTACATTATTTATCATAGCTAGCGGTTTTTTAGGGTATGCTTAATTTGTGCTAATTTAATTTGTAATTTTCAACTTTTAATTTTTAACATTTAATCTTTATTATGATATTAAAATTAGACTTAAAACAAACTTTTTCACTCACACCTTTTTATCAGTCGAAGTCTTGAGGAACTGCAGTTTTAAGAGTTATTGTGGTAAAAGTTACAACTTACACTTAGCCAGGGATACACTAGGAGACAAATCGTCGGTTAAACTGCATAACCGCATAAGTAACATTTTTAATACGGAGAAAAATTTACCTTTTTAACAAGACAGTAAGGTTTATCTTGCTCTATCATAAATTTGTTAGTTACGCGGTTTTGCAGTATAACCGACGAAATGTCCCACGACATGTCAAGCGAAGCCGGCCGATTTCGCCTGACATGTGGCTGACTTATTTCCGTAGCGACGTCAGGCGAAGTCGTGCGATTTCGCCTGACATCCGGCTGACTTATTTCCGTGGCGACGTCAGGCGAAGTCATGCGATTTCGCCTGACATCCGGCTGACTTATTTCCGTAGCGACGTCAGGCGAAGTCGTGCGATTTCGCCTGACATCTGGATGACTTATTTCCGTAGCGACGTCTGGTGAAGTCGTGCGACTTCGCGAAACTTCGCCTGACGTATCTGGTAACATCGCGCTACTCTACTACACCTCTCGTTGGCTACACGGTTCGCGCGATGTTGCCAGACATTTTCCAAACTAAAAGGCGGGACTAGATGTTTCTTTGGAAATGAGATGGCGCTGTGTTGTTAACCAGGGAAACTACTATACAGCTTAAGCCTAAGGCACTCCGGCGAGGAATCGATTAGCTATCGACTATTTTCTCGATCAAGACACAAACAAAAGACTATATCCTGCGTCATTAAGGGCCTGTTTCACAATCGACGAGTAAATTTATCTGCCATTTAAAGTTGGCTCTCTCCTTTTCTATTTACAAGTGTAAGAATGAGAAAGGGCTAAATTACATACAAACATTAAATCACACCTGTTTCCCAGAGGGGTAGGCAGAGACCACTTCTTTCCACTTGCTACGATCTTGACAAATTTCTTTTGCTTCTTCAACATGCATACATCGAGTCATGCACGCACGTCGGATTCGGGCCTTTTCCAGTACCTATTTCTCTGATTTGATTCGAAAAAGTACGCCTAGGGCGGCCCCTTCCGACCCTTCCACTCACTAAAGTCTCTCACTCACTCCTTCAAGGGCTAAATTTATCCGTCAAATATGCTTTACTTGTCGATTGTGAAACAGGCAGTAAAAGAGACAATTATCATAGTTCATCGCTGGCTGTTCACACTGCCGCCGGCGAGAACTCACTCGACTTAATTTGTTGAAACAAAATATTATGTATTCCGTGTCAATAAAAGAGACGCTTATATTAATAGTTAGTCGCTGGCTGCACTCGCTTCCCGTTCATCCTTGGCGGTGGGACAAGTACCTTAAAAGGTACATCCCTTTCGGAACATTGATTGAGAATAAAAACAGAACATTAAATAATGTTTATTCGCGCTCATCTCTCAAATATCTGCCCTTATCGCGATTTGAACCCAGGACTGCCTAGCTTCGTAGGCAGGCTCACTACCAACTAGGCCAGCGCGTCGTCGTCGTCGGCGTTGTGTACTACTTACTACTGCTTATTACTACTACTTACTAATACTTATTGTCTACTACTTACTAATACTTATTGTCTACTACTTACTAATACTTAATGTCTACTACTTACTAATTTGTCAAGATCGTAGCAAGTGGAAAGAAGTGGTCTCTGCCTTTCCCTCTGGGAAGCAGGCGTGACTTATTTAATGTATGTCTGTACTACTTACTACTTATTCCAACATGAATTCTTAATCGCGCTTCTTATTACAAAACGTTGCTTAACCATTTCAATGTAGAATAAACAATAGCGTCGTTAAGTATCTCCCACGGTTTGGAACAGTTATAATTGATACAGGCTTATTCCCTGGTGATAGAGTTCAGAATGCCGGTGAAGTGTAGGAGGTCGAACATCGAAACACCGACCTTTTGCGTGATAGTAGTTTTACAAGGCAAAGCTAACAGTTCAGAGTCTAGTCAAAGTGATTAAAAAAAAGATAAAAACCTCATATACAAAAGTTAACAAGTTTCTACATCAAAGGAATTCATATACTCTGAATTATTAAGTTTTCCTACTCCTGTACTTTTATCTGTCATTTATATAGTCACGAACACTAATATAAGAATATAGATAATATGTCCGCAGAACATTCCGTAGAAAAGTCTATCTAGTCTATTCCCCTTAACAGCACTTGTGCTTTTTTGAGCCAAAACGATATGCCTAGCTGCCAAAGCTTACACCTAGGTTAATTTGACCGATCAAAATACTTCACCAAATTAAACCACAAATCACAATACACATTGACTGTCAATCGGAACGTTAGGTTCTTTTTGGTATGTAAACTCTTTTACTAATTTAACTCTTTAAAAAAAACATTTTATTTGGTATCAATATCAACCAACCAGAACGCAGCTATATTAAAATCGACCAATCAGGTAAAAGAATTCATTTCTCAAATCATTTGGTGTTTTTTAGTCTCTATTTCACAAGTTAAATCGATTGTGCAACTTTTTTTTAAAATATGAAACCTGGCAAGTGCACATCAATTTAAAAACAAAGTTAACCATAGACACATATTTTGTTGTTTTCGAATGTTTCTCGCTCGTTTGTTGTTCTGTGCTTCGTTCGTTCGTATTCTAACCTAGGTATATTAATTTAATTTTGCATTTTATTTGAAACCTAGTCGTAGAAAAAGTATTGTATGCAACGGTGTATAACTAAGTCAAAAAATACTCGTGGCGTCTTGCTTTACGATGTTCGCCTACGGCTCACATCGTAACCACACCACTCGTCTTTTTTGACCTCTCTTATACAACTGTTGCATAATCTACTATTATAGCCTACTTGTTCAAAATGTGGTTACTGAATTACGAACAAGTTTTTAAAGTTGCAGGTAATTTTGTAGCTCTGCCTTTCCCACTCTGGGAAATAACAGGCAGGGATTTACGTATGTATTAACGAGTAACGTCACCTTTTCATGGATCTCACGATCAGATCTTGACCCAGGAGATAAGTACAAACACCGTATTAATAAAAAAAACACCCAAATCGCCGTGTGCCTATACTGCCAATACTATTTGAAGAGTTCCCCCTTGATTTCCTTATGACCCCATCATTTGATCATGAGTCATGACCATACGATGGGCAATGAGCACTGTCAGCATTGTGTTATATAGCCCAGGGAAATTGAACCAAACCAACCAACTTCGCACAAAATTGTAACAGCGTTTTTTAAAATGTGTTGATATGTGACAAGAAAGTATTAAATTGTATCCAGCGAAAAGGTCACCACCGCGCCGCAATACAAATACTTTTATTTAAATAAATTATCAATTTCAATTTAACTTGCTGTGCGGTCATTGGAAAACGAAGATACTGGCCATATACATTTAGTGAAAAAGATAAAAAAACTATCTGTCATTTTATGTACTGACAGCTCAACAGCTCCTAGTTTTTATATTGTTTTTATATTTTAGTTAATACAATTTGCGGATTAATCTAAATTTCCGTTAAGATGGCATCTGGTGACCCAAGCAAAATGGACTGTCCGTATATTTGTCCCGGTAGCGAGCATAAACCGGCCCAGAGACAATATTTGGATGCAGGTCAGCAGAGGACTAAAGACCCGCACGGTGCCCCCTTTGTGCAAGGTTCAATAAAACCTTATGAGCCTAAGGTTCACCCTGCGGGCGCCCCACCTCTGTACATGCCTCAGCCTACGGACACCACCAGCGGGGACATCCTCACCATGAGTCCCGTGGACCCGTGGGCGGCGGGACACGTGGACTGGACCCCTCAGGCAGGCATAACCGGCGTCAGACCTGTAGTAGACAAATATTCTATCACCAGGTATTCTACCGGAGAATGGAGGAAAAACAACGCACGTATTCTAACTCCCAGAGCTAGTGATAAAGCTACTGCGCTAGAAAACCAATACAAGAAGGACGTAGCAAACGCTTTCATCGGCATAAACAACAACTCTGATATGACTACCAACAAATTAAAGAAACGTGTCCAGGATTTGACTGAATGGAAGAAGAAAGTTGCAGTTATGGTACAAGCTATCAGTGATGAGATCGAAACGTTGGAAGAATACCGAACTATTCTGAAAGGCAGTACCAGGATCCTGCTTTTACCTGAAGCTATTGCCAAAGAGTGCCTTGAACTGAGGACGAATCGATATGAAGCCGATCTAGTACGTGACGATGCCGAGCAAGAACTGATTCGGGAAGTGGCAATCGTTGGGCATATAAGAAAAATTTTCACAGACACTCTTGCAAAAGTCGAGGTGCAAATGCTTAATAACAAGGCTGCTAAATCTGCCATTGAAGGTGACTGGAGTGACAAAATGATGAGCTTGAGAATGGACAAGCTAAATTTAAGTATGGGCCATGAATCTAGTTTGGTATTGTTTCACCCTGGGGTTGCTCGGTGGCCTGAGAATGCGACTACTCTAGAATACTGGGAGCATTATTGTGCTGAGAGCATTCGAAATTGCGACGAAGTTAGAGAAAAATCTGCACAGCTGAGAAAAGGCCTGATGACTGCGATCGTGAAAGGGGGACAGGATTTGAAAATTCAAGGAGATAGGACTAACACAACACTCGAACAGACTATAAAGGCCACTGAAGAGATGTGCGAACATCTGGAACGAAATCTTAGGGAGAATCTTCAGAGGACGGCTGACGTTGAAAATCTAATTGACTTTTTGAAAGAATCTCTGCAAAATGTTACTAACAGGAACAAGTTGTCTATGACGAGACTTTTTAATAGGAATTACAATAGGCCTAACGTAGAGAACTGCAGGGATGAGGCACAGTATGCTTCGATGGGAGAAAGTAAGTTCATAAATGAGACGGCAACGGCTTTGAAGGATAAGATAAGAGACGCAAACGCATTGTTAAGCGAGTTGGTAAAGTATAGAGGGGACTTAGAGAAGGACATTGCTTGTAAGAGAAAGAGTTTGAATATAGACCAGAATAGGTGTAGGATAGTTCGCGCACACATGCCCAAGCCCGAGGAATTCGTTTCTCCAGATGTAATGAAATTGATGGAAGAAGCGTAATAAATTGCTGTGCCTCATAGGCAGGTTTCTTGAGACAAGAAAAAGTATCAAAAAGGAATGAAGGAAGTATAATATTGACTACTGAATAATAAATTGACAGTATCTGTAACACCAGTAGGCTGAACTTGTCGTATAATGCGTGCGTCTATGGACGACGAGCACTTTGAGATTTCGAATAGCTTCGTTTTATATTTGAAAAAGTATTTGTCTCAATTTTCGAATAAATTAAAACCCGCCTACGTTTTTTTTGTCCTGCGTCAGTGCTATTTGCATCAGTATTGTATCAGCAGAGCCAGGATTTTTGGTAAGTACCTTACCACACAAACCAGTTCGCAAGCTCTAGACCCTTCGGGATCGTGATCCTACTAAATTCTCCTACTGGTAGGAGTACGAAGACAATATTGTCCTGATTCTCCTACTGCACACGAAAATAAAGGGGCAGACTCGTAGTCAGTCACCCCAGGTTGTCACCCCAGTACTATTCGCTTTGGTCGGAAATTCGACAGAAATCATTTTTATTCCGCAAAAGTAGGTAGGTTAGGTTCGTTAGGTATCTTTAGATGGCCGAAGGCCAAATCGCTCAGAAATAGGAGCCCTGCCTCAGGCAGGGCTCCGCGACGGTTAACCACCAATACCTCCTATCTCAATATGTTAAAACTTTACAGTAGACACAAAAAACTTTGTATTTTGGGCAAAAATCGCGCGTTGTCATTTAGCAGGTATTGCCAGGATAACAAAAACACTAGAAATATGCTTTATTTGAAATAGGAGATCTTTCTAATGTGTGCGTTAGAGGGTATTTATCATGAATTGCGAAAAAAAGTTGTTTGACCAAAAATGTCAGTTAGGAGGTATTGGTGGTTAACCGTCGCCGTCGAATAGTACTGGGATGACAACCTGGGGTGACCACGAGTCTGCACCCGAAAATAAAGGGGCTGACTGGCTGGCTGGTCATACCACTGCTATTCGCTTTTGTCGGAAATTCGTCAGAAAACATTTTTATTCCGCAAAAGTAGGTAAATTAGGTTCATTAGGTATCTTTAGATACCCGAAGGGCAAATCGCCCTGAAATAGCCCTGACGGAGGCAGGGCTCCGTCGAATAGCAGTGGTGTGACAAGCTGGTGTGACGACGAGTCTGCACCGGTATGATAAGTAAAAGGAGGACACTGTGATTCGTTCTCCGGACAATGCACAACTTCGTGAGAAGATGTTCATTACTTATATAATCCACTATAAATCTGGGTTATGCATATTGTTATGAAATTTTATACAATGCCTGTTTTGAGTGTTGTTTATGTGAAGCAGGTCCCATGAAGCGAAGCAAGATTTAGTTTTTCTATTCTACATCCGGTGCCTCGACCTTAGGGTTCAGTTTCATTGGGCAATATCCCGCATGCTTGCAGCAATCCACTGACGAGTTGTGTTAACAATGTTTACATTGTTGAGCCGGGAGATTGCAGCGATGCAATGTAGGTACATTGTGCACCTACATTGTCGCACTAAGCGGCGACGGCACGGATACAAACACACATACCTATTGACAAAAGCACCAATCACGACACTATTAGTAACCAGCGAATTCATCCGCGTAGAACCCGTAATGTCATCCCACGGGCACCGTACATTTTTTCGGGATAAAGAGTAGCATTTAGGGCATATTCAGGGATAATATAGAATTCTAATGGTGACAGAATTTTTCAAATCGGTCCAGTATTTTCGGAGCCTATCCAATGCAAAAGAACAATCAAATTGCTCTATAATAAATATAACACGTACTTTTTCGAATCAAATCGGAGAAATACTGGAAAAAGGCCGAATCTTAAGTACCCGAAACCGACGTGCGTGCATGACTCGATGTATGAATGTTGAAGAAGCGAAAGAAATTTGTCAAGATCGTAGCAAGTGGAAAGAAGTGGTCTCTGCCTAACCCCTCTGGGAAACAGGCGTGATTTAATGTATGTATGTATAAATATAACGTGTTTTTAGCAAAAAAAATTTTAATTTAAGCGTTAAAATAAAACGTTAAGTACTTCCGTTCAGTTTATTTTTTATTGCAAGCCGAGCAAGTGCATTGCATAAGCCAGGAAGCGGCTAAGACTGTGCAATATCGCGAAATGGTGCAAATGGAGTGTGAAATCACGATTATCGTCGGATATAACACTTTTAACGAGAACTAGGGTAGGTGCTTACAATAATGGCGTTTATAATGTATCAACTATCACCCAAATTGCTTCTATGAGGCTGGCAAGATTAACCACTTCGTTTTTACGTAACTCCCAAGTCAATGATTGATCATTTATGGTTTGACTCACGGCTCGGAAACCTGGTTTTTTGTTTTTTTTCGAAAATAATCGATATTGTTTCGGTCCTGATCAAAGAGCGAAATAAAATGATTCCTCCTAGAAATAACGGTTAATTTCGATCGCTAATTTGTTCGCACCGCCATCGTTTTCTCGTCTTTCCTACCCTATTAGCTAGCTCTTTAGTTACATTTTCACTTGCTAATCTTGAAGTCAATCCGGCCTTAGTCGCCAGTCGCCATACCATCCAGCTGCAGGAAGAATTTAAAACCAAAAATACCAGGTTAATCCCAGGCTCCCAGCGATCATAACGGGAGTAAACCTTAACCCCACTCTAAGGCACTGGTCCCACTGCCGCGCCGGCGAGTGAGATATGAACTATCGACTTTTTTCTAGCCCAAGAAACGAACAAAAGATAATCGCTTCCGTGTAAATAAAAGAGAGAGATATACAGGGCGTCCCAAACTTATGGGACATGAAGGGGAAGCACCTTAAATATCGTAGATAGTGTATTTTGCTGAAAGAAGACTTTATGTTATTTTTAAAAGTTAGTAATTCTGCATTCATAGATTTTCTAAAAATTACTTGCTTCGTCTGGGAATCGAACCGAATTAAATGTCGAAAAAAAAAAAAACTACTTTTTTGATGCCAATCGAAAGAATAGCTAAAAAATAATAACTCTGCTTAAGTAACATTGTATTTTAAAAGAAAGGAACAACGTAAAATTAATCATTTTATTCAAATTAAAAACATACATGAAACTGCCGTAGTCAATTAAGTGGGTATTTTCTCTTGCCTTACGCAAATCGCCAATCTTTTAATGAGTCCGCTGCCTGTTGATTTTCTTATCATTTTATGGTGAACACTCGATGTGATATGGCACAATTCTGTTTGCAACTCGCCCACGTTCTCGTATCGCTTTTTGTATAGCATATCTTTCACGTATCCCCAAAAGAAGAAATCTAATGGTGTAAGGTCCTTCCTTTCTTTTAAAATACAATGTTACTTAAGCAGAGTTATTATTTTTTAGCCATTCTTTCGATTGGCATCATAAAAGTAGGATGGTTTTTTTTTTGACATTTAAGTCGGTTCGATTGTCACGTCGTAAAGCAATAAGGTCAATGAGATGCCTCTGTCATCAAGTGTCGATTTTAGCCTCTATTCCCACAGTCATTCAGTTGTGAAATCTTAGTTGCGAACGTGGACGAAGGGGGTATATGCTTAGAATTTCGACGGAGCTCTATTTCTGGGTGTTTTTGGCCCTTCGGGCCTGCTGAACATCTAACATAACCTAAACCGACCTCTCTTTCAGGATACACTTTTTGGCCAGGTTCAGTCAACTGAACAAACGAGAAAAAAAATCCCACTAGTTCAGTCAACTGAGCTGGACAACTGAACTAGTGGGAATAAACAGATTCTAGCGACATTTTTATTTCATCGGAAGTTGTCTCAATACAAAGACCGCTTATGTGGACGACTATACAAATATAATGAGCCAAGGATATTATCAATATTTAATTCCACTGTCGGCCATTAGCCATCTGGTTTCCCTTTCGCTTTAGAAAAGCGGTGGTTTTCTCCGCGCTCGCTGCGACCACTTTCTATGATTTCCTGCGGTCATTTAGAGTTATACTAGAAACTAGATTTCTTAATGTTGAAATGATTTGCATTTTGATAATTCAAATTCAAATTCAATATTTTCATTTCGGACAGAATCCATATGGGTGTTAGTAACATTGTCTTATACTAGTGTTAGTACAGCCAGCTGCAGAAAAAAGGATACCCCCCCTCCTGGTAAGGATCGATTTTTTTTCAAAACCTGTGGTTAGATTTAAATGATTTTGAGTGTATTTTTTTTTTATTTTTTTATATCATATGAAGGCAAACGAGCACACAGGCCACCTGATGGTAAGTGGAAACTGACCCATAGACATTCGCATTCACAAGACCGCAATCCTAAGACTGCAAATGCGTTGCCAACCCTGAGGCCGAAGATGGAATGCCTCTATGCTAGTCATTTCACCGGCTGTCTTATCCCCAAACCGGAACACAACAATGCGAACACTGCTGCTTGGCGGTAGGTTAATGGATAAGATGGTGGTACCAACCCGGACGGACCCTGCACAAGGTCCTCCCACCATCCCATGTGTAGACAATAGTAAAATCTTCAGTTCACCGAAAAATCATATAAATTTAACCACAGGTTTTTGAAAAAAATCGATCCTTACCTGGAGGGGGGTATCCTTTTCTTTGCAGCTTACTGTACATAAAAAAATAGAAAATAAGAAAAAAATAAAAATACATTTATAGCCGGCGGGGCGCGGCGACTACAGGCGCATGCAGCTGCACGTAGCGCTGCAGATAATACGCAGGGATAGCACTCCTGAGAACAAAATGTCCATGAGTCTCACCTCACTTAGCATCAGGCGGCCTGTTTGCTGGCGCGTAGGCGTTCTCCGTGCCAAATCATGAAAAACATTCTTGGCCTTATCATTAAAAAAAATATGCCAGGATTTTCCATTGCCATATGACCTTGTAAGGATCGCGGGAACGCGGTGGATGCGAAAAGCACAAGACCGGTCTGAGTGGAGAGCCTTGGGGGAGGCCTATGTCCAGCAGTGGACGTCTTTCGGCTGACATGATGATATGAAAATAACACTCCAATGACTCGTATAAATAATTTGAGCGTCACTGCAAGTATACAGGGTTATTGGTAAGTCGACCTATTCCCGTTAGGAGGTGATAGGGGTGACTATTTGCGATAATTTTGACCCTCATATGCATTATGCAAAAGTGAACCATTTTTGAGTTATCGCGTTTTTTAGTTTTTTTTAATTTAGTCAGAAATTCAACTTGATAAATTTATTACAAAAAAGTATCAATTTAAATCTTTTTTTTTCTGATTTATAAATACTATTAAACACTGGTTATTTCTCAATATTAAAACAATAATTATCGGCCCAAATTTAAAAAAGCGAGACGGAAAACGAAAATTTTTCAATATTTTTTGGCGATCGCTTTCCACTAAAATGCCTTAAAAACAAAAAAAACGTTATGAAACTTGGCCTGCAGATTATTTTAAAAACTTAACTGTTTTGTTAGCTCTCCAAAAATGCATAACAACTAGGAACTTATTAAAAAAAAAACTGAAAAAAAAACATCACAAAGGAAGCGGGCGGAAATTCGTCTTCGAACTAAACTAAAGTCAGAAAAAAAAATACCAAATTTAAATCAACTTTTTTTATTTGCTTTTGTACAAAATGAAATCGCTGTTCTTATGCAATATTAAAAAAAATATTATCTGTACACGTTTGAGAATGCGATTTAAAGATTTTAATTTGTTCGATTAGTTTTGCATTGCTGCTGAATTAAACTAGAATGGAATTCTGATACAGCTCGCGTCGCAAGTACGCTTGGGTGGCAGTACTGGGTTAACGTGAATTGCGGTGTATTTTACGCTTTTCTTTAAAAAAATAATTTATTAGTGTTTTGATGATAAAGTATTTATCATTTTTAAATGCCCATTAAACGAGCATGTTTTTAATCTAATTGGCTAACCAGTGGTCATCTATTTTTTTTTCACCAGGAGGGGCTAAAGTTTTACCATTATAAAAGGGAAGAGGCAAATATTAAATTAAATAAAAAAAATAAAAAAAACTACAATAGTTACTTTTCAATGGTTTCATTTGATAACATTTGATAACTATTCAAGATTGTTTTGCAATAAAATAAAAATTAAAAAATAATAAATTCCGAATACCACAGATCAAAAACTCAGTGCGGGTGTACATTTTTCTAAAAATCAGAAAAATTCAAATATCTCGAAAACGGTGCGACTTTTACAAAGGCGATTTTTCCATGTTAGGTAGGTGGCTTGCTCACCTACCTCCCCCTTAAGTTTGACGTGGTACTTACGGGACACCCTGTATTAAATACTAACTATCCTTACTAATTATAATAAACGCGAAAGGTTCGCTGTCCAAACAATTGATACCTATTTATAATTATATTGAAAGCTGATTTGGCTCGCCGTGTATGAAAACTCTTGCTCAGAAATCTATTATAATATAACAAAGGAAATCAAAACACAGTAATTCGGTATGCTAATGAGCTCGTACGTTGCGTTGCGAATTGCGCGTAATTACACATTACACGTGGTAGAGTTACGCTTCGGGGGTTTTCGTGGGAAAGATCTCACCTAGTTAGAAAACCGTTGTTATACAATAACAGCCCACGTCCCAGCGCTGGGCAGGCTTTCGTTCGGAAGTATGAGCTGTAGTCTGTCTTGGAAAAGGAGAGTTCGCACCATAGCAATGATCTTAACAGCTGTATTTATCATCCTAGTTATTTAATTTAAATAACATAAGGCTTTATTATACACTTGGCCATAATGAGTGAATATACCTAACGCTTTTGGGAAAAGATTAGGCCGTTACTTATTGCGGAGGAAAAGGGACGCCAGAACTCTAGCAGGTCCTGTTCAGATGATAGAATACAAAACACAATAATATATCTAAAGTGAGGCTAACGAGACGAGATAAAGAATGTAAACAAGCTTTCAGGGCTTCAAAAAGTTTTTATTTGAAATCGTGTCACTTCGAACGCAATCCAAACAGGAATGAACTACATAAATTATTAATTATTATTATTATTTATTTATTTAATGGCAACCGGTCGTGATATCGAGCAACCATTACTGCCAATGTCAAGTTTATATTTTACAATTACATATCAAAAAAAAACAAGGAACCGTTGTAAGGTGATCCTTTAGCCTCCGTGAAGCGATGTAGGTACTTTACGAAGACCAGATGGGATTTTCTTGGAGCAATCCTTCCAAAGGCGATACGTGTTCAAAATTGAATTCTTCATTATACTGCACATTTGAATGTTAATTAACTGCATATTAAAACATCATTACTATCCATTAAATAAAAAAATATACAAAAAAAAAAACAATTAAGAAAGCGACACCATCTTGTTAAAAACCCCCAGATAATCCTCGAACTACATAAAATGGCGGCCGTTATGTTGACAACTTCTGTACTGACAGCTTTTCTGTACCACGAATCACGAAACGGCAGCCGTCATCGCCCAACTAAACATATAATTGCGTACGAGAAATAAGGACAGAAAATCATCATCATCATCATCATTTCAGCCTATTGCAGTCCACTGCTGGACGTAGGCCTCCCCCAGGGTTCGCCACAAGGCCCGATCTCCCGTTTTTGCCATCCAGTCACCACCAGCCACTTTTTTTAGGTCGTCAGTCCATCTGGCTGGAGGGCGTCCTACGCTACGCTTGCCGAGCCGTGGTCTCCACTCGAGAACCTCTACTCCACCGATCATCGGTTCTGCGACAGATGTGACCAGCCCACTGCCACTTCAGTCTGCTACATCTCTGAACTACGTCAGTGACTTTGGTTTTTTGTCGGATAATCTCATTCCGGACTTTGTCCCTTAACGAGATTCCGAGCATACACCTTTCCATAGCTCGCTGGGTGACGTGTAGTCGGTGGGCTAGTTTCACTGTCAGGTTCCACGTCTCGGCTCCGTATGTCATGACCGGCAGGATGCACTGATTGAATACCTTAGTCTTCAGGCATTGTGGCAAGGGTGACTCGAAGAAGTGACGCAACTTTCCAAATAAATAAGGACAGAAAATAATGGCCCTATATTGGAATCCCTAATAGTAATTTGTCCTAATTCATCGTTTGTCCTAAAGCCATTTCTGTCTGATGTTTACTCGGAAAACTTTTTAGTGTTGTTATATTATAACACAACTCCAACCTTACTTATACGCAAGTACTTTTGGAAAGCTTAAAAAATTGTCTGACTCAGCTGAAAAGCAGTTTAGGACAATCAATAACTTAGGACAAATGAACGTTAGGACAAGCGATATTATGGATCGCGTATGACACCCAGAATAATCGCTAGCAATCGTAATATAACTTAGTAACGGTCAGTCTGTAACATGACATTCTTTACTCGTCTCATTGGCCGTACTTTATTGTGTTTATCATCACAGGTAACTCAGTATGGTGAACTAGATATTACCCGCAAGTTTATTATTCCCTCTGGCCGCCTATTTTTTTCGGGATGACTCTTGTCCCGCCATCAGGGTTAACCCTTTTCCAGGCCTTGCTAAAGTAAGGACAAGCAAGAAATGGAATCGAGCCACGAATTCGTATCTTCCTGAAGGATACTGATCCATGAAGTCATATGTCAGGAAAGTTATATTAAATTTGTCCCATAAAATGTAGATAGTTAAGTTCAATTTCGAGCGACATGAATGTGGTAGATGAAATGTACTATGCCTGGAAAATAAATAAATAAATAAATATCAGGGGACCATGTCACACCAATTGACCTAGTCCCAAACTAAGCTCTAGGCTTGTACTATGGGTACTAGACAACGATATACTAAATACTTATATAGAGAAATATATACTTAAATACATAGTAAACATCCATTCGACTCAGGAACAAATATTCGCGCTCATCACACAAATATCTGACCCTTACCGGGATTTGAACCCAGGACCGCTAGCTTCGCAGGCAGGGTCACTACCAACTAGGCCAGCGCGTCGTCAAAGGGTTAAAATAAATCGATTTAATTAAAGACAATACTGCCAAGGCGAAACCGTTCCAAGCGAAGTGCTGCCACATCAAAAGAAAACGCACCAAAATATAATCAAACCACATACTACCGAGTTTATGTAATGTTGTAATTATCAATAACCATACCAGAAAAAGAGCGGAAAAGTGAAAGGAACCAGCATTGTCGTGTTACCTGCGCTTGCGTTGTAACGGCGAAGTGTGACCGAGTAATTGCTATGAATTATTGAGGAGCATTCATTGACCAAGTTTGTCTGCCGTGAAATAGTACACATTGTCAATTCATGAGGGTCCTATGCAGAGATGGGCAAAATTTATTCGAATGACGAATAACGAATAAGAATAACCAAATTATTCGCGAATAACGAATGAAGTTCTCGAATGGTTATTCTTATTCGAATAAATTATCTGGCGAATAATTTATTTTCGGATGAATGAATTGCCAAGAATTCCTTTGTTTATTTTACTACCTGGGTTTATCCCTTAACCTTATTGTCAATCTTTAAGGTGTTGAAATATGCAGTGCCTACTTATAAATGAGTCACTTTATTTCTTAATAGTGTTTGTTATTTGAATAAAATAACGAAAAAGTAGTCTTATGATTCATTCATGGAGGATTTATTCGCGAATAAATCAATTCGCAAATAAATTATTCGCCGAATAAATAATTGAAAATAAATTATTCGACGAATAAATTATTCGCGAATAAAAATATTACGAATTATTTTTTATTTTCCATGCCATTTTAATGCCCATCTCTGGTCCTATGTAGTAATTGGCGGAAAATCGTCGTTTATTATTTAAAACTGACACTGACGAAGTAAGGGATAGGCATTTCCATCGTGTTTGTGTATTTCGCACTTTGGAAAACCAATATGAATTGTCGATTCATCAGGGTATGTAGTGATTGCTCGAAAATAGGAAAAAAATATTATTTAAAAACTGACACCGACGAAGTAATGGATTCATATACATATCGCTTGTGCATTTGGCAATATCATAATTACGAGTACAAATCTTATAAAAAAATACAAAATATTCAAAAATCTTGGAGTTCGGCGATTTAAAAGCCGCTTCACAATCCACTTGTGGTAAGTTTGGCAGTGAATATAACAGCAACTACAACAACTACTTACTATTTGTGATTACTACTGAACCTATTTATTTTTCATATATTAAATAATAGCTGGTTTCGTGCAACAATGCAACAAAACATTTGGTAAGATTTCAGCAGCGCAGCGTGATATGAAGCATAGATAACAGATGACAAGATGCAAATAATTATAATTGGGACCTTTCATCATCATCATCATCATCATCATCATGTCAGCCGAAAGACGTCCACTGCTGGACATAGGCCTCCCCCAAGGCTCTCCACTCAGACCGGTCTTGTGCTTTTCGCATCCACCGCGTTCCCGTTGCGCGTTGGGACCTTTACAACATTAAAATTGAGAGTAATTAACGAGGCCCTAGCTCAGGTAAAAACGTACCCGGCACAATGACGGCCAAGTTCGGAAATTTGAACGTAGATTCTCGAAGATGTCAGCGATAAATGGTCTTCCGCAGGCTTCCAAAAGTTAATTTAATTGGTGCAAATTGTTCGACTCACAAAGAAAGTGTTTAGCATAGAAGCGTGGGATTGTTCTATTGTTCAAAGAAAATGGGTAAAAAGGACCGTTCGACGGTTGGTGGTTACGCCGTTCTCGTCATTGCTGTAACACTAATATCATGTTAGTTACACTCTGAACAGCGTATGCGCCATTCGCCATTAAGTTCATTTTAATTTGGAATGCTATAAATAATGTAGGGTAGGGCTAGGAAGTGTGTTTACTACCGTTATTTTACGTTTGTGTTAAGATAAGAACTGCTACGAAACCAAGTTAGGTTGTTTTAAAAATTGTAGAATGATTAGTCAAACCAAAGGTAACGCGAAAGCTGTTGCCATACGTCTGTCTGTCGTAATTATGGCCTAATGAATGATGGTCCGGAGCCTAAAACATGTGTTGTTTTTGATTTTCTCCTGATATGAAATAGATTGTGTTGTTGTTTAATTATTAATTAAAACAATATTGTTTAGAAAAATACATTCAATTCGGATCAGAAATCTAATTTTAAATATCTGTAAACCTAAATTTATAAATGTCAAGCGCTCTTGTTAGATTAGAATCGAGATTGATGTTTACAAATGTAGTTTTATAGGTATTTAAAATTACTTATTGTTCACCATAAGTTTTATGATTTGTCTGTATATGCCGTCATAATGTTCAAACATCTTCGATTCATTAAATTTGTTGGTAATTTGATATTGAGTTACTCAAGTTAGCTTTACAGTACTAAGTAGCGATGGGTATCTTTCCTTATGCTTGGCACCTATTGTTGTTGGCAAGTTTCCCAACGGATACAGCCGGGGTCGTTCACACAAAATAAATAAATGTTTATTGTGTGTTTGCTCCTAGCTTGAAGTCGCTACTCAAGTGAATGTATTTTTGAACTACATAATTCCGAAGTCATAATTCCGAATACAATGCTTTGAAAGAAGACTTAAATTTTTGATATCGCTTGTTTATATTATAAATCAAACCTAACCTAACATACATATTATAGCAATTGCAATATGCGTTTAAATCTAAAACAGCTCCATGATAATCAGATCAGATAGATAAAAATTCTGTCAAATTAATATTCGAAAAAAAAACGGAATTTTAAGGTGGTAGACTTGTGGGAGGACCTTGTGCAGGGTCCGTCCGGGTTGGTCCCACCATCTTATCCATTAACCTACCGCCAAGCAGCAGTGTTTGCATTGTTGTGTTCCGGTTTGGGGATGAGACAGCCGGTGAAATGACTAGCATAGAGGCATTCCATCTTAGTCCTCAGGGTTGGCAACACATTTGCAGTCTTGGGATTGCGAATGTCTATGGGTCACAGTTTCCACTTACCATCAGGTGGCCTGGGTGCTCATTTGCCTTCCCATGCCATAAAAAAAAGTGTTCCCATTTTTGAAATTAATTGTTGTGGAGCTACACTACACTGCACCTTATTATTAGTTAAGGCCGCCATCTTGAAGATCTTCAACGAACAAAAGCATTATCTTGCCACCCAATGAACTCCGCAATGCCTAATTTATAGTTTAATAGAATAAATAATTTGGGACCGTTTGATTTATTTTTAAATACTTAGCGAATTTATCAGATTCAGATTCAGATTCAGATTTTATTACTCAATATAACACAGTATAAATTACATGGCATGTCAAATTATATGCAGTTACATTGAGGTCGTCAGAAATAGAATTAAATGATAATAATAGAAAGTCAACACAAATACAGAGTACAGTCAGCGTCAAAAGAAACTGATCACTTAAATACCTTGTCGTTTTACTGTCACATAAGCAATGTCAAACAAGATTTTCTAATGTGTTAATGCGATAACGTACAAAAGTAGCTTGAAGTGACCAGTTACTTTTGACGCTGACTGTACATTAAAAAATAATAATAATAAAAAATTAAAAAAATGAAAAGTCAATCCTATTTATAAGTCAAGTTCCATATACTCATTCACGGAATAGACTGGGTTATCCAACAAAATATTCTTAAGCCGGCGCCTAAACATGTCGTCAGATGGTTCGCGTTTGAATTCGGCGGGTAGACGCTCGTAGTAGGTGGGACCGTGGGATCATTAGTGTTAAGAGGAACAGCTATCAACAAAGTTTGTAAATAATAAAAATGTTCCTTATTCTTATATATCCTCTAAAGGCCCAGAGTGCAATAGGACGTACATTATCAAGGCAATTCAATTTGAACTGTATTGTAAATGAGAACAAAGTTCATTTTCCTTTCTTCCAAATTGAAAAGTTGCATTTTCGAACAAACGTCATCGAACTTTATTGCCTTGATTCAAAGTCCCACTGACGAAAAACTGTCTGTCTGTAGTACGGTGGGCTTTACGAGGTTAATGTAGGAAATAAAAATAAAAGTACATCAAAATTCTTAGATTATAGGCATTATAGCCAACGCCACAGGTAGATACTGTCTAGTTATTATACTGGCAGCCATCATTGTAAGTGCTCGGACCATGAAGTAATCTGCATCTTCACTGGCTCAGAACGTTTTCCCTTAATTACTTTCGCTCCGAATAATTGCTGAACACTTTCTGAACAAATAGCGTTAATTGGCGACGCGACGCGCAGTTATATACGTTTTCTTTTCCCTTTGTTTAGCTTGAAATTGTATAGTAATTATTTTTTAATTTGAAATGCCATGTACATTTTATTTAGAAGCTCTCATTTCCCTCGATTACAAAAATAACTTAGATTTTAAATAAGTAATGTTAAGTAAATAAAAATATTTGGTTTGGAAGTGCAATCGCCAAGTTCAATTTATTTTATTTTTGCTTAAAGCCATAAAGGTAGGACTGAAGTTAGATTTTTGCATTTTTCTTGCGGTTATGATTTTTTATCTATTATCAGAGTTCTCCCTACAGTTATGAAATCTTAAGTTTCAAGTTATTACGACGTTGTTTTGTGCTAAGGATGAGATATGCTTTGGTGTTGGTTTTACTATCATACATGTATGCATGTATCATGCATGAATTGTTCTTACTTTACTTGTCATGTCCTTTTTTTACATTTTATAATTGTAACCTTTAACTATAGAATATTGTATTGCGGTTTCGTAATAAACCGGGTACAAATGTCAAACGCGTTGCATGTAGCACTTATGTATGTTGCAGTAAAACTGTCATAAGCAGTAATATGCACTTTGAATCCTTTCTACTGACATTGTTTGAAGCGAAGTCTTAAAAAAACTGTCTGTACTTAAATTTAATGGCGATTCTATATTTAACAATAATCGTTGTTAAGTATCCGCTCAGTTTAGAATTTAGATATGGCAACATTCAACAAAAATGTCAGTTGAACTGTCATGTAATAGAATCTCTTCCCTTTTGGATCGCGCGCGAGCTGCCACGTAAAAGGTGTCGGTTACTACAATTTAAATGTTTGGTGGTTAATTCGTGTCGGTACCACCTCCAATACCTTCGGAAGGACGCCTGCTGATGCTGCGAATCAAGCTGCAGGTAGAACAGGAGCCTCGGTAAGTCTTTAGTACTTAAGCTCCGGGCCTGGAAGGCCTGCACTTGAAAGCAGTGAGGATTCACCGCTGCACCGCATGAGGTGAGTGTTCTCTTGATTATTCAAGGTATTCGGCATATAATATTTGTAGTAGTTTCGTTATCGTTTGCGTCTATCGTGTCGTGTCGTATTAACAAAATAAATAAAAATATTACAATACAGTCCACTCTTAACATTTTTGGTCCATCGAGCGGATCCTTGGAAGCGCGAACTGTGGATATTTCGCTTTATTTCGACTGTTTTTAAGTAAAGTTCCTTGCATTTTGGTGTATAATTTGTCGTTTCGTAGTTATTATTTTCGTCCACCAAATTGTAGGGTATGCTTATATTATTGCGTTCGGAAATATCATCGTTAGGAAATATCGTTTTGGGAATTTGTTGTTTCGGATTAATTATTATTAAATTAATAATTAATTTAATTTTCGTAGTTCTAAATATTTAAAGGTAATATAAATAAACGAAAATTAAATTAATTGTTTCTAGTAACTTGGTTTAGTTAACAGTTAGTGTGTAACGGAACGCAACCGTGTCGCTCATTGCTCAGACTTATTGTTGCATCTGTGCCAACTTAAACGTCATATGCTTATGTTCTGACATTTGATTGATACTGAATATTTATTTTCGTGATTTTGTATGATATTATTGTTTTTCAGCTTGCGTTCTGTACAAACCGAGTAAAATGAGTGATAGTGAGGTCGAACCCGCGACGGTTGATGTGTATCGTGTCGCGCGAGACTATTGTATTACGAGATTAGAGTATATAGAAAGTTCAGATTTAGTTGGTTATAATGAACAAGATTTTAAAGACTTGGAGAAGGATTTTCATGATGCACAAATTCGAGTTTTACGTCCTCTTACTCCGCAACAACGTTCCGAGGAATATAAAGTAACTAATGATTTTGAGACACTGATGAAGTCTTTGAAATTTAGATTAAGGCAAAGTGCTGAAAGAGAACACAAACCTGTCGTTTCTAATGACAATTCTTTGGCTAAGCTACCTAAAATATCGATTAAACCTTTTGATGGAAAGCTGGAGAATTGGGTGTCTTTTAAGGAGCTCTTTGATTCATTGATTCATACTCGGAACATAAGAAATGTTGAAAAGTTACACTATCTGGTATCGAGTGTACAAAATTCCGCATATGAATTGATCAAGAGTTTTCCTCTATCGGATGACAATTATTTAAGTGCTTATCAGACTTTGTCTAAGTACTATGACAGGAAAAGACAAATTGCACTTATTTATTATGAAAGGTTGTTAAATTGCGAGTGTGTTAAAAATAAAAATGATCTGGATAGGGTGTTCAGGACATTTAATGAAAATTTAAATATTTTGTCGAAATTTCAGTTACCTGATGAGAATTTCATGCTTTATTATTTATTGTGGTCAAAGTTAGATATCGCTACTCGGGAAGCTTTCGAATTGCAACTTGACTCTAATATTGACATTCCAAGGTTTGAGGATTTAAGAAATTTTATTGAAAAGAGGAGTAAAGCATTAGAAAATTCAAATATAAAACTGAATGTTACTAGTATTAAACCAACTTTTAGAAATAAATCTTCGCTTATCGTACCATCAGTTCCTAGTTGTAGTTGTCCAATGTGCTCAGATGTTGGTCATGAGTTGGGAAAGTGCCCTAGTTTCTTGAAGCTAACACCTGCGGAGAGGTTTTCAAAGGTGAAGGAGGAAAGACTTTGCATCTTATGTTTAAAGCCATCGCACACTATGAAATATTGCAAGTCAATTACACGCTGTGAAAAATGTACATATCGTCACCATACACTGCTTCATTTTAATAAAGGCGTTGAGACCGCTAATGAGTTAAAATCAAATTCCCATTTTACCTCTTTATCGGTCCCAACTTATAACTCTCAGGTTTTGTTTTCAACTGCTGTTGTTTTGATAAATGACTGTCACGGAAAGTTAGTGTCAATCCGTGCCCTTTTAGATTCAGGTAGCGCCTGCAACTTTATAACAAAGGCTGCTGTAGATCGGCTCGGGTTGCATATAGACGACTGTCAACAGTCAGTACATGGTATCGGTCAAACAACAGCAGCAACTTTAGGTTCTGTTAAATGTGAAATATTTCCTTTAAATGGAAATTATAAAAATAGATTTTCGTTCGAAGCTTTCGTTTTGTCGCAAATTTGTTCAGATATGCCATCTGGTCAAATTGATATTTCGACCTGGAATCATATTAGGAATTTGGACCTTGCTGATCCACATTTCTATGAACCAGGACCTATCGATATGTTGGTCAATGTCAATTTTCTCGCGTCAGCGCTTCAACCTGGTCTTGTTAAGGGCAAGGCAGGTCAGCCTGTTGCCGTCCGCACTGTTTTCGGCTGGATAGTGATGGGTGAATGTGCTATTGGCATTGACTTTTCTCGTTGTCGTTTTCGTGACGATTCTGGTGTCGCAACACTCGCAACCCAGGACTGTCTTTTCGTGTCGAATTTGTCTTTAGACAATAATATTAAGCGGTTTTGGGAGATAGAAAATGTCGAAGCTCCTAAATCGGTTATTTTGTCGAAAAATGATTTGTCGTGTGAAAACCATATGGAGGCTAATTATTGTCGTAATCCTACAGGAAGGATGGTCGTGCCATTAACTTTTGTTGATCCTCAGGATAAGCCCCGGTTTTCCAATTCTCGTGATATCGCTCTAAAGCGACTTTTAAATTTGGAAAGGAAGTTTGTTTTGAATCCTCAATTTCGTACAGCTTATGTCAGCTTTATGGAAGACTATTTGAATTATGGTCATATGGAAGTGGTTGAAGCCCCTTCGTCAAATGAAGGCAACTTTTATTATATTCCTCATCATGGAGTGCTAAGGCCTGATTCCGTTTCTACCCCTTTACGTACAGTTTTTGATGCCAGTGCTAAGGATGCCCAAGGAAGGTCATTAAATGAGGTTTTATTGCCAGGCCCAAAATTACAAAAGAATATTTTCGATTTGCTGATTCGATTTCGCTGGCATGCCGTAGTTTTCACAGGAGATATAAAACAAATGTACCGTCAGTTTCTCGTCGACACTCTGGATTGCGATTACCTTGTGGCGGTCGTCTCCAGATCAACCTGTGCAGGATTTTCGTTTACTTACTGTGACATATGGTGTCTCCTGCGCACCTTATCAAGCACTATGGTGCATCTTAAAGTTGGCAAAGAAGTTCTCCTCTACTGCCCCTCTTGGTGCTGCAGTTCTCGACAGAGACTGTTACGTTGATGACATCGTGTCTGGTGCGGACTCGGTCGAGAGTGCTGTGCATATTCGGGATGAGTTGTTAAAGATTTTGTCGTCGGCACACCTTCATTTGAGGAAGTGGACGTCGAATTGTCGAGAGTTTCTTGAAGATTTGTCGGATTCCGATCTTTATTCGGAACAATTTCGTAATTTCGAGGATGCTCATGACGTCTCGTTAAAGATTTTAGGGCTTTTGTGGTTGCCTAAATCGGATACTTTCTCGTTTAAAACCACTGCCCTGGATGGTCGTTGCACTAAACGATCCATCCTCTCTGATATCGCTCGGATTTATGATCCGTTAGGCTTCCTTTCGCCTGTCGTCTTTCTCGCTAAGTATCTTATGCAGCTCTTGTGGTTATCGGGTGTGCATTGGGATGATGATGTTCCTGAATTAATCGCTATAGAGTGGCTCAAATTAAAATCTCAATTTTCGTCCTTGAGTTCGCTCTCCATCCCTCGGAGAATGATAGTTTCGTTTCGGGATCTCCAGTTCCATGGTTTCAGTGATGCCTCGGAGCGCGGGATGTGCGCTGTAATCTTTTGTCGCGTAGTTAACGATAACGGGGAGATCATTGTGCGCCTTTGTAGCGCTAAATCAAAGGTCGCACCGCTTCGTAAACTCTCGATACCACGCTTAGAATTGTTAGCTGCAGTGCTTCTGTCTGACCTGATGTCAGCGGTTTCACACGCTCTCAAAGATATTTACCAGGACACCGTTACGTATGCTTGGTCTGACTCGACTGTCGCTCTGACATGGATAAAATCCTGTCCCTCGCGATGGAAGACCTTTGTCGCCAATAGGACTGCTTCAATTCAGGACAAGATAGCCCCCGATTCTTGGCACCATGTGCCCACTGCTGATAACCCAGCAGACCACGGTTCTCGTGGCTTACTTCCAGCTGATTTAGTGCAGTGTGATTCATGGTGGGCGGGGCCACCCTGGCTGTCGCGTCCAAAAGAGAATTGGCCAAGTCACGTACCTCTCGTTGATCGATCGGCTTTCGAAGAAGAAAAGGTTTTGACTTTGTTTAGTGCCCTTAACTCTGACTTTATCGATAAAATTTTGTCGCGTTTTTCGTCTTTTCGTCGTGTCGTTAATGTCTTATCGTATTGTTTTCGTTATCTTCATAATTTGAAAAATCCTAGCCGGAAATTAATCGGAAAGGCTCTGTCGTCCCTTGAAACTCATTATACCATTCGGTTTCTCGTTAGACACGTTCAAGAGCGTGTCTTCTCGACTGAAATCCGAGTTTTACAAAAGGAATCAACGAATTCACTTCCCAAACCTCTTCGTAAACTATGTCCTTTCTTGGACAAAGAGGGTTTGCTGAGGGTGGGCGGTCGCCTCTCTCATAGTCATAACATGGACTATGAGAAGAAGCACCCTTTGTTGCTACCTCGGGACCACAGAGTCACTTCGCTCATTATCGAAGAGTATCACCGTAAGTTCCTGCACCCTGGTTTGCAAACCTTGCAAAATCTTATCGCCCAGGAATTCTGGATCTTGTCAGCCAAGCGGGCTATTCGCTCTGTTATAACGTCGTGTGTTAAATGTTTTCGTGTGTGTCCACGGGTGGCGCCATCCCCACTCATGGGAGATTTGCCGTCGTTTCGTGTCAGCCAACTTAAACCATTTTCGTCGGCCGCTGTCGATTATGCCGGTCCGTTCACCATTTCTCTTGGCCGAGCCCGGGGCAGTAAATCGTATAAATCATATATTTGTGTTTTCGTGTGTACTGCCACAAAGGCAGTACACCCAGAGCTCGTGTCGGAGCTAACGTCTGAAGCTTATCTAGCCGCTCTCAGGCGCTTTATAGCGCGAAGAGGCCGCTGTTCAAAATTGATATCGGATCAAGGAACAAATTTCGTTGGCGCGAGTAATATAATTCGGGACCTAACGTCTACTGCTTCTGAACAAGAGCATATAGAGTTCGTGTTCAACCCTCCTGGTAGCCCTCACTTCTCTGGCTTAGCCGAAGCAGGAGTAAAGTCGGTTAAAACTCATTTGTCGCGAATAATCGGTTCGCAACGCCTCACCTTTGAAGAGTTTTACACTTTATTGACCCAAATTGAAGCTCTCCTCAACTCGCGCCCTTTATCGCCTTTAAGTTCAGATCCTAACGATTTTTCTGTGTTGACACCGGGTCACTTCCTAACTTTGGAACCGTTGACCATTCTTCCTGAACCAATTTTAACTGAAGTTAAAGTTAGTCCCCTTCAACGTTGGAAGCTACTACAACAAATGCACCAAGATTTCTGGCTTAAGTGGCATTTAGAGTACCTCCATACGCTTCAGCAACGTCACAAATGGTCTAACAAAGAACTTAATCTTGTCGAAGGAACCATGGTTCTCGTAATAAATGAACAATGTAGCCCTTTAAATTGGAATTTAGGAAGAGTGGTGCAGCTTCATCCGGGTGCTGATGGTACTTGTAGAGTCGTAACTATCCGCACTGCATCAGGGGAGTATAAACGTCCTGTAGTAAAGCTGTGCCCACTACCTCTCCAAAATTAGTTAAGTTAATAATTAGATACCTAAGTAGTTTGTCGGGTTCTTAGCTTGAACTTGAAACTGGTATTCTCGTGATCGTTGGAAGTTCAAACTATTTACCTCCTTTTCGTTGCATTTTAGCTAGTAAGTTTCGTATATCGATGGTAATTTCGAAAATACCTTGTATTTTGGTGGGCGGAATGTTAAGTATCCGCTCAGTTTAGAATTTAGATATGGCAACATTCAACAAAAATGTCAGTTGAACTGTCATGTAATAGAATCTCTTCCCTTTTGGATCGCGCGCGAGCTGCCACGTAAAAGGTGTCGGTTACTACAATTTAAATGTTTGGTGGTTAATTCGTGTCGGTACCACCTCCAATACCTTGGACAATCGGAAGGACGCCTGCTGATGCTGCTAATCAAGCTGCAGGTAGAACAGGAGCCTCGGTAAGTCTTTAGTACTTAAGCTCGGGGCCTGGAAGGCCTGCACTTGAAAGCAGTGAGGATTCACCGCTGCACCGCATGAGGTGAGTGTTCTCTTGATTATTCAAGGTATTCGGCATATAATATTTGTAGTAGTTTCGTTATCGTTTGCGTCTATCGTGTCGTGTCGTATTAACAAAATAAATAAAAATATTACAATACAGTCCACTCTTAACAATCGTAGCTACATTGCTTCATTGCAAAACAATTTTTTTAATGATTACCAGCTGTCCGCGTTTAATTTTTTTCATACAATCCTTATTTATATATTCATTAGCTGTACATTATAAGCTTTGATATCATGATTCATATTATTTACAAATCTGACCACATAATTGTACTGTTGTATTACGAACATTTGTCATATCTCGACACCAACGTGAAACCAATATAAAAAGTCTTTGGTGCACATTCTTTAGCCCCGTTAATTCCGTATGCTCTATACCTTCTATTATCTTTGAACCTCTGGACCCACATAAATAGGCTATTCTTCATCGTCGTTTTCACTCTTAATGGTCGTGGTCATCATGGCCGCCGCTTTTCTAAATATCAGGAATATAAGCAAACGATCTCACACAAATTGACCTAGTCCCAAACTAAGCTCTAGGCTTGTACTATGGGTACTAGACAATGATATAAATGCGTGGATCAACATTTCTTTGTAGTTCGTTGCCATGGTGACGTCTCCTGGGACACTCTTTAAAACTATGATTTCAAAGGATATAAGTCCACTAAAAAACAGTTTTTTAACAGTTTTATTGGCAATTACACACCCATTCTTTTATGGCCTTTCTCCTGAGTGCGCTGGAAGTATATATTATATCATTTTTTCTAAGAAACTATCACTGTTGTCTCCTGGCTTACGGGACAGAATAACAAAAAAAAAGATGATCCACCCTTATATAGAGAATTATATACTTAAATACATAGAAAACACCCATGACTCGGGAACAAATATTCGCGCGCATCACACAAATATCTGTCCTTACCGGGATTTGAGCCCCAGGACTGCTAGCTTCGTAGGCAGGGTCACTAGTGGCACTACCAACTAGGCCAGCGCGTCGTCATTCAACGTCAACGTCATCGTTCTGATTGGCTATGTAATGGTAATTTATCAATGGTCTTGTTGCAGCTGCGTGCCTGATCGCGGGGGTGTGCGTGTACCCCGCGGCGTGGAGCGAGCCCACGGTGCAGGAGACCTGTGGGCCCACGGCGGACCAGTACAACATTGGTAATTAATCTTGTCTTCATAGTAGTTATATTTAACCCTCTGCGACTGACGTGACGTGAGGTCTATAAGACGTCGCCAAAAAAAAACGCCATATGGCGTGAATGCCGCGTGATATAGCTCTGCAGTATTGCTCAGTACCTTCTTCTAACGATTCGCGGCATTGTAAGGCCTTTGTGAAAAATACCCGTTTTTTTACCTTATTCAAGTTAATTATTAATTCCACATTAAAGTTAAATAATCATGCTATGCACTAAATAAACAATACTTATCAACTTATCATTGAACCATTAAATAATAAAATAAATAAATATCAGGGGACAATTTCACACCAATTGACCTAGTCCCAAACTAAGCTCTGGGCTTGTACTATGGGTACTAGGCAACGATATAAATACTTATATAGAGAAATATATACTTAAATACATAGTAAACATCCATGACTCAGGAACAAATTTTCGCGCTCATCACACAAATATCTGCCCTTACCGGGATTTGAACCCAGGACCGCTAGCTTCGTAGGCAGGGTCACTACCAACTAGGCCAGCGCGTCGTCTATTAGTATTTTTTCTATATTTTATCAAAAGACAGACAGACAGACTCCACCTCAGTAGAATGTTTCTAAAAAAGTCACCACAGTTGCAGAGGGCTAAAGCAACCCCTGATATAATGGTAGGTGACCCCTTTTTAGGGTTCCGTACCTCAAAAGGAAAAAACGGAACCCTTATAGGATCACTTTGTTGTCCGTCTGTCTGTCTGTCAAGACCCTTTATCACGGGAACGCGAGGAGGTATCGAGTTGAAATTAAAACCATATACTCCGGTCTACAGCCCCGTGAAACTGTGAAAAAATCAAGCTCCTACGTTAACGAAAAAAAAAGATACGGCCGTTTATACCGCAAAAAACGTGTATTTCGACACTGTCGAGGGAATCAAAATGTATAGGGTATTTCCCGATGACCTAGAACTATGAAATTTCGCAAGTAGCACCGTCTTATACTACAAGTATAGGAAAAAGTCTGAAATTTGTAAATTTTAATTAAATAACCAAAAAATCAGGGCCTTTATGCAGGAAACGACGTGTGATCAATGAAGTGTTAGCTACTCGCTAGCAGATGGCGTTAGTAATCGTAAATAGAACTTTGAAATTTGGTAAGTAATACCGTCATGAAGTACAAGTATAGGAAAATATCTGAAAACTGTACATTTTTAATTAAATCACAAAGAAAGGGTCTTTATGCAAGGAACGGTGAAATAAATTTGGTGTAATAAATGAAGTGTTAGCTACTCGCTAGCAGATGGCGATAGTAATCGTAAATGATGGTAATTTTGGTTTGTTAAATCATTCTCCCGAACTCATTATTTCTTTGTATTAAATTTTCCGTTCGCATTTTTCCCCGAACGTGATATTACCTAATTTTATTTTTCACCATTCGATTTTATTACAGTCGCTTTTTTTGTTGTTCGACTTTTTTCCTAGTCGGTTTTTTTCCCGTTCGATTTCTATCTCAGTCGCACTTTTCCCAAAAGTATTTACATCGTAATTCGTAGGTAGGTTTAGGTTATGTTAGTTTTGCATCAGGCCCGGAGGGCCAAACCACCCAGAAATAGGAGCTCCGCGGTAGCGGAGCTCCGTCGACTCTGTATCTTCGACAAATTGGAACGGGAAAAACACGACCGTGAAAATATGGTGGTAGGAAAAGAAGCGACTGGATAAAACTCGCAAGGGTAAAAACACGAATGTAAAAATAAACCGCCGGAAAAAAAGTGACTGTTAATTATCACTTTCGGGGAAAAACGCGAAAAGAAAATTAGCTTCAAAGAAAAAATGCGTTTGGGAAAGTCATCTAACAAATCCTCTTTAAAACTATGATTTCAAAGGATATAAGTAAGTCCACTAAAAAACTGTTTTATTGGCAATTACACACCCATTCTTTTATGGCCTTTCTCCTGAGTGTGCTGGAACTATATATTATAACATTATTTCTAAGAAACTCTATCACTGTTGTCTCCTGGTTTACGGGACAGAATAACAACAACAAAAAGTTGATCCACCCTAATAACTGTAACTATAACTAAGAAATAAACGTTAACGCAGTTCTAGATTCAATTACTTTGTTTGTATGATTAAACACCTAAAATTACAAATTACGGCATATCCAATAGCAATAGCAATCGTTTTCATTTTGAAAATCGAAAGCTTGTCTGAATACAAAATGAGCACACTTGTTCCGCTTTAAATTCGATTGCGACCGCGTGTGCGTCAGGCGATAGACCCGCTGAACTATTATATATGTACCTAGGAATTTGTGCGGAACCCTCGGTGCGCGAGTCCGACTCGCACTTGACCGGTTTTTTCAGAGCTGATATCTCTAAAACGGCCGGCAAGCCATTAATCAATCAATCAATCAATTTATTTATTGGTATTTATAGGTCATAATAATCATAATAATCAAATAATTAAAAACCGCATCAAAATCGGTAGACCCGTTTAATAGCTACGGTGCCACAGACAGACAGACACACACATAGCGGTCAAACTTATAAGACCCCTCTTTTTGCATCGGGGGTTATAAAACCAAAGTCGCTTCCCACCGTCTATCCTCTTTATGTACGCTCAGGAAGGGGGGGGGGGGGGGTATTATGACGTAGATATAGCAGTTATAATATAGCGCTGTCCTTTTCTCTCAGCTTAAACTGGACTGCATAGCTGTGTCATAATAACCCTGCAGATCTTTGACATCGTTTACTAACTATAGCGCTACTAGTATGCCTAGAATTAGATGAAAGAGATTGGAACTCCCTAACCCATGGTGTCACGTTCCAGGGCGCTGCCACGTCCGCTGGGCGTACCTGCTGGCGGTGATCGGCTGCCTGGACGGCGTGGTGCTGGCTGCGCTCGCGTTCATCCTGGCCACGCGGCACGTGCGTCTGCAGCCCGACACCTACCCGCCACCCTCGCTCTATAAAGGTATAATCCTACATACATACATACATACCTTCACGCTTGTAATCCCAGAGTGGGGTAGGCAGAGCTACAGAATTACCTACAATTTTTTTTTTGGTAATGCAGTAGCAACATTTAGATCAAAAAGGCTAAGATGTTTACCAGTGTATTAGTTAGTGACAGGTTGCAAGCCCATCGCCTAACAGTTCTACAAGCCTGTATTCCCTTAGTCGCCTCGTACGACATTCACGGGAAGACATGGAGTGGCACTATTCAAACCCGGCAACCTCAATCCTATACTGCTCATTTATTCATACATTCATTCATTCGTTCATTTAGTAGAGCAATACTTGTTTACATACATACATACACTCACGCCTTCATTCCAAGGGTCGGGTAGGCAGAGCTAACTGAATTACCATGAACTCTAAATATTTGTTGTTAACGGAGCCACAAATAACGTCCACGTCCGTAAATTTCCCAAAAAAAAAAACGTTTTTTTGTGTACGCGTCGGTGTGGCCGATCCTTAATTTTGTAACCACATTTTGCACAATCAGGCTAAGATAAGATGTTAGTGGCAGGTAGGTAGGCCTTAGAATAATGCCACTCTATGTCTTCCCGTGGAATTTGTGAGAGGCGGATGAGAGGGGAATAAAGGCTTGTAGTATTGTTAGGCGATGAGCTTGCAACCTGTCAGTAATGTACACTGGTATCTCAGGGCCAAGTTCACCAAACAATTTAACAGACGGTAAAGTCTTAATCAGCTGTCAGTCAATACATTTGACAACCGTTAAACCGCTAACACTGCAAAATGTGGTTACCGAATCAACAACAAGTTTTTATAGTTGTTGGTAAACCCCACTCTGGGGATGAAGGCGTGAAGTTACGCATGTGTATGTATATGAGAGGCATGTAGATATTGTGAGAAACTTAACAGAAGGCTCCATCACAGCGAAAGGCCCTCGTTTGACTCCCAGCCCGTTTTACATATTCATGAGCGAGACGCTGGCCTTTTGTCGAGTGAAGGACGTTGTGTCCTGGTTCACTTTGCTATTGCAATGCTTCTCGTATACTGTCTAGAGAATGCAATTTAACCGGTTATTAACCGTTTTTGTATCAAAATAACCGGTTAAAACCGGTAATAATCGGTTATTTGCATTCCCTAATACTGTCCTCCTACGGAGAAAAGGCGCATGTGCAATTAATTCATAGAAGCATATAAAACTCTCAAGGGTTATAATAAGGTTGGATTTTCAATACAGTTCATATAGTAGCTACGCCTTTTCTCCTTAGGAGGGCAGTATAGACTGACTATTGAGTTTCCTACAACGCCACTCAACAGAAGTCTCTTCTCGGAAAGAGTTGTTAGACTGGTAGAAAGTTCATTGTTTCATTTCGTTAATATGATACGTTGAGTGCCAAGAAATCGGTCAGTCGGCAATGATTTAATTGAGGAAATAATCTTAGCTCACTTTGTTTGTTACTCAATTACGCCATAACGACTGAACGGATCTGGAGGAATTTTGGCACAATGATAGCTTATAATCTGGAATAGCATGTAGGCTACTTTTTATCCCGGAAAGTTGGACGGTTATATGTATGTATGTAAACTCTTTATTGCACAAAAATATAAATATTAAAGTAATGTACAAAGGCGAACTTATCCCTAAATGGGATCTCTTCCAGATAACCCTGAAGTTAATGAGTTAGGACAATGCATACTATGCATAGGCAATGTTATCGAGGGAATAACGATAAACGAATTCTAGTAGTAGTTCCCTTATAAGTTGAGGATTGACAATGTAGTTCCTTGTTGCTTAATAAGCTTCATCGTCATTATCTTAACCGTATGAACTGAAAGACATGCAATGATGTCTCGCATCTAGTAGATTCCCGAACCTCAAACATATTTTATATTTTATGTTCCTACACCTTCAATAGTTTAGCTTTGCATTGTCTGTCAGCCAATAATAGAACAGGTTTATATAATTACAGTGAACATTATTGCTAGCTATTAATAATAATAGTAAACGGTTGAAATGTATATAATAACATATTCATAGACAGTAACACTATTTGCATACGACTCGCGATGACCAGGGCCATTCGACATTGTCTAAACAATTTTGTATCGGGTGTGCTTCTATGTAGCTATGTTATAAAAGTTTCGATACATTCTCCTACAGATACCGATAAAGATAAAGATGCTACTTAGATGTTGAATGTAAGCCTGTAAGTCAAGGCATTCGCTTTCGTGACAGTCGGCTGTGGCCGGCTAATCAGGGTGGAACCACACCGGTTATGTAACGTTAATGAATTCATTGTTGTAACAATTATTAAATCAAATTATGCTAACCGTGGGTGTTTGGTGACTTTGTAGTTTGTTGTAAAGATTACATAGAATTTTGTTTTTAACAGACCACGAATTTAAGAGAAGAAGTAGTAGAGAAGGGTAGACTCCAACAAGATAGGCTGTACAACGTGGCTAAGGTTGCGTGAAGCCAATGGATTCAAGTGGCGCAGGCCGGGCCTTCTGGCAGACCTTGCGGCAGGCCTACGTCCAGCAGTGGACGTGTTTCGGCTGACATGATGATGAGGATGTCGCCTTACGCTTCAGTTAGGCTGTTTTTTTTTTGTCGACACAGCTCTGGTCAACTGAACCACGGAAGTGACTTGAACGATAGGGTTCTGTACCGTTTCTGTATATACTTTGATTAGAGCCAGGACTGTCAGAGGCCAGGTACCGCCAGGCACACATTGATTGTATCAAACAATCAAACTGTGCAAACGGTTTTGTGGGACATATGTTCCTATATATAATGTAATTTCATCTTTTTACCCGACTGCGTCAGAAGGAGGGTTATTTAATAAATACATACATACATTAAATCACGCCTGTTTCCCAGTGGGGTAGGCAGAGACCACTTCTTTCCACTTGCTACGATCCTGACAAATTTCAATTTCCTTCGCTTCCTTCCTTCCTTAATAAATAAATAAACAATAATAAATATTTATATAATTGTTTAAGGCGCATTACCAAATTCCGATATTCGAATTATCCCTATATTCAGAACTTCCGTGTCATTACTTGTGGGAGGACCTTGTGCAGGGTCCGTCCGGGTTGGTACTAGGGCTCCTGGTCGTGTCCGTGTTTCGTGTACCCGTAGCCGAATCTCCGTTACCGAGTAACACGGCAACGGAGATTCGGCCCGTTCGACACGTGAAATTCGGCTACGTGTAATTAAGATACGTAGCTCCGTGTTACACGGAGATACGTTTCTTATTTACACGTAGATCCGATCCGCCCGTGAGTCCCGTGACCGTGACGTTTAATTTTAAGCTTTCATTCAATGACCGTGCGGAGCGGAGCCGGAGCCGAGATCCGCAGATACGTAGCCGAACGCAGACACGGATACGTATCTTGGCGTGACCGTGTAGTTCGGGAACTTAGCACCGCCGGTGCTAAGATCACGGAGCTACGGTTCCGCGTGTAACACGGATATCAGGACCACTAGTTGGTACCACCATCTTACCCATTAACCTATCGCCAAGCAGCAGTGTTTGCACTGTTGTGTACCGGTTTGGGGATAAGACAGCCGGTGAAATGACTAGCATAGAGGCATTACATCTTAGTCCTCAGGGTTGGCAGTGCATTTGCAGTCTTGTGAATGCGAATGTCTATGTGTCACAGTTTCCACTTACCATCAAAAAAAAACAACTGGCAAGTTTAGATCCGTTAGATTAGTGTTATAATAATTTCTTGACCATTTTTCCATTGCACACTTTCGTGAGGTCGCTGACCGCTATCTTGATAGTTGATGGCGTCACGGTTGATACTTGGAATTGGTAATCGTCGGATTTCTCTAACTCTCGAACTTGACCGCCGGGACTGGAAATACTTGTTAATTTTAGATGTTGCTGGTTTTTGATAGATTTTTACGTGCTGATGGTGCAAGTGAAACGTAAATATTATACTTTTAAAGTCGTAAATTTTGTGTATTTTGCTATTTGAAATACACATTTTATTTGTGAAACTTACTTTTGTTTGCCAATAAAATTTAGAGCATTGTGTAGGCCTTGACCTATGCGAAAAGGTTATACATATTTACATACTTAATTCAAGTCAATATTAAAAGAAATAGGCCTTGTGAAATAAGTTCTCACATGATATGAGTCTTAATAAATGTCGTTTGTTGTTTGTTTTAAATAGTTTAGGTTTTTATACATTTTTAATTAGTAATAAATAAGTTGATTTGTGTAAATTTAGAACAAGATCAGTTTAAATAATTGTTAATTTTATTTTCACTGTTTAACGGAACCATGTTATTATTGAAATAGGCTGAATGTTCTTTTGTAAATATTACTTTATGCAAAAATGTATCGTCATATTTTTTAGTGGTTTTAACACTTTTTACTCGAGTGTCGTGCTGTTGCAAACATCCTTCGACCTTATAGCTTTAACTTCCTATTTTTCAAAAGGGACTTGTAATTTATTGTAATCCGCCTTTAAAAAACAAAACATGTAACATAACTTGTAATTTACCCTTGGGTCCGCAAATCAGTGCTCAATTTAAATTACATATTTTCGTATAGACCCTCCAAAGGCCCACCATGCAACGAAATTCGTTAAAGGAATATTAATCTATTGTGAATGAAGTAAAGTCAATTTTCTAATTTGACAATTTGTCATAAAATCAAAAGAAATTCTACTTTACTTCCTTTGCACTAGATCGTTATCTCAATGGCCGTATTATGTAAAAAAATTAGTACTAGGAACCTCAGGAGGCTATGAGACTGGAACTTAGTACATTTTCACCCTCCAGCACACCAAAGATTAATAATAAAACACTACACATTGCTTTCGTCAATAGTAGATGACTGACACTGAAGTCAATCACATTTAAACGCTGTAAGAATGACCCTGGGGGAGCTACCATCCCTTTACCTATCAACGTTTAAAAATATTTTTTTTTTCTTTTCAGGAGAAGTAAACAACGCGTACGTGACCGACGGGACCTCAGTGTCCGGTTCCCGCAAGTCCTTGGCCCTCCAGCCGGTGCTCATAATGCACCCCCACGCTCCTATGGACATGGACTCCTACTCCCACTACTCCGGCCGTACAGCGAGGTCCAAACACGGCATCTACGCTAACACTATGCATAACTATCAGCTGTAGTGTAGAACTGTCTAATGTCAGTTTAGTACAGTTAAGATCCGCTTGGCGCTAGTGTGCAATTTTGATTTTTGCGAACTTGGCCGTGTGAATGAACTGCCGTGTGAAATTATCCATACAATTTCTAGATATTTTTTTATAACTGATCGTTAAAAATTATGCAGGTTTTTAAATACATAAAGCCAAAAGAAAACGTAATGTATTTTTTGTAAAAGAGATCTGAGTATTTAAACAATTACATAATATGTTGGTGAGTAATACGTAATAAAATAACGTGCTACTCTTTTTAAGCGTTGCAGTAGCGCCAAGCTTAGGGGAGTATTTAGTAACTAACTCTGTTGAGTTTAACGTAGAATTACCAGCGTCTCACGCCAGAGGGCGCTGAAATAAATTATTTTGTAATTACGTACTCTATTCTAAAAATAGTTGTAATGTAAATATTAAATGTATTTGTTCGTCCATCCATCGGTAAAAGTACAAAAGAGGGGTTTGCCAAAGGATTTTCTGCAACTGATTTTGCATACCAATATTTTTCTAGTATTTTTAAATAATTTCGACATTTAATTATGTAATCATTAATCAGACATAGAAAATAGTTATTTTCAAACAGTTCAATGTAGCAGAGTTTTAAAGTTTCTTATTTTATTTTTATAATAATAACAACGAACTTGCAACGAATGCTTTTTGTTTTTGTATTAATAATATTTGTAAGTAAATAAAGTAAGTTTTATGTCATAAAGTTTTTTTTTAACCTTTACCACTTTATTTTTAACATAAATACACAAAGGTACGGTTATATTATGATTATGATATGACCATGTAACCAACAACGATATCGTCGGTGATAGGTACTGCAAAACAGCGTAAGTAACAAATTTATGATAGACCAAAATAAACCTTACTGTATCATTAAAAAGGTGCATTTTACTCCTTATTTGAAATGTTACTTAAGCGGTTTTGCAGATTCACCGACGATATTTAGGCGCTTACCTACAGTCAGACTGACGACAGACCGAGAGAGACGCAGAGATTTATTGGAACAAGAAAGCTATTCACGTCTCATTCAAACAGATAGCTGCGCTCCCTCTCCGCCTGTCAGTCCGACTATATCCTCGACCTCATCATCGTGTTTAAAATAGTCTATGTCAATCGCCACTATTACTAATCAGTCTTTGATCGTTTTGTACGCCTCACGTCGACAGCAAAGTGTGACACTCGCACGTCAAAAATATTTGCTATGCTGGCATACCTACACCTTATTGATAGGAAACAAAGTCTCTTTCAATCTTGAACTGGTGACGGCTGTAGCCACACGATGTTTTAAGGCCTGATAATGTATAGTTGCATACACTACTTTATCTGCACACATATCAGCGGATAATCGATACTCAGTCAAGAATAATGTTTGTTTTTCGATCATAGATTAACAAATGAAGTCCCTATTCTCAAGTCACTCGAGATCAAAATGTCGTGCGGTTTATATTTAAAAAAAACTGAATGGACGTTTCGAGTCGATAACTGTTTTAATATCTATGAATACTATAATAGAGACCCTCTTGAGTTTTGCTGCTCCAAATTTAAACTCATAACTCATAACGTTACAAAAATCTACAGTATCTATAGATTTTACCTACTACCACAGACAAGAAAGTTCTCATAGTAAAATTGGTTGTTATAATGCTGGTCATTTCCTACGGGTTTTGAACGCTTAATAGAGGACTTATGATAGATAAACATTTTAAATTGAATATGGTTACCATACATACATACATACATAACCTCACGCCTGTCTCCCAATGGGGTAGGCAGAGCAGAGACTATGGAACGCCAGGTGCACCGATCTAATCATACAACTTTCGCTTCCTCTACATTCATTAATCTCTTCATGCATGTACGGTTACCAATAGAGTATATAATGCTATACATTGCAGTATACAGCCTTCTTTGGTAGGACGTTAGTGTTCAAAAGGTTACATATAAGTGAAACAAAACGTAGTCTACAGTTTTATTCAGTATTTAGCTGCCATAGCGTGGTGTCGGAGAATCCCCTGTTCTCCAGGCAGCTCTCCGCTGGCAGGCTGTAGGTGGCCAGGGGCGTCAGGAGGGAGCGCCGCCGGGCCGTCAGCCCGTGGCGGCCCGGGTCCCCGATCAGCACCTGGAAGATGGTTACATAGTTTATTCATTTGGAAAGCTAGCAGCAACATAATATGTGTGAAAATAATTATTTATAGATTATAAATAAAAAAATAAAAAACAGCCGGTGAAGTGACTAGACTGACTAGCATAGAGTTATTCCATCTTAGTCCTCAGGGTTGGCAGTGCATTTGCAGTCTTGTGATTGCGAATGTCTATGGGTCACAGTTTCCACTTACCATCAGGTGGCCTGTGTGCTCGATTGCCTTCGTATGCCATAAAATAAATAAAATAAACAAAAACACCGCCTTCATAAACGCAAAATATAACTTATTTAAAATGGTAGGTGAAGACAGCCTTTGGTTTAAATTATTGTGAGACGCCGACTTCAGTTTGACTGACCTATACCTACCTACCATTTTAAAATAAGTTATTTTTTGCAGGCGTTTGGTTTTTGTTTTTTAAAACATTTTATATCATACTTTTTAGTGATAATAATAAACTGGTCCTAGTCCTACTTCTTAGTTGATATGAAACTTTAACGGCCAAACCCTATATTCAATCCACGGACCAATAGGCTTACTTCGGATTAAAATTTGACACATTTTGTATGGGCAAATGTCAAATTTTAACCCGAAGTAAGCCTTATCTATCCTCTGTTTGAATATAGGGTTCGGCCGTAAGACATTTCAATTTCACCGCAAGTATCTAATGCCGCGGGAAAGTCATAGTCATATCTAAACAATTAAGTATTCTACGTTATAGTCGCTTAACTATCTTTATCGAGATATCGGAGTACCGCGGAGGGGTTCCATCTGTCATCTTCAATGTCTTCATCAGCATCATTCAGCAAATGCTGGGCTTGTTACTAAAAATACTGAAAATGCTATATTATTAATTATTATGTATGCCTGCCTATAATAATTGAGGAGTTCCCTCAATTCCTCATGGATCCCCTAATCATGCAATTTGGTGACAATCGGACCACCTCGAAAGTCGGAATTTTTGATATAGGACCATAATTGACAAAACGTACGGGTCAAACTGAGAACCGCATTTTTCTAGTCGGTTAAACCTTTTCCTAAGTGTAACGAATACTTTTCTGAAAACCGCATCAAAATCAGTTCACTCACCTAGTAATTGTTTGTGATAAATATACTGATATCTGAGGATTATTTAACCCGGTCTGGGGTAATAGCACCAGTGTTGGACACTTCTGTCTGACAGGTGCCAATAATGGACACTTAACTGTTAATGCAAAACGAATTATAGGTAAGAAATTATTGTTTTGCTAGATATTGCCAGCAAATATTAATATTGGAGAAATATCCATACGTATGTGTCGTGCCGACAGTAGTTCGCTGGATTTGCAGTTCCCATAACATATATCAATACAGACAAATTGGTCAGAATTAAATCTGCACTCTAAGACCATTAACAGTAGAGTCAGGTTAAGGTACATTTGAACACCTTGCCAGCTAGATATATCTAGTTGATTACGACAAATGCGACAATACAGCACGGAACGAGCGAAAGATACATTATTATTTATTTATTTACTTATTTAGTTAATAAGTACAATTTAATTAAGGCTAACAGTTACGCATTGCCCCACAAAACTGGAGTAACAGTTTGACTGTGGGAACGGCAGTCTCTAAGTTAAACATTCATCAACATGAAATAAAATTAAAATTAAATAACAGTATTATGCTGTCCTAAACATCAGTGGAGTATACTAAACATACATTTATAATATTATACAAGTAAATCTAAATAATGCTTTTGTAATAGTCTCTTAATATAAGTAGTGGTCATTGTCCAAGTGTTGTTGTATAGTTCCTTACCGTCGTCCCTCTGAGTCGCCGAAGCCACGCGAACAGCGCCTCAGCGAACTGCTCATCGTAGAACATGTCTCCGACGAGCAGCGTGTCGCAGTCGACGCAGGCGCCGATGAGGTCGTCAGCGGTCGTGTCGACGGAGACGGCGTTGAGGGAGGCGTTTATTGAGGTAGCTTCTAGGGCGACTGGAAAAAACGGCAAATAATATTAATAAAATACAAATAATAATAAACAGTGAGAAACTGGTTGAAGCCACGTTGAAATAATAATAACATAGTTACATAGATAATTCAAATGACCTTGGTTGTTCTCTCCCAGTATTCGTTTCTCAATTTATTTTAGTCGAACGATTTAGACTAAATATGAATATTTGGCTATTATACGGCTATTTTGCTCAATGTTTCAACAGGGGATGTAGCTCAGTGGTAGAGCGTTCGCTTTGCATGTGAAAGGCCCCGGGTTCGATCCCCGGCATCTCCAACTTTTGCTTTTTGTTTTTTTACTTACAAGAATCAATATCGTTTGCCAACACGGTTTTTGCTTTCATTTTTGCTGCTGCAATGGCTCCAGCACCGCACCCACAGCCAAGGTCTAGGACTCGACGGCCTTTGACTATTTCTGGATTATTCAGTATGTATCTGAAAAAGACATAAATTGTGTACTTATTTAATTATTTTCATCTTTTGCGTTATTTTTACATTAAAATGACTTTATAAAAAAAACAGTATATTATAATGTATATTGTTGTGATTTACTATTTATGACAACATACGTCATCTGTTAAATTTTACATACACTAAATTGTGTTAGGATCTGTTGTTAATACTGTTACTATTGCTACTCAACAACAGATGCCGCTAGCAGAAGTTTAGCCGATTCTCCCAGAGATGGCGCCAGTGTTTCGTACCTTTTCTGTTATTATTTTAGTCCAAGAAAATATTAAAATATATGTAACGATACTAATTAATAATGATCTACAAAAAATTGAAATAAAAAACTTCTCTGATTAACAATAAATTTAGCAATATTTCTGAAAACGCCACGCCATAGTCACACACAACGTAATTTCCTAGATCATTAGAAATAGCTTCAAGTCTTCCGTGAAAACTGGCCAAATAAGACCCTCTTAGCAAGTGGAATACGTTGAATAATAAATGGGGCCATGGTTGTTCAGGTGTCTAGTTTAGGTGGTGTTTGAAATTGGAAGCTGTTAATTAAATTAGGCAAATTGTAGAACGCGGAAACTGATACGTCTAATTGGTGCCTACCAGACACATATTCTTAGAACTATAAGTAGGTACGTACCTGGCTCGATATGGAAGGAAAATTTGAATTAAAAAATTGAAGCATTGCTGAAACTGACATTTACCTAAAATCTGTTCCTTGGTGTAGTTAATCTATGTTATCAACTAAGGAACTGTTCGTGCGTAGGTTTTTTGTCTTTCAAACAAACCTTGTCCTGACAATTAAAAACAACGAAAAAAAAAACCAGACTGTGATTCATGTGGCATTTTATTTTATATTTTTATTGAATAAGATCACTAGCAACAATTTTGCCCGAGTAACAGAACATTTTAGTGAGATGGATAACAAACAACGTAAAACGTGTGTTGCGTTTTTTTATTATTTTCCATCTTTACCACAACTAGGTCACAATCAAATATCATTGAGTTATGCGACTGTTCTAAGGTTAGCTAGATGAAAATCCATTAAGGGATAACTTCGCCTTGCAGAACTTATCATGTGGTTGTCGGGTACACTACATAATTCCGAATTTTCACATCACGCATTTTTTTGATAGAAGACTTAACTTTTTGTTATCGCTTATAAATCAAACCTAACCTAACCTACGTATAAAAATTAAATTAGCAGCGTAACATAGCTTTCGGAAAAATGAATATTAGGATAAAAGTAAATCGGAATTTCAAGGTGTTTCCTGTGGTTGCCTTGTGTTTGAAATTTTAACGATTTTACATTACCAACAACTCACCCATTCAATTACAAAATTATAACTTTTAACGTATCCAATTAGGTGATTAGTTTATTAATTACACAATGCTTAAAGAAACCATAGTCATATAGGTAGACCGAATAGATTGAGATAGCTTATCGCGAATTTGCCACGTCCGTCGGAGAGAGCCAACGTGGCAGATTCGCGATAAAGCTATAATTAGTTTACCTCGTTCAGAGAAGCGCTTTAGGCTTCAGCCCGAGCCAACTTCGAGGAAACTAGTTTCGTGTTCCAGAGAATATTAGTAGCTGGAAACTGCCTTAATAAGCTCTAGGTCAAGTAATGAATTGGATTCTAAACTTCACATAAGCAACTATATGATAATCACGAGTAACGTTACGGAATTTGATACGTGTTAATTGTATTTATTTACATACATACATACCTTCACGCCTGTAATCCCGGAGTGGGCTAGGCAGAGCTACTGAATTACAACTTGAAAAGTTGTTGATAATTCAGTAACCACAATTTGCACAAAAAGGCATGATTACCAGCATATTAGTGACAGGTTGCAAGCCCATCGCCTACCAGTACTACAAGCCTATATTCCCGTAGTCGCCTCTTATGACATCCACGGGAAGACATGGAGTGGCACTATTCTAACCCGGCAACCACACGGGGTATTGTATTTATTTAAACTTTATTGCACAATACAAATGTAAAAAGTACAAACGGCGGACTTAATGCCTAAACGCATTCTCTACCAGTCAATATCATGGTTAACAGAGAATACATGGTGCAAGTGGATATCTAAACAGTGTTGAAAACTTAATTAAATACCTACTTGATACTATAAATGTATAGAATAGAATACATAAATAATTATACGTTCATATAAAACATGGACATACACATACATTAAATCACGCTTGTTTACAGAGACCACTTCTTTCCACATGCTACGATCTTGGCAAATTTCTTTCGCTTCTTCAACATTCATATATATATCGAGTCATGCACGCACGTCGGTTTCGAGTACTTAAGATTCGGCCCTTTTCCAGTATTTCTCCGATTTGATTCGAAATAGTACGCCTAGGGCGGCCCCTTCCGACCCTTCCACTCAGTTTCGATCTTTATATCTCTTTCGTCAATCTTCTTTCATCCATCCTTTCCAAATGACCGAACCATCGAAGCATGCCCTTTTCAATCTTAGTCACTACATCTTCTTTTATTCCACATTTCTCTCTGATTTTTTAATTTCTTACTCTAAAAAACATGCATATAATACTCAAATACATACGAAAACAATGCGTGATGAAGATCATGACCCCTTACTCAAGTTCTTGCTGGTGTAGATGTTGGCGAAGCTTATGCTTAAACACGAATTTGCTGGACGCTTGTCGTATTTCAAGTAATTTTGTGTGTCTGCAGGGCCTCTACTGGATTAAACCATATCGCTTTTGACCTGTTATCTTATTGTCACCGTTATACTGCCCTACTACGGAGAAAAGGCACAAGTGCAATTAATTCAAAGAAGCATATTGAACTCTCAAAGGTTATAATAAGGTTGGAAGTGCAATACAATTATTATACTAGATGTGCCTTTTTTCCACAGGAGGGCAGTATAATAGCCCTTATTTACTTGACACTAATTTAATGGCTGACGAGTCAAAATTAACACGAGGTGGATAACATGTCGAAGGTATTTATTTATATTTATTTTAGGTATGACAAATAACCATACAATATGTGTTACAATATAAATTGTATTGCCTGCTATTAACCCGTAGAATAGATAAATTAAAAGTTCTTATTAAAAATCTGACATTCTTGAATAATTGAACCTGAGGTTAAACTTCGAACTTCGGTTAAATTTATATGCAGGTCTTAGGGTTTTAAAACCATTACCTACATCTAAATGCGTAAGTTTCGCGTTTGTTTCACTTTTCTGACTGCCTAGGTAAAAAACAACCGTCTAACTGTCTCTCAGGTGGAAAACAATGTTCTAAAGATTTATCAGTTCGATTTCTGAACCCAACAGACCTTGTTCCGTTACTTATTTATTTTTGACGACGCGCTGGCCTAGTTGGTAGTGACCTTGCCTATGAAGCTAGCGGTCCTGGGTTCAAATCCCGGTAAGGGCAGGTATTTGTGTGATGAGCGCGAATATTTGTTTCTGAGTATTTAAGTATTTATTTCTCTATATAAGTATTTATATCGTTGTCTAGTACCCATAGTACAAGCCTAGAGCTTAGTTTGGGACTAGGTCAATTGGTGTGACATTGTCCCATGATATTTATTTATTTTTTATTTACATACATACATACATACCTTCACGCCTCCATTCCCAGAGTGGGGTAGGCAGAGCTACAGAATTACCATCAACTCTAAAAACTTGTTGATAACTCTGTAACCACAATTTGCATAGTTAGGCTAAGATGTTTAACAGTGTATTAGTGACAGGTTGCAAGCCCATCGCCTAACAATACTGCAAGCCTTTATTCCCTTAGTCGCCTCTTACGACTTCCACAGGAAGACATGGAGTGGCACAATTCTAAGCCGGCAACCACACGGCAATTTATATTTAAAATACTTAAAAGGTTTGAAGCGGTATTTAAACTAATAAGAATCAAACGAACAGTAACGTTTAAATAGGGACAGGCCGGGAAAACCCGGGGAAGCAGTTGTAATCACAGGAAGCGACTCGTTCGTGGCAGGAATGGTAGCCGTTTAATCGATATTATTATGGTTGTAGGCACAATGATCAATTTAAATAACTTTATGGTTTGGGGTATTGACCTATGATTCATTTTGAGTTGTCTTAATTATTACATTAGCATTTCATAAGTGTTCCGTGTGACATTGTTTCAAGTACGATCAAACGATCCGGTGAGATCGATTTACTTTTTTTTATGGCATAGGAAGGCAAAGGAGCACACAGGCCACCTGATGGTAAGTGGAAACTGTGACCCATAGACATTCGCATTCACAAGGCTGCAAATGCACTGCCAACCCTGAGGACTAAGATGGAATGCCTCTATGCTAGTCATTTCACCGATTGTCTAATCCCCAAACCGGAACACAACAATGCAAACACTGCTGCTTGGCGGTAGGTTAATGGATAAGATGGTTGTACCAACCCGGACGGACCCTGCACAAGGTCCTCCCACAAGTAAACTACTACTACTACTATTTGTGGGAGAACCTTATTGAGCGGGGTCCGTCCGGGTTGGTACCACCATCTTATCCATTAACCTACCGCCAAGCAGCAGTGTTTGCATTGTTGTGTTCCGGTTTGGGGATAAGACAGCCGGCTTAGTCCTCAGGGTTGGCAGTGCATTTGCAGTGTTGTGAATGCGAATGTCTATGGGTCACAGTTTCCACTTACCATCAGGTGGCCTGTGTGATCTTTAGCCTTCTTCATCATCATCATGTCAGCCGAAAGACGTCCACTGCTGGACATAGGCCTCCCCCAAGGCTCTCCACTCAGACCGGTCTTGTGCTTCGCGCATCCACCATCGCATTTAGCCTTCCTATGCCATAAAAAAAAAACTCTGAAGTAGCTGTGCATTTAAGTGTCTTGGCTTAAGCTATTTATATACTAAATTCAAATAACTCTCACTTGAATACTTTACTGCGACAATATACTAAATTTTCAGTTCGACTGTACGTACAGACTAAAGCAGCCAAAATTTACGGCATTAACACGCTCCTGAAGGTAAGTGGGGTGTTTGATTTGTCAGATGCAATCTGAAAACTACAAATGGTACATCTGCAAGGATGGAATATCGTGCGATGACGTAAAACTTTCGGTGTTTGTGTGACAGCTGCGAAAATTAGAGAATTTAGAGGTAGGCCTTATGCAGGGTGCGTCAGGATCCGTCATGGGAATCATGTTTGCAACACATTTCACATTTCTATTCTTACACGTAGGTAAAGATGAGATAAATATAAAAGAGGTTTATTCAGTAAAAAGTCAAAAAACTACCAGCGCTTCGCAAGAGACAACTGCTGAGAAGAATCGCCGCAAGAAACTCAACAGTCAGTCGTTTTTTATTTAAATATTGCTTATGATATTATTATCACTAACTTTTTAAAGTTGTAGGTAGTTCTGTAGCTCTGCCTACCCCACTCTGGGATTACAGGCGTGAAGGTATGTATGTATGTATGTACATATATTATACAAATAAAACTTAACCTAGCCCTATTTATTTTTCAATGTTTTGGCTCAGGGTAATGTTTTCTATCTGTGTTTCTCAAGCCATATACTGGTTAGTAAATTCGCCGCATTCTCCATGTCTTTATCAAAGATTAGCGGCCTTGATACGTAATGTTCGGAGCGCCGGAAACGCCACGCGCCGTTCCAATCTTCGTTCGCGATTCCGGCGCGTTGCGTTTCCCGCGTTCCGAACTTTACGTGTACAGGCTGCTATTACAAAAATTATCTGTTTTCGGTATCGTGTCTAAATTCCATTATGTTCCTTCAAGTTCTGCTAGTCATTCCACTAGCAACCCCGTAACTCTCCTATCGAATAACAATAACGGAAAATTATGACTTCCAAAGAAATTCAGATAGCATCTACGCCAAGGTTATAGCCACAATGTGATGTGGCACTGTGTAGCAGTAGGGAAACCAACCTCGATTAAAACATGTAAGTATGTTGTTTGAATCGTTTTAGAAAAAAAGAAGCGCCTTTATGAATGAATAAATGAATGAATGAATGAATATTTTCCAACGCAAGTCACGGTATACATTGCATGTTATGTCAAAGTAAGTACAAGAAATTACATTGAAATCATCTATTCAACTCGGTAAGGACTTGACAGAAGCCCATGGAGCTAACCCATGTGCTTCTGTTTATTTATTTGTTTATTCCATTACAGAAAATAAATGTTTGAAAAAAACAAAAAACCGCCTTCAAAAAGGAATATGTCTTAACTACTTATAAAAAGTTCTCGTTCTGTTGACTTCATGTCTTGAGATTATAGGCTTAAGAATTCAACCGTCTATAGGTCTCATGGTGGCCTGAGGCCCTACTTTGAAAATCCAAGTTGAAAATGAAAATGAAATGAAAATGAAAATGAAAATAGTTTATTTCATTTTTTTAAATCACAAATACTGATTAGTGGTTGGGACTTCCTTTTAGGTGAGTGAACCTGTGTCAGGAATGTCAGGATGCCCCGCTCTTCTATAGCTAATTAGTCATTTAGGAAATGTGGTTTTAAGTCTAATACATTAATTAGGTAAGTACTTACTTCTAATACATTACTTGGTTAATAGTGGTGTGTGTGTGTGTCTGTGTGTGTGCTCGCGTGCGTGCGTGCGTGTGTGTGTGTGCATGTGTATGTTTGTGTGTGTGTGTGTGTTAGTATGAGATGTGTAAATAAAGTTCCAAGAGAAATACGGAGCTAACTTAGAACTTCGATTTTCAAAGTAGGGCCTCTGAGTGCTCGAGTGCCTTCTCCTTGCCATAAAAAACGTTCAATAGTTAGACAGTGTCCCTACTGGGTAGTCTAAAGTTCAAGGTCACGAGCGTTGACCAGGGGCGCGGTCGTGACCTTCGGGAATTGTGTCACCGGCTGACTAACGCGTGAGTCGGCGGGGGAGTGGTTAACCTGTCAAATAGGCACGTTATTTGTTATATTGACAGTAATTTGATATTGATGAGGCTACGAAGTAATAGGATACCTGATATTTACAACAAACATTTGGATAAATGGCTCCTGAGTAGGTAACGTCTCCTGCTTCTCATTACAAAGTTACAGCCTGTAATTGTCTGCCATGACGGAAGTTTTTTTTTTTTAAATCTTTTATTTTATTCAGGAGCTTGGTCGGTAAACGATCATTTTATATTTTATATCACATTTTATATAATGCAAACAGTAATTTGGTTTGATTTGACTGTGGTTCGGACAACACAGAATTACAGCATCCCACATTGTGTTGTGTTACACAATAGCGCTGCTCTCGGATACATTCCATCAACACATGGTACACATCCTCTACAACGCCACAATCCTTGCAAAATGGAGTATCCGTTTTTCCTATTAAAAAAAATAAAAATTGTAGGTACATGTCCAGAAAGGAGTCTCATAGCTATTATAAGGTCTTGTCTTGTTAAGGAACAGTGATTGATCCAAGGAGACTGTAACGCTTCAGGTTGGATGGTTTTATACCAGATGCCTTTCTCTTGGGACCGTTTATCAAACTCCTTCCATAAGTCTTTACACAGCAGTCTAACTTTACCCAGAACCTCGGTATAAAAAGGAATTACATGAACCAGCGTACCCTCTGAGGAAGCTTCTCTTGCTAGTCGGTCCGCAATCTCATTACCGTCAATACCTATGTGAGAAGGGATCCACTGAAGTTTAATTTGATTTGACGACGCGCTGGCCTAGTTGGTAGTGACCCTGCCTACGAAGCTAGCGGTCCTGGGTTCAAATCCCGGTAAGGGCAGATATTTGTGTGATGAGCGCGAATATTTGTTCCTGGGTCATGGATGTTTACTATGTATTTAAGTATATATTTCTCTATAATAAGTATTTATATCGTTGTCTAGTACCCATAATACAAGCCTAGAGCTTAAATTGGGACTAGGTCAATTGGTGTGACATTGTCCCCTGATATTTATTTATTTATTTATGTTTTTGGTTTCGGATTTGTACTTCGCCATGAGATCTAAGATTAAATAAGCTGACGGTGTTCCTCGAAAACTCGTGGTACATCGAGCTACGAGTATTTTTTGTAAAGAGCTCTTTGAATCCGTTAATATAACAATGTTAGTTGCGTCTGTGGATTTCAAATACGCCAAGGCTTCAACGATGGCCTGTAGCTCAACTGACATTATATAAATCTTAGCATCAAGCTTAAAGCGCATTCCTACTTCCAACTGGGCGTCATAAAAGGCCGCTCCTGAACTATTTTTATCCTTAGATCCGTCTGTGTATATTTGGTAAAACTCGGAATATTTATCAATAAGGTACTGGGCGCAAATTTGTCTTAAATTATGTCCGATGTAACCTTTTTTCCTTTGTTTAAGGATATCTATTTCTGGTAAAATATCAGATGTGTCTGTATAATTTATCCAAAAATCAAATGCGAACATTTCCACTGGTTCATTTTTAAATGACTTGTGTATTGACCACAGTAAGGGCTATTTTTTCTTTTTCCAGGTCGATATACAAGAACACACCTCATCTAACAGCACTAACGTTTTGTTATTAAATTGGATCGATTTACATTTAAACAAAAAATTGCCAGCTAAAAACCGTCTCCGAATAGTTAAAGGCTGTAAACACAGCTCGCTCTGCATAACGTGTATAGGGATCGTTTTAATACCGATAACTCTCATTGCTTGATTTTGAATTTTATCTAGTTTATTTGTATGACAATCAGCACTGTCATCGAACAAGAAGCTAGCGTAATCTAACCGACTCCTAATCACTGCCATGTAAATACGTCTTAAATGTTTTGGATGCACTCCCCAATTAGGACAGCTAGTACTTTAAAAATATTTAAAAACCTTTGAGCTTTATCGGTGATTTCATTAATATGTTTTGACCATCTCAGAGACATCTAACCAGAGGCCCAGATATTTTACGTTAGGTACTACTTGCAGTACATTATTATAGATTTGCAGCTCCACCGATAACATTTTGTGTCCTTTTTGAAAGATGCACACTTTACTTTTTTCTGCCGAAATTTCTAATCCCATTTCACGTAACATATCTTTAAGCCTGATTAAGGAAACCTGTAAATGTGTTTCAGTGATATGAATATCCTCACTAGACGAATATAATACAAAATCATCAGCATATTGTGTAATGTTGACTTCCCTTAACTGACTACAAATATCCATCGTTGTCACGTTAAATAGTAGAGGCGAGAGCGGGTCACCCTGGGCTAGGCCACGACTACAGTATCGCACAAATTGGGCATTATTGACATTTATTTTTAAGCGCCTTTCCCTAAAATACTCCCACAGATAAAATAATTACATATCTTCATACCTACTCCCGATCGGTCCAATATAGCAACAAATCCCGTAACCTCAACATTGTTGTATGCGTTGTCAATATCGATAAAGCATCCAACCGTGGCTTGGTTTCTCTGAAATCCTTTATGAATGTTAGTGACCAACAGGCTTAAATTATCAAAACATGATCTACATCGTCTAAAACCGATTATTTCATCCGAAAATAGACCTTGTGATTCGAAAAACCATTCTAATCTCCTTTGCAAGATGCAGTGGAATATTTTAACTAAAGACGACATCATGGCTATCGGACAGAGGGAGGATAATAGGTGTGGGTCTCTGCCTGGTTTTAGAATACCGACTACATTCGTATCCCGCCACTGACTTGGCACAAAACCAGTACTTAAACATACGTTATAAAGTTTCCTTAAAACCTCTTTCCCTCTTTTCCCTCACAAAAATGTGCCTACCTCTACAATCCGTTTTGTACGACCAACTCGAATGATGTCCGTTAGTCTCCAAGGATTACTGTTTCGGTATAGTCTTTATTATTTGAACTGAGCTGATCTTCTACACGAAGGCCATTGTGTGTGTACAATACTATTATCTTTCTTTGTGTCCGTAACCGCAAGCCAATTACATACAAAAAAGTTAGAACTACATTGAATGTACATTGAATTATCAACCCTATCCTCTTAGTCAGTAGGTTTAAAATGTAAAGTACAACCCTGGCGACAGAAGATGATAGTATTGTGTAGAGAATAAGCTCAGTTCAAATAATAAAGACTTATATCTGTATCCTGACACTTTACATTTTAAACCTACTGACTAAGAGGATAGGGTTGATAATTCAATGTACATTCAATGTAGTTCTAACTTTTTTGTATGTAATCGGCTAGCGGTTACGGACACAAAGAAAGATAATAGTATTGTACACAAACAATGGCCTTCGTGTAGAAGATCAGCTCATTTCAAATAATAAAGACTATACTAACAGATGACAGCAAAGCGTCCCAGTCATTCTGTCGGACGTTAGCGTAGCGTTCCGACGCGCCGTTAGGGTCTTCCCAAACCAGTCGACACTATTCGCATTTAGCCGATCGGCCGTCTCCGCGGTTGGACACCTGCGTTCAGCAGTCTCATCCTCCTTGCGGCCGTAGAGACGCCCGATCGCCTGCGATTTGCTATCGCAAATCGCAACAGTTGTAAAGCGACGGTCGGCTCTCCCGTGCTCCGTACTGCCGTCGAGACGTCAGACAGCACGCGTACAGCCGTTGAGTCGGATGAACAGATGTAGGCAACAGCGGGTGATCGGCAATCGTAAATTTATCTCATTTTTGGACACATGCTGAGATTGGGATTGGGAGCCATTGTTCAACCTTGTTTCTTAGTTACTATATTTTTTTTGTTTTTCGCATACCTTTGTGTTATTCTTTTGTATTTGCAAAATTTAAGGTTTTGGCAATAAAGATTATTTTTATTCTAATTCTTATTTTTAAATTTCCTAAACGACGCCCCACAGTGGATCGAAATGAATAAAAAATGGACATTCGCATTTTTTTCTAAAAATTCTATTTTAAAAAATGTTTTTCGGTTGGAAATTATGTGAGGAATAAAAAATGTTACATAACATTTTTCAAAATGAGGCCTATTTTAAGCAGAAAAAAATAAAATGTGTTTTTTTTGTATGAAACTAAAAAATAGGTATCTTATTGTAAGAAAACCGTAACCGATCCCGCTTTCAAACCTTTAGAATATCATTGTCCTACTTTAGAACAGTAGAAAATAGTTAAAACCTTATCTCAGTAGGTGCCCGTTTTTTTTTATAGTCCAATCAAAAGTCAGTAAGTAAATACAACATTTTTCTTAGTTATGTATTTTTTTATTTTCATTGAAAAAACGGTATATTCATTACAATTTAGTATAAAAATAAAATATTTATGACATTTTGATACAGATAAATACAAGTTTTTTCAAGAAAATGGTTCTAAATTACATTGAAATCGAAACATTTATTGCGATGGTTTTACTAACTATGATAGTAACAAAAAGTTAAAATATACTTGAAATCAACAATTACAAGTTATAAAAAAAATACATTAATAATAATAAAGATTTTTAAAAGGCATTTTTTTATTTAATTATATCGTTATTGTTGATTTCAAGTATATTTTAGCTATTTGTTTACTTTCAATAAAATCACCGCAATAAATGTTTTTATTTCAATGCAATTTTCTTATTAAAAATTGTATTTATGCTTAATAAAATGTCATATATATTTTTTATACTAAATTGTTATGAATATACCGTTTTTTTAATGAAAATAAAAAAATACATAACTAAGAAAAATGTTGTATTTACTGACTTTTGATTGGACTATATAAAAAAAACGGGCACCTACTGAGATAAGGTTTTAACTATTTTCTACTGTTCTAAAGTAGGACAATGATATTCTAAAGGTTTGAAAGCGGGATCGGTTACGGTTTTCTTACAATAAGATACCTATTTTTTAGTTTCATACAAAAAAAACACAATTTATTTTTTTCTGCCTAAAATAGGCCTCATTTTGAAAAATGTTACATAACATTTTTTATTCCTCACATAATTTCCAAGCGAAAAGCATTTTTTAAAATAGGATTTTTAGAAAAAAATGCGAATGTCCATTTTTTATTCATTTCGATCCACTGTGCGCGCCCTAATCTAAGTTATTGTAACATGTAAGTACATAATGTTTTTTTAAGAGCTATTCAATGATACCTCGATGAAATGAAATGAAATTTTATTGCATATGGAATTTAGGTTCAAAATCTTGCAGATACATTTGCCAGACAGTTGTATAGTCTCACCAAATCCTGCCTTTCGATCGATGTCATAATGTAAAACCTTTGGTTTACTTGTAATTACGTTACGACAAAGTAAGGTAAGTATTGTTACTTTAATGTAAGTATTAGTAATTTGCTAATTAATATTTAGGTATCACAATGGAATATTTACAACAAGTAGGAACGGTATCAGTTACTTACTTAATTACTTAATTAATAGCGAAAATATCATGTACTTATGTGTTTCAAATGCATATATGTATATTCATAGTCAGGTTAACTGGAAGAAATCCCTTAAATGGATAAGTTCGCCAATGTACACGTTATCTTAAGTTTATGTACGTACTTACTTGTTTTTTTTTACATACACATAGGTACAGTCAACAGCATAAATAAGTGATCATTTATGTACATTGTCGCTTTCAATCATGTCACTATTTTGTATAGCATTTCAAACATAACGTTAAAGTGACAAGGTACATAAATCATCACTTATTTATGCTGTTGACTGTACATACCTTCACGCCTGTAATCCCAGAGTGGGGTAGGCAGAGCTACAGAATTACAACTTCAAAAAGTTGTTGACAATAGGGAATATGCATGTTTTTTTTTTACAGCTTCAATTGAAGCTGATTCATGTAACAAACAGATCACAAAAATCATTTTTTGAATAACTATAAAAATAACCAAGATATAAGCCAACAAAGATTTGTTCCTATCTCTTTCTAGAAAAACGGAATTTTACATGGAGTTTATATGGCCGCAGTGCACAATGACGTCACGGTGCACATCGGATCTCTCTGTCTAATTAGAAGTTTGAAATGCTTATAACTTCCGTATTTCATGACCGATTTTAATGTTAATTTCCGTTTTGGTGATCTCTTTTACGGTATTTTCATATTTTGATGAGAATTGCGATTTTTAAAATCCATGCATATTCCCTATTCGGGTATGGCCGTCAAAACTTGTACCTTAACGCACTGGAACATGTAACACACATAACACACTAACACACTGGAAAGTAGCCGAAATTTCTAAAGAGGAGTTCACATGTCGGTTTTTATTTTTAACCGACTATCAAAAAAAGGAGGTTCTCAATTCGTGGGGATCTTTGTTATTTTTTAAGTACCTATGTTTCCCGATTACTCAGAGACCACTGGACCGATTTGTTTTTTTTTTTCGTTGTTTGAATGGTTATACTTTCTAGTTGGTTCCATTGTCAACACGTCAGGATCTGATGATGAGATCTTGGAGAAATCAAGGGACACCTATAGCGATTTCGGTATTTTTCACTGTAACTGGTGCATTTGCTTTTGAAAAGTACTATTTGGTGAAGTGGAACTGATGAAGACCACAGATGACCTCCGGAACTCCTTAACGGTACCTATTTGAAGGGTGGCGATAAGATATCTGTATTAAGATATTTGAGCGGCTCTGAGGGATTACATTTAGGTTTTAATATGACTATGATATTATCGCGGCGTTACCTGCGGCGAGCTTGAAATGTTCTATAGTTTCTCACTAATTGCGAAGTGGGACAATATAACAGCATAATAAATAGGATCACTAAAAAGTATAAAATAAAATAAATGTTTAAAAAAAACAAAAACTCGCTTTCAAAAATGCATGGGTTTTTGGTTTTTTTAAACATTTATTTTTATTGATAAGATTGTACCTACTTGGTTTAACGTACACACAGATCTAGGAACTGGACGCTGGTACTTATCCGAATAAAACATCGTAAAATTAATCTTGTTTGATTTATTTCCAACCATGAAGCAAACACTTACAAATAAATGAAAAATATATCAATAAGTGAGTATCAAAGCAATGTCGAGAATTAAAAAAAACAAGTAAGCTTCTTAGAAACAGACATTTATTTTCAAAGAATAAGTATGTACTTACTTACATCAGTATGAGCACTGATGTACATACACAATAGGCAGCTTATCCTGCGGTTATTCCCCGGGTTTCCATCGGTCGGTCAAATAATCTCAGCGTGAAGAAGTAACAGACATGCAACCAACAACACATTCATATTTATATTATAAGTATGGATTTTATTTGTTGACACCTATCCCTCCTGATAATCGCTATGTTAGCTTTTTATATTTAAAGCATGCAAATATAAACCAACCCTTATCTGGATTCCCGTGTGTTATCATAGCAAAAAGCGTATCACACGTAACGAACGGCATAACGCACATAACACACAACGTAACACACATAACGCACATAAATGAATGAAAAAAACAAATTGGTTTATCGCCGCCATTGTGGACGCTACACTTGTGATGATTCTTTGTTTCATAGAATATGGTTTATATTTTCGAATAGAACAACGGTAAAACATAATATTTACACTTATCTTGACAAAATGTCCTTCCGACGTATTTCTTGTTCCAATTCTCGCAGTTTTCACTATGAAAAGTAATAAATTCCACCGATAATGAACGCCATACACCCGATGTGCGACATTTGACCTAATACCTACGTTGTTGCTCTAGCAAATAAATACGATACGGTGCTACCATACCAGGAAGGAAAAAAATCTAACGATGAAAACTTAAGTGTGTTACATGTGTAAAATTGTGTGGACTTTGTATTGAAACACATTTTTGTATATCTGAATATTAAATTGTGTAAATGTTTGTTTCATTGGTTTAAAGGTTTTTAATCATAGAATACGGTGTGATTAATTTCATATCAAAAATCGTTTTCGTAAAAAAATAAAAATAACATTTATGTAAAGGGGATGGTACCTAGGCACGATTTTCTGACTGCCTACATCACTTTTAATCATGATATTGCCGCAATTACGACCATTTACAAGAGTTTAATTATTCCAACCCATTAAAGTACTAAGGGAGATTAAAGTATTCGATAGTTTCATAACATATCTATGCACATTTTTTTTTAAGAAATTTAAGCGTGGAGCTTCATTTAAAAAGTACAAGTTTTGACGGCCATACCCATTCAGCAACCACAATTTGCACAAATAGGCTAAGATGTTTACCAGCGTATTAGTGACAGGTTGCAAGCCCATCGCCTAACAGTACTACAAGCCTATATTCCCTTAGCCGCCTCTTACGACATCCACGGGAACACATGGAGTGGTACTATTCTAACCCGGCAACCACACGGGTGTTTTTTTTGTGCAATAAAAAGTTTACATACTTACATACAATTCAATTTCCATAAAAAAAGTTACCATTTAAGTAGGTAAACGAAGTAGGTAACTAAGTACGTACGAGTACATATACGAAATGTTTTAAAATCAGTGACATCGCCTTATCTTTAAACTTAAACAAAACAAACTCGCTTTTCTTCAATTTCTTCTAACTCCAGAATGAGTCATACTAATAATTTATTCCCAATTTCCAGGAGGACGATGAGTCACCACACTATCCCTTTCTAACTCCATACATAAATCAAGCGTTTCTTCGCACACCTATAATCCAACCTTCTCTGTCTATCGCTCGAGGAAATCGTATCGCGGTCTTCTTCAGCGAAATCCTACTGAAAACTTACATGTGCTCCTGTCTTTTTCTGTTGAAAGTGAAAGTTGTATGCGTGTCCTTGTCTCGCAAAGGTCCTGATGAGTCATAGTTAGGAATTCGTGATATCTTATCAAAGGATGATAATTATGTATGTTTTGCGTTTAACAGTACATACACACACTATAATATTGGTTTTTGCATGTGTGTGTTTGCTGAAAACTCTGCAATATACCTACTTGACCTGCTTATATTGGTACTTAAGCATTATTGATAGCGATCAGTTATTCGAGATACGTTCAGACTTTACGAATTGTATTTCAACAATATAGTTTGACCTGTGCTGCCCTCCTACGGAGAAAGGCACAAGTGAAATTAATAAATAGAAGCATATTAAACTCTCATGGGTTGTAATAAGGTTAGTAGTACAATTGTAAAATCCCTTCCGTGAGGCGAAGTTTGATAGCGAAATATATTGTTTGAGCATGTTTTGTCTGGACAGAGAACCTTTTGGCGATATACCTCTGGCTGGTATTTAGCAGTAGTTTTTAATTACACCTTTTATTTGCGCTAGTGTTTTTGTGTAAGTGCGTGTACCTTTGAAGTTTGTACTAAACTTTAAATTTGCTACTCAGTCTCTACATGTGAAATCCTTTAATTGGTTTTGTGCTTCCTATGCTTGTTCCATATGTTGTATTTGTAACTGTTGAATTTCCTATCAATAAATAAATAAATACAATTCATATACCTAATATATATGTGCCTTTTTTCCGTAGGAGGGCGTGTACCGACTTTATATATCTCTAATCGCCGCAGTCAGAGATATACAATTGACTTGTACTTTATTCGAACTTGTGTATGATTAAAAAAAACACTGATGAACGAATTAGAGCCTGTTGTTAGATCAGTAGTTAAACTAACCCTGTATAACGCATTCTAGCAAATAAAATTTTCTATTTCTATTTCTATCGTTACTAATATGTGTCAAATTTGCGATTCCTTATTTGAATTTTAACAATTTTATTATTGGAGTTAGCCACGGAATGAATCATACTTTCCACTATCTCAGTGATAATTAATAATGTACTTACTTAATTAATGTGAATTTTAAAGGAAAGTTGATAGATAATACTAGTATTTGGTTTTATTCCGTTTAAATGTTTAATTATCTGTTTACATTCGCCCCACGGTACAAGCAACGACAATATTGATATTGAATAAGAAATTCCGTGAAACCCTGTGAGTCACCACCAACGTCCATTGATTATCAACCTTGAATTTTATTACAAAAGGTTCACTTTTGTTTAAACTCAAACATAAGACAGGTAGCCTTCTAGGTAGTATTGGATTGCAGACAGTATGCACTGTCATTTGATTTTAAACCATATAGGTATAGCGATTGGATTTAAATTAATCTGTATGTTGTCAGTTTCAAAGAAATCAATGGTTCTAAGAATTTTCATTGATAAGTATTGACGTGATCTTGTATGAGAAAAACCCAGTACGTTCAATAAGTAAGTAATACTTTATTCACACCAGCACATGCTCGAAATTGCCCAATATATCATGCGAACCTCACCTAAAGTAAGTCATTATAACCCGCTGGCGCTGGTTAGTAATGAGATTTAAATTCCTCTCAAAAATTACAATTCGTATGTTTTTTTTAAAATAAGGGACTAAGTTTTATAAAAAGTTGTGTCTAGTAAGTAGCCTTGCTTTTTATTGTCTCGCAAAAGGTGAGAAAAGTAGAGTATCTCCTTTAGGATAAAGCTGTTTTCGTCTTGGGCGAGCTTGAATCCCTCGCTGCACTCGGACTCCGTTTTAATTCCCTCCCTTCGCTCAGGAATTAACTCGTAACGCTCTCGCTACGCTCGGGAGTTAAATCTGGAGTCCCTCATTTGCTCAGGATTCAATATCGCGCCCGTGTCATAAAACAGTGCTTTATCCCCTCGGTGTATAATCTACTATATCAGTTCCGTACCTAAGGGGTGCCAGACAGACTCTATTACTAAGTATGTATGTATGTAAACTCTTTATTGCACAGAAAACTAATTACAAGTAAGTACGTAAGTTAAGTCTACACAGTCTGTCCGTCGATCTATCTGTACTACCTTTAAAGACGTGTATCTCTTGAATTATGTATTACATAGTTGTTTTTTTATAATATATAAAACAAATACATATAAAAAATAAAAGGGCATTTCATAGTCTGCCTAGTGCCTACCATTGGGAGACAGGCATGAAGCTATGTGTGTATTCATAAAAAATAAAAATTAGAATAATAAGAGGTATCCCGATAAAAGTAACGATTATTTTTATAGTTTTTTAACTAAAATAAAAACGGTAATAAGCTTACATACAAGCTTCTAATTTTGTGTGATTATACTTAGTACAAACCCTAATGAAAAACCACATATAAAAATCGGCCAAATATTAGTTTAGCGGTACGGATTTTCCCATCACGTTGTAAGTACCGTCATTTTTTTCAGAGGGGTAATCGATCAAGTGCGTCATAACAGTATTGTCGTCATTCTTTTTGAGCTAAAGAAAAACAAACAAACAACGGTACTTTCGTATTTATAATATTAGTATGGAAGAATTAATATCAACGGATTTAATTGTGGGAGGACCTTGTGCAGGGTCCGTCCGGGTTGGTACAACCATCTTATCCATTAACCTACCGCCAAGCAGCAGTGTTCGCATTGTTGTGTTTCGGTTTGGGGATAAGACAGCCGGTGAAATGACTAGCATAGAGGAATTCCATCTTAGTCCTCTGGGTTGGCAACGCATTTGCAGTCTTGTGAATGTGAATGTCTATGGGTCACAGTTTCCACTTACCATCAGGTGGCCTGTGTGCTCGTTTGCCTTCCCATGCCATAAAAAAAAAGGACAACTTTCGCACAAATTGACCTAGTCCCACCAAATCAAGCTTATATTATAGGGGACTAGACGACGAAATACATACTTACTTAATTCTACACAGTCATGTTTCATGCGCGCGCTGGCCTAGTTGGTAGTGACCCTGCCAGCGAAGCTAGCGGTCCTGGGTTCAAATCCCGGTAAGGGCAGATATTTGTGTGATGAGCGCGAATATTTGTTCTAGAGTCATGGATATTTTCTATGTATTTAAGTATATATTTCTCTATACATATAAGTATTCATATCGTTGTGTAGTACCCGTAGTACAAGCCTAGAGCTTAGTTTGGGGCTAGGTGAATTGGTGTGACATTGTCACCAGATATTTATTTATTTATAGATAACCTACCTGATTGTAGCGATTCTAATAAATATGTTAATAATATTCTTGTTTACTTATGTTAATCCGCTCAAGTTACCAAGTTACAAGTAGACGTCATACTATACGTGTTCCCCCGGTTCAAGTATCGGAGAAAACCCAGAGGAAACCACCTAACCAGTAAACAAATCGACTATAAAAAATGTATAACTGAAGACGAATATATTTACGAAAATATATCTTAACAAAAAGCAATAGAGTTCAAATTTATACAAACTCACAGTCAGTAATGACGTTTTTCTCTTAAGATTACTTCGTTTGCAAATATGCAAGTATTGCAAGTGAATATCATTAGGATCAGTACTTGCTTCATTGCAATTCCAACTTAGACATAACCTTATAGAGTCCAAAATTACTACACTTTGTTTAATGTAACGTTTTTTGGTAAACGGGTACTATTTCTAAGTTCTGCTCATGATTATTCATGATATTCGCACTGCCAGATCAAAACAGTAGTAACTCAAAATACAACTGTATTTTAAAATCAACTTTAATACAACGCCTATGAGCTTAAAACAAAACTAACAATGATTTTGAGTTGATACTGTCTTGATCTAGCAGTGCGAATTTATATTTAATATTCACGTTGTAGATACTTATTTAGTACATATTTGTGGGTTTTTTTTGGGTTGTTCACGTTGGTGGACATGTGCATCGCATAACGTGTATGGTGTTTGGCAGTTCAAAGGACGCAACGTGACCCGCGATGATGATGATTTCCATATTCTAATCTAACCGCTAGACTTATGTATACCTACTACGGATAAATTTTGATACGTTTTGCAAATGGCGAATTTCAAATTCACCCCGAAGTAACCAAATATATCCACGGATCGAACATAAAATGGATTGCATCTATCCTGACAAGTTATTGACGAAATACTTGTCATCTGCACCGATTCTTTGGTAGAATAAATTGTATAGATTTACTAAGTGAGTTTTGTTGAGATTTGAATCAGACATAGCTAAGACCGCTTTAGAATGGAACATTAAAAAAAATCGTGGTGTGATTAGTGATGGGCGGCTTGTAATTTTCACAAGTGAACCTTTCACTTAAATTTCTAAAGTTTCCCGAATGTTTCAAAAGTGAAACTTTTACCTGAAATTTCTTGCAATATTCTGAAAGATATCAAATTTAAATCTTTTAATTTCTGAAAATTACTACGGTTTTGACATGTAACGGAAACTTTTCATGAAATCTAAATGAAATTCACTTGTAAGAATATTTTTTATCTAATTATGTAACTTTCTGAAGATGTAATTTTCGCAGATAAGGAAATTTTTGCAATGTTGCAGAAATCGCCCATCACTGGGTGTAATCGGTACACACCTTCAGGTTATAGGACCTACAGGCGATCACATCGCCTTTAGGACCTCGTAAGGTACTTCGGTCAAAGTAAGAAGAACACTATCTTAGGTACTAAAATGTATAAAGGGTCTGTATTTTACTCGGTAACACCATATTGCTTTTGGTATTGTATTGTCAACGCTTTTTACTTGATAGTAATGGCGACCGAGATAGTAATAATAAAAACCATACGTTAACATGCCAAGGTAATATGGCTTTACAGAGTAGAATAGAGGGTGCGATAACGGTTGTACCTCTTACTCACTCGCTCTCGTAAGCTCTTAAGCGACGTTATCGATTTTCCCGAACCAGGAAAACTTTTCAGACATCTTGCACTGGGTTTATTGTTAAAATAGGGCCCTGTATTGCTTTTTGGGTGCGAAACCTTACAAAGCTGCATTGATAGCGACAACCAATCAGACAGTGATCTTCTTGCCCCAGTGTGAGTCACTTACTTGATCGTCATTATATCACTTTTGCAATAATGTCTTCTATATCTCCTAGGACCCATCATTTAATCGTATTTAAAGTTATCGATTGAATTATTTCATCGAATTTCTTTTTATCGAATTTATTTTTATCGAACGCAATTTTCTGCTGAAAACAATGTTTTCAGAACATCTTGAACATTAATTACGAAGATTACGTTAGACTTGTGACTACAAGAAAAAACAAAAAAAAACTGCGTAATGTAATGATACTTTCGATGAAAGATGTTTCGATAAAATAATAGGACCCATCTACATAGATTGTGAACTTATAAGTGGTATCTCGCGACTCATTTCGCTATCTCACAAACTCTTGCGCTGGATTGGGAAGTACAGTCAGGTGGCAAGAACCTTATCTGATGGTCTGATCTCCGGATTTTGAAGATGACAGATCATGACAGAACGGATTGTAACAGTGACTCAGTCACTAAAACACAATGATCTCAATGATAGACGTTATCCATATCGTTATTAATATTATAAATGAGAAATTGTGCCGGATGTTGGTTGTTGATTCCCTCTTCATGATTCAACAATTTAAAGCCTGGACGCAGCAATAGACTTTTTTTTTCAAAAAAACATCCGTTTCCGACCGAAAAGCGCTAGTTATGTAATGAACCGATGGTATTGGCCGTCGACCAATTCAAATAAGCAATCAGCAACCAGTAATGGCTTCTGTAATTTCTGTATCCCTAGGCTATATTTTACAAAAAAGGAGATAAACTTGCCTGCGAGTCGAATGCAACATTGGGAACTAAGAACTTGGTGGCAGGTGAAAGGGTAAGATGGTCCAGATACTCCAGTCTTTAGGGGTTTCTACTTTACAATAGGTGGAGCATAGAATTATTTTGGTCTATATTACTAGGTGGTCCAATTTTGACACCTTTAATTCACGATTGCGTGGTGTGGCGTGGCGAAAACTTGGATTTTTATTAAGATCTCGACTTAAACCACATCCATCAAAAAAGAAACGGTCCACCTTTTGTAAAGCAACGGCTTTAAGTCCCTTCAGATTAGACCAATACGGATCTTGAATACTTTCCTACCCCCACTAATTGCTGCAGACTCGCTAAGACTAAATTGATTAGCTGTCTTGAATCCTGGTCCTAGCCATACCTGGCAGTGGCCTGTCCCCCTGGCCAGTAGAACCCCCAGAAGGGGTCGGGGAAGGGCAGCTGCTCCGCCCGGGCCGTCCACAGCGGGCTCGCCGGGGTGATCAGGCGCAGCGCCAGCTCGGGAGTCAAGTGCGCGCGGGAGACCAGGGTGTGCTGCAGGATCAGGGAGCGGGCCATCTGGTGAAAGAACTACATAAGAATCATCATAATCATCATCTCAGCTGAAAGACGTCCACTGCTGGACATAGGCCTCCCCCAAGGTCTGCTACAAGGCCAGATCCCGGATGTTTCCCGCAACTTAAGCCGCGTCGACGGTCTACCTCGAAATAAATATACTAACGGATTAGATATAAGATACATACATATATAAACTCACGCCTTCATTCCCAGAGTGGGGTTGGCAGAGCTAAAGAATTACCTACAACTTTAAAAACTTGTTGATAATTCAGTAACCTAACCACATTTTGCACAAATATTAGTATTATGACAGGTTGCAAGCCCATCGCCTAACAGTACTACAAGCCTTTATTCCCTTAGTCGCCTCTTACAACATCCACGGGAAGACATGGAGTGGCACCATTATATCCCGGCAACCACACCGTTAAAGATAAAAGATAACTATTCAAAATAAAAAGCCCCTAAAATATAATTTGTTTTTCATCAAACATACCTATCCTGATTACTAGCTTTCTATTAAAAAAAAACACGTCCAAATTGTTTTATATCCGTTTTGGAGTTACATTGCAAGATGGCACGTCCCGCTTATCTAGACTAGAACGTGCTACGTGGCAGGACTGATATGGAGATAACGTTATAACGGTAACGGTTAGTCATCATTAATCCGAATATTCGTTACCAGACTGTTTCATTTGCCAAATGTTCACAAATTGGAAAGGATTTTTTTTTCTGAAACCGTTTAAGTTTTAACGATTAAATTAAACAAACGGATGTATTAGGTGCTATTAGTGTGCTTATTCACACATTGAGACGGATGTACTGGCTGAGGACAGCGCTGAGTAAGTAGACCCCAATCACAGCTATGCTGAGTTCTGAGCCTTTTGCCATATAATTATTTACTATTGTTCAGGCTTGTATCAATATAGTAAAACTATTCTGATCTGATCCTAATTTTGAAGTTATATCTCGAGCAATCTTGAAAAGGTAACAGTTACAAAAAAGTGCATGCGGATAACGAAAATTTGGGCTAAAGACAGGTCAGCGTTACCGTTGTAACATAACGTTATCGCTCCGTCAAGCACGCTCTAGATAAGCGTCGCAGAGTCTCCTGATTTGTCGCAGATCCGATAAAAATGAATTGCTGCATTTTATCTATCTATAGAGTAAATGAAATGAATAAAATGTTTGAATCCGCTTTAAGGCAAGGTATATAACATAAGGCAGCAAAATAGAACAAAGGACTTATTAATGTTAAGCGCGAAATAGAACAACCAATAAAAATTACAGAAGTTGATTGCTGTCCTACTTTAACTTGAGTTCTAGAGCAAGTAAAACAATTTTTCTGTCTTTTTCTAACAGATGAGGCTTTTCAGGGACGTCAATTGAATTAAATGCATGATTAAAGCTGCTGTCACTTTTATTGCTACAGTAATAGAATAAGACAACACGTCACTAAACCGAGTGCGGCAGTAAAACTCGCTTTAAGTTATGTTTTTGGCCAATTTAAACATAGTTATCAGTTTCCTATCGAAGCCAATCTATTGAGTCCGTTAAATATAGCGCACATACTAATGCCACCTATCGACTTAATCATAAGATTAGCTCTTAAACAGGCACCATAATAATACCCGGTCTGGGTTCACTTATTATGTGTTCCAAATTTCAGCCCATTCCACTAACAGGAACTGGGTCACCATTGACTTGCAAAGTTTGACCCAAATTCAAACACGTGATCTAAACAACAGATTGTCAAAAGAAAAAAAGGAAAATATTTGTTTTGAAAGTGTACACGTGACGAGTCTGCTGCCTTGAGTCGCGCTTGTAAAAGGAATCCATAAGAAAACTTGTTAAGAACCCTAAAAGAACTCATAAAACATAATTCCCGTACCGTTTTCTTTACCGACATTAAACAATTATTACCAGACATTATTTTTTTCTTTAATAGTTAGCTATTGCACCCGTTTCTACGTGCACATCGCTTAAATAGCCTAAAACTAAACTGTCTAATTTTAAGGCATAGTTTAGACGGCAGATTTAATCAGTGCTATTCCAGAATGTCAAGCTGACAATGTATACGACCGCCTATAATAAGAAGCGTCAGATTCAAATTAGCGCTGTCGTGGCGCTGTCATTTGAATATGACAGCTGCTCATAGAATAGTTAAGTGTTTTACCGACACCTAAATAAAATTAGGAAGTTTAGAGGCCACTGTAGAATCAGGTCCAATGTCTGCTTAAGCAAGTCATAGTAACTTTGTGTAACTACGGCGCCTTTAATGAGACTTAATTATGATGATATAGCAGTTTAAAATAATGATAAAATTCAATTGATTAGTCTATAATGATTCCTTAATGGGTAGACATACTTGATACCTACCAAACTTGTTCAACAAAATAAGTAATTATAATTACCCTGCCTTTTAGCAAGGAGTTATTTAAGGAGCAAGTGTTGTAAATGGCAAGATTGAAACACAATCTGGATCATATACTAGTATATCAACTCCTGCGGGCTTAGTATGGTTGCGTTTATCGTGTGACAAAAGAAAGCATCTGACACTCTCTTTCATCTGTCAGAAACGTGTCAGAAAGTGACGGATGTTTTATCCACATTTTATCACGCATTATACACAAACATAACATAGTTTTTGTACCTAGTTATTTAGTTTTATTAATTTTCATTTTAATTTTATTTTAATTACACTAACATCTAATTATAAGGAATACTAACAAATTTGTATGGACCTTGTCTGAAATAAAATTATTATTATTATTATTATTATTTGTATGTCTTTACCATTCACGGGACTATGGGAGTCCCGGACCTTTGGAAGGCGTACATGGAGCTGAAGCCAACACGCAGAGGCCCTTTAGACAAGTTTAATTTAGTAAAGTGATGGGACACCAACCGGCGATTGTCCCTGAGTTCAAACTATAAAAGTATGCTCCCACGGACAACCAACGGTTAGTGTAGGACTATTTAAGAAGGATGGAAGTATTAACAATAGGCTCTATGAATGAACAGATATGGATTGGTGAACTAGGCTATTGATGAAACTACGGCGCCTGCCTGGCCAATGCTAATTACTTTGGTTGAAATGGCAGGCGGTGACTCGCCAACTCAAGAATGGGCCTCCCGAAATAGCCGCATATATATAGCAGCAGGGAGGTAACAGTTCCAGAGGGGCTAATGGTGGAGAGGTGCTTCTGGACTTTAAACGACCATAAGGTGCCCACTCACCACTTATGCAACACATCCACCCTTCGAGGATAATAGCTCTTGCGACTCCACTCTGACCGGCCAATAAAGGCAAGCCAGAGGTGAGGGTCTGTTCCTCGTCATTATACACTCCAGCCGGCCGGTGAAGGCAAGCGTGAGGTGAGGAACAGGACCTACCCTCGGGAGCATTCAGGTCCGTGGTGTCGCCACTCACCAACAGCTCGCCACTAGCTGCCCTGCCCTATTATTATTATTATCCTTAATATATTTCAATAGATTCATACTCTTAATCATTAATCGTGTTTCACGAATAAAATCGTAATTTTTTATAATTTTGCACAGTTGTCATTTTGAGATTATTTCCACGGCCCAAAAATGGTCTATACACAATCACTGAAAATGCCGATAATCCTCCATTCACGAACACTGTGATTGGCTGTTTAAGGCTTTTACAAATTAATTAAATAGAAAAAAGTACTTTAGTCCCTAGGGAGTAAAGTGTCGTTATAATCCCTAGACTTTAAATACATCACTTTAATCCGCCTATACACGGCTATTATGAGTAATTTTAGTGCATGAGAAGCGAAATCACTTAGGTATTATGTATTTAGGTTAGGTTAGACTTGTAACTACCAAAACCAATGAAGAATCCCACCAAAGAGATTAAATTTGCTCAAACTAAAAGTTGCTGTGGTTGCTGTGGTAGTTAAACCACTGACAATTTCTTACGAGTACATTGCAAAGTAAATACGTTCCCCGTGATCAAAGTTATCTTGACTATTTGCTTGGTTACATTTTATTTGACTTCTAGTTATCTGCTAATGGAATATTTTTATATTGATTCTTGGGAGTTACCTACATTGTTCATTATGCAAGATGTGGAACCATGTAGCGATTGGAAATAATACTTTATAAAATACACGGTATGTAATCTGGTTAATTCGTTAACCACTACGCTGCTTTGTCTGGTTAATTTTACCAACAACCGTTTCCTGGAATATATTTTTAATTTGGAAAGAAAGTAAAGAAAGAAGTGGTCTCTGCCTACCCCTCTGGAAAACAGGCGTGATTTAATGTATGTATGTATGTATTTTTAATTTACTTAGAGCTATGAGGATAGACAATTTGTCGCTTAATACATCCAGAATGGAGAGAGGAGATGTAATAAATACTTACACTGAAATTATCCTAAAAAACAACGGTAACTTTAAAATTTCATATCTTACTGAATTTTTCGATCTACATAGCATCCAATTTGACCACTGGTAAGGTTATCAATTTTTTTATAAAATCTATGGCAATATTCGTATTTTTTCCTATAAGGCTAAAAGGGTGTTTTTAAAATTTACCACAAAAAAGCCCGGCACGTGAAGCAGTACACCAAATTGTATGAAATTGTATGGCGACACTTGTAATTTACCGTCCACTGTTTTTGGACAAATCAACTGTTTACTGTGGACGTGGCTAAAATCGTTCCGAGCTATACAGAATTATAACACTGCCCATACACTCACGACCAGGGGGCCGATGGTATAAAAAAATACAAGCTAATAGTAGTTTTGCATGGGTTTTTACTAACAGTATGGGCTTGACTTTATTATGCTTTAGGCTCCGCTAATACTACTCAGTTTTTGGTTCGAACACATGCCATAGACAGAAAAAATAAACAATAAGCTTTGGGGATTTATACCAGCTCCCAAGCTAACAATGGGCCTCATAAGGAAGCTCAAGGTTACCGACATAGCCCAAAGAATAGCTAAACTTAAGTGGCAGTGGGCGGGGCACATCGCTCGCAGGACTGATGGCCGATAGGGTCAGATGGTTCTTGAGTGGCGTCCGCGGACCGGGAGACGAGCTGTAGGTAGGCCTCCAACAAGATGGAGTGACGACCTTGTAAAGATCGCGGGAACGCGGTGGATGCGAAAAGCACAAGACCGGTCTGAGTGGAGAGCCTTGGGGGAGGCCTATGTCCAGCTGAGCAGTGGACGTCTTTCGGCTGACATGATGACCACTCACTAAAGGGCTGGCTCACTCCGAAAAACGAACCACCAGCTGAACAGTCAACGTCAAAGATACATGTTTTTTTTTTTTTAACCTTTATTCAATGGAATCCGGTATAAAAGTGTTAACATTCTTGACGTCAAACTTACAAAATGTATGGAATTGACGTAGACGCTCGACGCGACCGTCTGACAGCTTACGTCAATTCTATACATTTTGGATAACTATAACGATCGACGAATGCATCTTGTCCAGGCCCTCTGGAGTCCTTTGGCGTGTTTTGGCCGTGTTAAAAACAATACGATATAATTTCAAAAGCAATATAGATTTACCGAGTAGAATAGACCCCGTCTATAACTTTCCAAATCCTTAACATTTGTAATCTGTTGACAGTTACTTCAGCTTGGCTATAAACAAGGCCCTGAATTTCTTCTCACAATGGAAACGTTGTTTCTGCTAGGGTTGTGCCCGCGAGCTCTGAGCTGGGCTCAAATATACTAATTCGGTTTTAGGTCTTTTAGTACACTAGTACACTGAAAGAAACTGGTCTACTCATGGTCTTTATTTGTGATCGCCATGATGTCAATATCACTTACTGCTCTGCGTGGTCCGTTCGGTTCTTGCTCCGCGTGTACTAATTGAACTAAGAGCAGAAACTTTACGGAATAGTTCGTTCTAGTACTGCTTCTTGGCTGTTAGTACATGTACTACACAACCCTAGTTTCCGCTCATTTATCAGTTCATTTAGTTTGTTGAGTGACGCGTGCGCACACTTACCGTTTGGGCCAATGTTGACCGAGACGCCCCGCGGAGCCCGGCGCGTCGTAGCGTAGGCCAATACTGACTCTGTGACGCCTGATATCTATTATTAGATAGCCTTCAGGAAAGAGCCTAGATGGAATTTTACAGAATTTTTCTATTGAAACTAAACTTATGAGAGTTTAAAGGATTATAGTGCATTGATGAAGATGATGCACCGTGTAGTTAGGGCAATATGTTGCAACTTGCAACGGTTATGTGGTGGAAATAACCATACTCAACCTGTATGGTTGCCGGGTTAGAATAGTGCCACTACATGTCTTCACGTGGATGTCGTAAGAAGCAACTAAGGGAATATAGGCTTGTAGTACTGTTAGGCGATGGGCTTGCAACCTGTCACTAATACGCTGGTAAACATCTTAGCCTATTTGTGCAAATTGTGGTTACTGAATTGTCAACAACTTTTTGAAGTTGTAATTCTGTAGCTCTGCCTACCCCACTCTGGGATTACAGGCGTGAAGGTATGTATGTATGTAACCTGTATGGAATTTCAGTGAATTGGACTCTAGAGGATGACTTAAGTTTAAAGTAACGCTTCATACATTGGAAGTTATTTTATGATGGAAAAAATGACTTTCTGCTGGAGTTTCTTGCGGCGCGGTGCTTCTTCTCCGCAATGATGGTCTTGTCCGAGGCTCTAGTAGATTCACTCCATATTATTGACGTGTAAAAAAACCCTCATGTGGACAATCTACTGAATAAATATTTTGAATTTTGTATTTTGTAGTTGCAATGTTTTATGCCAATTTTGAACGACGCTTGAATAGCTAGCCTAGGTGAGTCGTTAGTACAGCAAAATAATATTATACAGGGCGTCCCACGGCTATGCCACATGGAAGGAAAGTACCTTGAATATTGTAGATGGAACATTTTACTGAAAGAAGACATTATTTGAATTTAAAAAACAATTTAAACTGTATTCATAGATATTTAAATAATTACATGGTTGACCCGGGAATCGAACCCGTTACACGAGAAAAATAATTACCCTGTAGTTTTATCATACCGATCGAAAGGCTTCACCATAAGGATACTTTTTTGCTTAACACCATAGTGCAAGAAGTAAAAGGAAGACCATGAATTTTAACATTTTAAATATAAAATTAATCAATTTATCAAATGCTCAAAACGAGTCCCTTCCTTTTGAATACAAAGTCGCACTATTTTGATTATTTCGCTACCGTCGATTTTATGATCTTGTTGTGGTGGATATTTGGAATAATACTATTAATACAATTATAATAATACGGAAATGATGCGTACTTCTTCAGTGGGTACATTTATTAGTAATAGGTACTTTTCATTTTTCTGAACAAAATTTCACATCGAATGTTAAAATTCATGGTCTTCCTTTTATTTCTGACACTATGTTATTCAGCAAAAAATAATCCTTATGGTGAAGCCTTTCGATCGGAATGATAAAGCTACAGGGTAATTATTTTTCTCGTGTAACGGGTTCGATTCCCGGGTCAACCATGTAATTATTTAAATATCTATGAATGCAGTTTACATTGTTTTTTAAATTCAAATAATGTCTTCTTTCAGTAAAATGCTCCATCTACCTACAATATTCAAGGTATTTTCCTTCCATGTGGCATAGCCGTGGGACGCCCTGTATATTATCTTTCGTCTTAACAGTAAACACAGGCTGATGTTTTTTTTATGGATGTGTTGTTTAGGCTGTGGTGTTGAATTGCGGCCTTTTGACCGTACGTCACACACATGTTTCAAGTACTTTAATCCCGCTTTGTCCAAGTAATCTTTGACCTTGAATTTTCAGATCTGATTAATTATGAACACGTTTGAAGGAGAATTATACAAGACGTAAGGAATATGCATACCCTCGAAATGCAGAGTCGTAAAATTGGAGAGGAATTGTGTTTTTTTTAAAATTATTTTTTTATTTGAAAAAGGGGGCAGACGAGCAAGCGAGGCACCTGATGGTAAGTGATCATCGCGACCCATAAACACCCGCAACACCAGAGGAATCGCTGCCGGCCTTTGAGAAAAGAGTGGGCTCGTTTTTTAGAGGCTCCCAAGTCGTATTGGGTCGGAAATACAGACGCCGAAAGCTGATTCCGCATAGATAAGGTGCGTGGCAGGAAGGTAGTGGATTTTGTTGAGAGACTTTCATTGGATCTTCAACACGAAAGATAATATATACCTAAATAAGATAAGGTTTGTCCTTGTTTGTCCAAAATGCGCAATTCTAGTGCGATTCTAAATATTTGCATCGTAATTAAGGAAATCACAATAATATACTGTTGAGTTAGTACTTAATATAGACCGCTGTTTGTCAAGGTTTTGATCACGAGATTTGCGTCTCAACAAACATGTGATTTAGCATGTGACCATTGCAAGCATCGTCAAGATGAGAGAGAAGTAAAATCCATAGCCGGGGGCTCGGACATGTTATCGTTTTTACCCGACTGCGTCAGAAGGAGGGTTATTATGTATTGTCATCTTTATTGGCGGCCGAGTCCAAAACCAAACGGTAACACGTCAATATCAATATGGTATTCCCGAGTAGAATATAATCCCTAGACTTTAGATGTCTTCGTCAATACTTTAGTGTTAATCTGTGTGGTTCTATGTTAATTCAGCTAAGTCTGAGGCACTACTTTAAAAATCGAAGTTCGATTCGTTAGCTCCATCCCTGTCACTCATCATTCGAGACTAGATCGAGAGAAAGAGATGGAGCGAACTTCGATTTTCAAAGTAGGGCCTCTGCTTCTGCGATGTCAACTCTGAGGTGTTCGAGTAGGATGGAACTCCTCTTTGCTTTTCAGTTAACCATCCGTGTGTGCTACCTTCTCACTCCTGCTTGGCGGCACTAAACAGGGGTGTTATTCTCTTAAAAATGGCGTTAGGTCGGCCGAGTGAACGATTGAACGCGGAGCATTGGTGAGTTTAAGTAGTCCCATCAGAGCGTACAAAACTCATTTTAGCGCATGCATTCTCAATTATAAGCAGGCTTAAACGTTCGATCGTATCGAAAGAAACCCTGCTACCTATATTGAGAATGCACGCACTAAAATGTGTTTTGTACTCTCTGACGGGACACCACAGAACACCCCAGATAGCTACCACTAGATCAGGACGGATGTAGAAGGTCCTACGAGCTAACTCTATGAGAAAGTCATTAGTTTCCAGAAAACTAGTTTTTCTAAGACTTTTACAAAAACCCACAACCTTTAAGTACGCGATTCCACCAACAGAACGTGCCAAGACTCGAGTTGACTCACCGTCCTTATTCATTGAACTCCTAGACTCGCCCCGTAGTAGTCTTACTCACACAGCCAACGTTAGAAAGGGACGAAGGAACAGTTACGCGTAGAATGAGACGAGAATACGACGTTGCGTGCGACCTAGTAGGTCAATGACACGGGTTGCGTAGATGAATCAGATGACTGATTAGCTTTGTTATTGTTGCGGTGACTAATGCCCTTATTACGGGGGAATAAAGTCGGATTTTCATCACAAGAATTCAGTATTTGCTTAGACGTGTTAATGTAATTAATATGTGTATGTATAGTATAAGGAATCAGAGGTTTCATAATATAACTCAGATTTTTAAAGAATAACTGTTTTAATCTTTAGTCTTATATTCAATTTACAGAGTAACAATTCAGCACCCAAATACAATGTAGGATCGGTAAGAAGGCTGTCAAAAGAATGCCCGCCGAAAACAAGCTCAACCATTCATAAGACAGCCCGATTGCCGCCCTTTTAATCGGACATGACGTCACACGAACAACTTATTGTTTATCTTAATGCATTAAATTAATACCGCGTGAATAACAATTTCGTATATAAATAATTATGTAATTAATTATCTTACAATAGTAGGTATCCACATGCGTTACGCAGTTTTCAGAGATGTAAGACTTGAGCTAACTTCATTCAAATTTTTGAAACAAGAAATTAGATTGACTCAGGAACCCCTTGCTTGAATCAGAATACCGTCATTTTTACAGTTCCATAGTGGGCTAGAAATAAAATTCGTATGACCAAGGTCCTACGGCTGCGTAATTTTTACGGGCACTTGCTATCAACAGCGGTGTATTTTTTTTTTGGCATAGGAAGGCAAACTAGCACACAGGCCACCTGATGGTAAGTGGAAACTGTGACCCATAGACATTCGCATTCATAAGACTGCAAATGAACTGCCAACCGAAATGCCTCTATGCTAGTCATTTCACCGGCTATCTTATCCCCAAACCGGAACACAACAATGCAAACACTGCTGCTTGGCGGTAGGTTAATGGATAAGACAGGTCCTCCCACAAGTAAAAGTAGTAGTTGTCGCGTTCATTCACACGTCCCATAAGCATACGGTTTGCAGCGCCCCGCGTCCCTTCCCTAAATATTTCATGCCAGTAATAAAATGTTGTGCTATCTACTGGCTTGACACCAGTTAGCATATACACATGAAAGTAGATGGCAAATGCAAGGAGCGGTCATGAAAGTGTCCTAGCAACCGACATGTGTATTCCCGGCTTTACTTATCTTGAGGTCGGTCGGACGGAGCCGGACTGTCGATGTTCCACATATTAGCCTTAACGGTGTACCCCTTAACAGGGTGGATACATTTAAATATTTAGGGCATTTGGTTACGTGGGACCTCAAAGACAACACCGATATTGAGCGGGAACGGAGGGCTCTGTCGGTCAGGGCTAACATGATTGCGCGCAAGTTTGCAAGATGTTCGGGGGAGGTTAGGATAGCTTTGTTTAGAGCTTACTGCACCTCTCTCTATACGTGCAGCTTGTGGCAACGGTACACGCAACGGGCCTATGGGGCTCTCCGGGTCCAATTCAATAACGCGTTCCGGGTGTTGGTGGGGCTGCCCCGCTTCTGTAGCGCATCAGGGATGTTTGCAGAAGCAAGAATAGACTGCTTTTATGCGACTATGCGCAAAAGAGCCGCATCCCTGGTGCGCCGGGTGCGGGGCAGTCCCAACAACATCCTGAGAATGGTAGGAGACAGGTACGACTGCCCCTACATCCGGCATTGCTGTGGGTTACATGCCCCTGTCAATTAATTACTAACACTTAGATCTAAGCTACTAACATAATTTAATTTAATTATTTTTTATGAATGTATGGACTTGTATGTTGTCTGAAATAAAATGATTTATTATTATTTAGATATTCATTTAATTTTCTATAAATTAGGTTTTTTACATATTCAAATATAAAGGTAAAATAACAATACCGATACAAAAAATAAACATTATAAAAAACCTAATCTACGGGTGCCGCCAGCAGCGGGGCAGGGCTCAAGCTACCGGTGGTTAGGGCTGCAGAGAGAGGAACCTCCTCACAATGCGTGCCGTGTCGAGGAGTACTGCCTTCTGTATCTGGCCCTTGATCCAGCCATCTAGCGAGAGTCTCTTGAGGTGTTGGTCGAGACTCTTCGCTATAAGACCGTTTGCCGAAACAACTATCGGGACAATGATCGTCGAGTCAACATCCCACATGGTGGTCACCTCGTGAGCCAAGTCAAGGTACTTGCTGAGCTTATCCTTCTCGGCCTTCACGAGGTTCTCATCATGCGGGATGGTGACGTCGACGAGCACTGCCCGGCGTTGAGATCGATCTGTCAACACGATGTCAGGTTTATTGGCGACAATAGTCCTGTCTGTGATAACAGATCGATCCCAATAGAGCGTAGCACGACCATTTTCGAGAACTGGCGCCGGTGTGTATTTATAGTACGGCACTTCAGACTCAACAAGACCGTATTGAAGAGCAAGCTGCTGATGAATGATCCTGGCTACGAGGTTATGTCTGTGCAAGTACTCGCCGTTGGCCAAATGCGAACAACCGGAAATTATATGTCTGACGGATTCGCCGGGACAACGGCACGCTCGACAAATGTCGACCGTGCCATCCCTCAGAATATATTTCCGGTAATTGTTCGTCATTATGACCTCGTCAGCAATTGCACAGGCAAAACCTTCGGTTTCCCCAAAGAGGTCACCAAACCGTAGCCAGTTCACGGACGCTAAAAAGTCTACGTCGGGCCTTGTTAGGGCCCGGTAGAAGCGTCCGTGTAGCTCCTTGCTCTTCCATACGTTCTTGCGGTCTTCAGTGCTCAACACTGTTGGTCTACGCCAGTTTTCGTTTGCCAAGGAGAGAGGCGTGAGGCTCCTGTCTACTGCAACCACATCACGATGCATCCCACACTCATTGCCAAGGAAATAATCCCTGAGATTGCACACCTCGCGGTTATGGAGATTCTTAGCATTTAAAATGCCTCGACCTCCACATTTCCTCGGGATGTACAATCTCATGACAGATGAGCGTGGGTGCAACATGCGATGTGATTTGAGCAGTAGGCGGACCTTCCTATCCAGGGCGTCCAGCTCAGTCTGAGTCCATCTTAGTATGCCAAAGGAGTATGTGAGCAGCGGCATCACCCAGCCATTGAAGGCACGCACCTTATTGCCACCCGACAAAAGACTGTTAAGAACTTTTGTCAAGCGGCAAAAGAAGCGCTCCTTCACTGACTGCTTGACATCGCCGTCCATAATACCCAAAGACTGTGACATACCAAGATATTTGTAGGTTTCAACTTCGGAGAGAGATCCGAGGGTCATTGTCTCAGAAAGCTGCAAATTAGATGAATTTACAACTTTCCCTCTTTGAACATGCATGACCGCACACTTATCTACACCGAATTCCATCTTGATCGCACTACTGAACTCTTGTGTGATTTTCAATAATGCGATAAGATCTTGGCACCCCGATGCAAACAATTTGAGGTCATCCATGAATAATAAGTGAGAAATGACTTCAGCCTCTCTACGAAGTCGATAGCCAAGCCCGGAATCCTTCAGCAAAGAGCTGAGAGGATTCATGGCTAGGCAAAACCACAAAGGACTCAGACTGTCACCCTGGAAGATGCCTCTTTCAATCCTTATCAAGTTAGGTGAATTAGAGGGGATGTCTCGACCACCTGGTTGACGAAGGACTGTGACCCACTGCCTCATACACACACCTAAAAAGGACCTCAAAGTTGGATCAACTTTATACAACTCTAAGATCCTTTCAAGCCATGAGTGAGGCACCGAGTCATAAGCCTTCTTGTAGTCAATCCAAGCAGCCGAGAGGGCCGCCTTGTTTCGCCTAACTTGCTGACAAATGGTCATGTCTATGAGGAGGAGCTCCTTAGTACCACGGGACCCAACCTTACATCCATTTTGAGCAGAGGCCAAAATATTGTTTGCAATAAAATGTGCATTTAATTTTGTGCTCAAAATGGATGTAAGGAGCTTGTAGATGGTAGGCAAGCATGTAATGGGTCGGTAATTCTTTGGATCCGCGGTACTACCGGACTTGTGGAGCATGGAGGTGACACCAGTTGTTAATAAAGGTGGCAAGGAACCGATTTCAAGGGCATTTTGGAGTTGTGCTGCCAAACACTCATGTGAGGCTTTGAACCATTTAATCCAGAAATTGTGCAATCCGTCCGGCCCAGGACTTTTCCAGTTCTGAGCCATTCGAATTGCACAACTTACATCTTCGGGACAGATGGTAATAGGCCCCATTGGATCAATAGCCTCACACGTGCGCTCAACAGCACGTATCCAATCTCCTTCAGTGTGCACGACCGGCACCGACCAGATATTGCGCCAGAAATTAATCATAGCAGCAGGATCTGGTAGGTGTCCGTCGCTCACACCTTGATCAGTTCCTTCCCACTTTCGGTACACCTTCCTCTGATCACTTTGGAAGAGGCGATTTTGCTGGTATCTATTCACACGTTCTCTATAGCGACGAATACGGCTTGCCCACGCGTAAACCTTCTGCTTCAGGAAGTCGATACGTTCCGTGACACAAGCCATATAATGTTGGGACCTTATTCCGGTCCCAGCAAAGGCTTGGTTCACGAAACGCATGACTCGGGGGCGTTGATTGCCTCCCCTGAAGCAGATTAGCTTCGCTATGAGAGTCCTAAATTTATCAATACGCCGCTCAATTCGCACTTGCCAATCGGGGACAGACCCACGAGCGCGCGGAGCTCGGTCAGTGTCCGAAAACTTGACTCGAGCTACGCGGCACGCAGCTATGGCCCCGCAGTACAAAATTGAGTGGGTATCGATTATATCCTCGCTGGCTTGTAAATATGGCGCCAGCAAGGCGTTTAGGGCTCCCATAAGCGCAAAATTTCGTTTACAGGCAGGCAAGCGTGGTAGACGAGGCCTAGAATTGGGTGTGGACCGATACTGCGCGATCGCGTCTTCCAAAGCCCTCCTCAATTGCTCATTTACCTGGCTAGTTACGCTTATATTCGCACAATCCTCAACATCGATAACGGGATCATCCTGCACTGGCATCAGTGCGTGTTGGGCGACTGGCATCGAAGCCAATAACGCAGCAGGAGGATCCCGTGACGAAGCAGAGGTCGTGCGAATAGGTAGCGCTTCCAGGCGTAGCCGATCAAGTACAGACTGATCCAGCCGCCGAAGCCGCTGAATGGCCCGCACTTGATCCGAAAGTCGTTGGGCGGTAACGATGATGGCTGGTTCAAGGGTCTGAAACAGAAGCAACATTCGATCACGGTACGCAGTGAGGTTAGTTCCTCCCTCTGTAGCCCCGTAATACGCTCGCATGCAATTTTCATTGTTCGATATTGACCATCGCATGCGACGCACTAAACCACCGGTAGCGGGAGCCATGCTCGGAGCAGGATGCCCCGCAGGCCCCAAGCGTGCCGGCAGCGGTGGTCGCCCGCGTCGCGCAGGTGGTCGCGGCGGCGGAGGCGGCGGCCCGCGCTCGTCGCTCGACTCGCTGGTGTCGGGTGCAGTGGCGAACTCATCATCCGACGACGATGGCGAGGAGCTTTATTATTATTATTATTATTATTATTATTAGCTTTATTATTATTATTATTATCTTCTCCCAGTGCCTCTTCAATCTTGAAGTTAGGCCGCCAGCTTATTGTACTCGTCTCTATCCGCTGCCAGCCGGAACAGCTGTTCTGCAGACGAAATCTTCCTTAGCCCAGCGCGTCTCTTTTCCTCCACTTTGCCCACCATCATCAGCTGCAGCAGCGGGTATCTGTCGTTCCCGAGCACGTCCCCGAGCTATTCTATCTTGCTGTGTTTGCATTGTTGTGTTCCGGTTTGGGGATAAGACAGCCGGTGAAATGACTAGCATAGAGGCATTCCGTCTTAGTCCTCAGGGTTGGCAGTGCATTTGCAGTCTTGTGAATGCGAATGTCTATGGGTCCCAGTTTCCACTTACCATCAGGTGGCATATATGCTCGTTTGCCTTCCTAAGCCATAAAAAAAAACTACGGGCATGCCTTTCCCGGATGAAATTGTACGCAAGTTAACTTGTAATTGTTTCCACAGTATGCCAGTTACTTGCACATGTAGATATCTGGCAAACAAGCTAATGTTCCGTTTTATAGGCATGTATTCCCGCCTTAAATATGTTTATCGTTTCGTTACCTACTCTTAGGTAGTACTTAGACATAGTGGAAGTCCAAAGCTTAATTTAGGACCAGTAGGCCTATCAAGAAGCGTTCTGCCAATGTGGTCGTTATCGAAAATGTATTGACGCAGGCTGCCGGACGATTGCGTCGATCGTTTATGTAAATTCCAAACATTAGGTATGACAGTTTGCAAAAACCGTAAAAAATTGTTTGCGACGTTTTTTCCCAAAATATTTATAATGTCACGTTTATTATATTTGTTGGAGGTTTTATTTAACCGGTTAATCCTGGCTGATCAGAACTCGATATGTGTTTGTATTCTTTTTGACACTTGTCACTTAATATATGATTGTTCTTGTATTTTACTCTGCTGATGTTTTTTCAATGTAATTATATATTTACAATAGGTTATGGCCTAGCAGTATATTATTTTTAGTTCGAAACCGTTGTAAATATGTCGGATAATGTGCGTAATTCTTTTCCGCATGAAAAACTTAAGGGGCGTGAAAATTATGTTGCTTGGAGGTTTGTCATGAAGAATTCTTTAATTTTCGACAATTTATGGAACTGCATAAGTGGTTATAGTTCAGAGGATACTACGAAACCCGAGGTAAAACTACGACTTGATGAAAGAGCAAAGTCAATAATTTGCTTGAGCGTAGAAAAATCTTGTTTTTCGCACCTCATGGAGGCTAAAACAGCCAAAGAAGCGTGGAATGCACTGGAAAGTGCTTATGACGATACGGGTCTTAGCTCTAGAGTACGCACACTTCAGAGTCTTTGTGCTGTCAAGCTGGAGGACTTTGTCAGTATGGAAGCGTACGTCAATGAAATTTTGTCATTAGCTCAACAGTTAGCGAACGAAAAAAACCCATTGATGACGAGTTTCTTGGAGCGGTGATGCTCAAAGGATTACCGTCAGAGTACGAGCCCATGATAATGGCACTGGAGCATTCGGGAGCTGTAATATCGGCTGATTTAGTAAAAACAAAACTGTTGCAGGACAAACGGTGGACTACTCGTGGAGATTTGAGTGAGTGCTTGTATTCGAAAACGAAGGGTCCGACTACAAATTACTCCAGAACGAGGTTAGCGCACGAGAACAAGGATGAGTCAAGAACGAAAGCAACTACTAGTAAGAAGGAACCGTGGTGCTGGAAGTGTCGGCAAAAAGGTCACTTAAAGAAAGACTGTCGTCATGAGAAAATTTCTTCAGGACACAGTGTAATGTCGGCATATTGTACTGGAGCAGCGGATACAGAAACTTCGTGGTACGTTGACTCGGGAGCAACAAATCATATGACTGGTGAGCGCGATTTGATGACGAACTTCAAATCACATGATGGCGCGGTGACAATTGCCAGTGGTGAGAAACTCAAATGCACAGGAATAGGTAACATTAAGTTGTCAGCTACTGCGATGTTAACTAATGTGTTGTATATACCTAAATTATCTGTAAATTTGATATCTGTTTCTCAATTAATCAAGAATGGTTGTGTAGTTAGTTTTGATAAAAATGGATGTACAATATCTAATTTAGGCGATGCATTGCTTATGGCGAATGATTTAAAGGGTGCGTATAAACTTGAGACTTGCTGTCTAAGGGCGAATTTAACTATTAGCACTGCGACTTGGCATAAGCGACTTGGCCATTTAAGTAGCAATAACATGAAGCTTTTGACGCAGGGAGCTAATGATGTTAATTTCCAGGACGACCCTTGTACAGATGTTGCATGTGAGGTTTGTTTAAAAGGTAAACATGTACGTCTACCTTTTTCAAGCAATCCTAAGAAATCTGTGGCTGATAAGCGACTGGATTTAATCCACACTGACTTATGTGGACCAATGCCGGTGAACTCGCTGGGTGGTAAAAGATACATACTTACGTTTTTAGATGATCATACTAGGAAGGTGTTTGTGTACATACTCAAGAATAAAAACGAGGTAAGTGCATACACTAAAAACTTTATTAATCTAGTTGAAACTCAAACTGGAGATAAAGTCAACGCTTTAAGATCTGATAATGGTACTGAGTACGTGAACAGGGAACTTACCAATTTCTTGAAAAGTAAGGGGATAGTACATCAGCTGACTGTACCTTACAGTCCGCAACAAAACGGCGCGGCTGAGCGGTTAAATCGAACTCTTATTGAGAAAGTTAGGTGTCTGTTGTACACAGCGAACCTTGATCATAAGTTTTGGGCAGAGGCAGCTTGCACGGCAGCTTATTTAATAAATATTTCACCTTCTAAACGGCTGTTTGGGAAAACTCCACAGGAAGCTTGGACTTGTAAAGAGGTGAATTTGAAACATTTACGTGTGTTTGGCTGTGAAGCATTTGTTCATATTGAAAAATGCAAAAGAAATAAACTAGATCCCAAAAGCAAGCGCTGCATATTTCTTGGTTACGAAAGTAATGCTTATAGACTGTACGATTTAGGCAAAAATGAAGTCATTAGGAGTCGTGATGTTGTTTTTAACGAAACAATTTTTCCAGGTGTTGCTGGCAAACGGTCTGTGGAAATATTCTTCCCTGTAAGTGACGGTGAAGCTTCTTTTGAGGATAGCCTCAAACAACAAAGAATAAACGCAGATGATGCAGTTGATGTTGAGGTGGAGGTATCATCAGAACCGAAAGTAGAGCTGCAGAGTGAGGCGGAGAATCCAGTCGCACCTGACATTTGGTTTGAGGCAGATGGCCAGATACCGAGCTCTTCTACTGATTCAGGCGAAACATCACAGGAGTCACGGAATGATGGACCAGCCCAGAATTTGCGGCCGAGACTGCCGAAGACAATGTCTGCACTCGAGGTAGAGTTGAGTGAGCCGACAACTGTCAAGGAGGCTTTGCAGTCGAGCGATAGCAAGCTCTGGAAACAAGCTATGCAAGATGAAATTAATTCATTCAATAAGCATGTAGCCTGGGAGCTAGTTGACAGACCGGCTAATAAAAACATTGTAAAAAATCGATGGCTTTTTAAGATTAAGCGTGACACGAATGGAAAAATTGCGTGTTATAGAGCGCGATTAGTGGCCAAAGGGTTTACACAACGATTTGGTGTTGACTACAATGAGACTTTTTCCCCAGTTGTGCGACATAGCTCACTTAGGATGTTATTATCTCTCGCAGTGGAGTTAGATTTGAAGATTGACCATCTCGACGTAAAAACTGCATTTCTCAATGGCGAATTAGACGAAGAGATTTATATGTCACAGCCGGAAGGTTTTATCAAACAAGGTGATGAACATAAAGTCTATAAACTCAAGAAAGCAGTTTATGGATTGAAACAAGCTTCGCGGTCATGGTACGAGAAGGTAAAGCAGGTTTTAGTCAGCGGACAGTTCGTACAAAGCAAGTATGAAAGCTGTATCTTCAGTCAACGTGTGGGTAAGAAAACCATAATTATTGCTCTATATGTCGATGATTTTTTCGTTTTTTATGACTGTGATAAGCTCGCTTCTCAGCTGAAATTATCACTGAAATCATGCTTTACGATAAAAGATTTAGGCGAGGTCAAACAGATGTTAGGCATCAAAGTAGACCGAATTGCTAGTGAGTTAAAATTAAGTCAGAAACATTATATTGAAAAGTTACTAGAACGTTTTGATATGAAAGAGTGCAAAGTAGCTAAGACGCCCTTAGATACTGGTCTCAGTTTTTCTAATAAATCTAATCACGATAGCAGTCTGCCGTATCAAGAGTTAATAGGTTGTTTGATGTATTTATCTGTGACAACTCGGCCTGATATATCTTTTGCTACTAGTTTCCTTAGTCAGTATAATGTCTGTTATACAGCGGAACACTGGGCTGTAGCTAAACGTGTACTGCGGTATTTAAAAGGCACACTTGATATGGGTCTTGTGTACAGAAAAAGTAAAAGCAATAATAAATTACGCTTGTTTGGGTACACTGACGCAGATTGGGCTAACGGAGCAGACCGTAAGTCATACACTGGATACGTTTACAAGTTAGGTCAAAACGTTATTTCGTGGGGTTGTTATAAGCAATCGTGTATTGCACTGTCGTCCACCGAGGCGGAGTATATAGCTTTGTCTGAAGCGGCCAAAGAAGCGGTGTACGTTCGTGCAATATTGGCAGAGCTAACTGGACTTTCAGACGCAGTGATTTTGCATAGTGATAACCAGTCAGCTGCCAAACTCGCAAACAATCCTGTCTTTCACAAACGTACAAAGCATGTTGATATAAGATATCACTATGTTCGTGAGGCTGTTTTTAATAAAGTGATAGAATTAAGATATACGCCAACCGAATTTATGATAGCTGATATACTAACTAAAGCTTTGCCAAATTGTAAACACAGTTCTTTTACAAATGAATTGTTAGAGCTGGTCATCAAGGATTAAGAGAGCGTGTTGGAGGTTTTATTTAACCGGTTAATCCTGGCTGATCAGAACTCGATATGTGTTTGTATTCTTTTTGACACTTGTCACTTAATATATGATTGTTCTTGTATTTTACTCTGCTGATGTTTTTTCAATGTAATTATATATTTACAATAATATTGTACGTTTTCCTCATTAAATATCGGTTTCAATCAAAACTGCGAAGTGCAGCCTCCCCCTTTAGAGATAAACTCGTGCGCAGGTCTGCCGGGATTTACGTGGAATTGATTTGGAGTATAGTCAGACGGAGTTTGTATTTTATTTTATTTTTGAAGTAAGTATACCTAAACCCAGAAAGGGATGGAAAAGACTCCGCTCGAATATTCCACACGAATAAATAAACGTCATAGTGTTATTTTCTTTAGGGGTTTGAAATTGAATGGTCATTTTAATAATGTCATTGTACTGGTAATATATGTACAACCTATATTATAAAAGTGGAATTTGAAAAACTGAAAGAATGGAAGAAAAAACAAATATACGTGTGACAAAAAGACAAAAGGAACAAAATACTGAGATAAATCAAAAGCTTGTTGTCAGCCAAATGATTCCAACTCAGCGTTATGCTCGCATTAAAGCCGGCGGCGCTGGTCTTCTGTTGAAGTGAACTTAAAAACGTCGTGATTTTTTTGAATATTTTGCCTTAAGTATTATTCATTTGTTTTATTCCAGAACCATTTTGTAACTCAAATCATATTATACGGTGCGGTCGTCTTTACAGGGGGGTACCATGACATACTAAAGCAGTTCAGTATAGGTTGAGAGAAAGGGACCGAGCTATAGCAGTTGTATAGCTCTATCACTTTCTCTCAGCCTAAACTGAACTGCTTTAGTATGTCATGGTAACCCCCCTGTTAAGAGGATTGTGAAGCTGAAAATATCCATACAAAATGCGAAAACGTTTCTCTACCCTAAAACCTATTCCGATTTTTACGATTTTTGTATGAGTTGTACATACATACATATACATAAACTCACGCCTTCATTCCCAGAGTGGGGTAGGCAAAGCTAAAGAATTACCAACAAGTCTTAAAACTTCTGGATAATTCTGTAACCACATTTTGCACAAGTAGGCTAAGATGTTTACCAGCGTATTAGTGAGAGGTTGCAAGCCCATCGCCTGACAGTACTACAAGCCTTTATTCCCTTAGTCGCCTCTTACGACATCCACGGGAAGACATGGAGTGGCACTATTCTAACCCGGCAACCACACTGTATTGTAGATATCATGAAAAACTATGTCTGTACGTTTTCCTTTCCTCGAAAACACTTCTCAGAATGAAACTAACTTAAATAAACTAAATTATTTAAATAAAAACAAAAAACCCGACTGCAGTAAAAAAAACAACTGTAAAGCGAGAAACAAGCTATGTAATCGATAGGTAAATACTTATAATGTACCATGCAATGATTTTTTGTTTGATACCTCGTTAACAAGTAATGCAATTTATACCAATATACATACAACTTGAATAGTGGAAAAGGTTTTCCAGGCGGGGACAAGCTATTAATCCAAATGTATTTGTTTCAAGAAAATACTTAAGTACATTTTATAATTCATTGCTTGTCCCCGCCTGCAATACCTTTTCCACTATTCAAGTTGTATGTATATTGGTATAAATTGCATTACTTGTTAACGAGGAATCAAACAAAAAATCATTGCATGGTACATTATAAGTATTTACCTATCGATTACATAGCTTTTGTTTCTCGCTTTACAGTTGTTTTTTTTACTGCAGTCGGGTTTTTTGTTTTTATTTAAATAATTTAGTTTATTTCACATTTTTTAGTTTTTATTATTAAAATAGTGGTTTTATTAATATAATCAAACGTTAAATGAGCTCTGGAGCTCGATTTTTTAATGTCACGAAGCTATAAGTAACAAATTACAAGCGGAACTCTCCTTTTAGCAAAAGAAGCATCGTGCATTCAAAAATCGATCCCCAGTAGTAACGTAAGATTAGTTCATTTGGTTAGATGGAGGCCGATCGAACAGATTGTAGATACCTACTTAGGCCGAGAAATTGAAGTAGGTATAAATCAACTAAACTTCTCTTAATCTCTAACAATTTAGTTCCTCAACGGTCAGTACGTCATACGTGTACCTGGATACTAGACTAAGCACCTACATTGAGGTTACCTATTCCGTGTATCTTTACTTAAATAAACTGTCCATGCGTAGGCAGGATGGCGCATTAGGTAGGTATTAGCCAGCAATTTATACTATAACATCAATGTGCATTAATCAAGTATGTAGTAGGTAAGTATTCGTGAATTATTGATTATTACACTACTTTCTTAATGGTTTATATTGTAGGCGTTTACAGCTCAACAAGAAATATTTATTACGTAACATTTAACGTCCTTTTTGATTTCCCTGTCTAAATGGTAGCATCAAAGTATTATAATGTATATATATTTGGAATGGGCTATTTACTAGCTTTCATTTGAGACCCATATTGCTATAACAAACATTTTTTTTTTATAACCCCCTCTTTTTTTTTGCAGACGCCATTTTGAAATATTATATACCCTATGTCACTTCGGCAATTAAGACGAATCGAATGACACCTAGTATGTTAAAATCGGTCAAGCCGTTTAGGCTGCAGAGCGTGCCCAGAAATAGACATACATACATACATACATACATACATACATGCATACATACATACATACATACATACATACATACATACATACGCTCGAAAAACATAACCCTCCTTCTGACGCAGTCGGGTAAAAACAAGAAATAGAAACGTACATATAGTTATTTATAATAACTACAACATATTCAAAAGTCGTGCAAATCGGACTTGATTTAGAGGGTGAGAAACGTTAACATCCGGAGCTAAATTTGTATGGATTTTTTTGACAGTTACGAGATTTTCGCAGCGCAGTTTTTTTTTTTTTTTTCATAGAAAAGACAACGAGCACACAGGCATGGTAAGTGGAAACTGTGACCCATAGACATTCGCATTCACAAGACTGCAATGCAATCCTAAGACTGCAAATGCGTTGCCAACCCTGAGGACTAAGATGGAATGCCTCTAAGCTAGTCATTTCACCGGCTGTCTTATCCCCAAACCGGAACACAACAATGTGAACACTGCATTTTGGCGGTAGGTTAATGGATAAGATGGTGGTAGCGATCCGGACGGACCCTGCACAAGGTCCTACCACCCGCAAAAGTTTAAGACAAAGAGCAACATAGGCCGTGGGCGTCTATGTTGTGGGACTTGTGGGATAAAATCATGTCGCCTTTGAAATTTTATCGTGTTGTTTTACTCGGCTACCATTACTAAAAAGTAAATAAGAGCTATCGTTACGTTGACAATACAAAAACAAGCCATAAGCAATATGGTTTTACCGTGTGGAATACGTGATAAAATTACAAATCTAGGTTGGTACTTATCAATCGTGTCCGAGTGTACACATTTGCGTATTAGAGCGACAGACGGACAGTCCGTACCAGTGAGCGTCGTCGCCGTGATAGCGATATGATAACAATGCATGGTTTAGTCACGTTCGAAGTACAAGCTGAAATTAAATACCAGCATCATTCAGATGAGGGTGACCATAGGACACACATGCCGCACCTTTTTTTTGGACATCGCGAGTTATATTTAATGATGTACATGACGCTTGATTGTTACTTGTACATTGTTTCAGTTTTTTTTATTTAGTTTTTTTAGCCTCCCCGTGTGGTTGCCGGGTTAGAATAGTGCCACTCCATGTCTTCCCGTGGATGTCGTAAGAGGCGACTAAGGGAATAAAGGCTTGCAGTACTGTTAGGCGATGGGCTTGCAACCTGTCACTAATACGCTGGTAAACATCTTAGCCTACTTGTGCAAAATGTGGTTACAGAATTATCAACAGGTTTTTGGAGTTGTAGGTAATTATGTAGCTCTGCCTACCCCTCTCCGGGAACGAAGGCGTGAGTTTATGTATGTATGTATGTATTTTTTAGCCTATTTTGGTGTCCCACTGCAGGGCAAAGGCCTCCTCTCCTTTTCTCCATTCGTCCCGGTTGAGTGCATGCTCCCGCCATTCCCTTTGATTGTTTCAGATTAAATAACTGATGTTATCTAGTAGCGGCCCGCCAGCGGCTTCGCCCCGCTGCAAATTTATGACTTTCCCAGTCGATTTTTCAATTATTTTCTGTCATACAAACCTTGCCCTGGCAATGACGAACACAACAAAAAAGAAATCAGCCAAATCGGTTTAGCCGTTCTGGAGTTTTGGGCTTGGCAACACATTTAGCGATTCATTTTTATTATGTAGAGGTAGATACGTTTTTTGAAATCATAACTCATTTGCAGAAATATTGAGGTTATGTGTCAAAGAGTACTGATATTTGCTTACATCTTTTGTAATTTCTATTGATCCCGACCTTAGGCACGTGTCACGGAGTATAGTCCTCTGAAAATCGGAACGTCTAGCAACACTAACCCTTCCACTACTTTCCCACCAACACCGTCATAACTTACTTATAAGACACCGAATCTAGGAAGGTAATTTTAGTCTTCTGCCTAATAAACTGAGATCAAATGTAGGTTGATGTGAACCATGAGCGACCGTCACCGTGCCAGCGTGAGATGTCGCCGCTGATAAGCTTGATAACAATGCAATAATTTGTTGTTAGGCTGTTTTTGATTTTTAATGGTATACATACGTAATTAAGAGAAATAGCAGAGATGATTAATTAAGAAATGCGGCCTTCGGAAATTTTGTTTACAAGCAATCAACTTATTAATATTGGTGTATACATACATTTAGGATATTATGCAACTAGCATCAAAAATTCCAAATTTTAAACATATTTTTTCCTAATATACTTAGTTACTGTTCCTCTCTGAGGGTTTTTACCGTAAGAGTTTGAGTGTAGGAAGAAACAGTCAAATACAGTGCCAATTGAAGCAAAAACATAAAACTTTTTAAAAGTACGGAAACTGTCATCCTAATAAATATAAAGATAAAGATAAAGATAAAAACATTTATTCAGTAAGTAGGCCGCACGGGCAATTTTACATGTCAAGAATCTACCAGCGCTTCACAAGAGGAGACCACTGCTGAGAAGAAACGCCGCAAGAAATTCAGCAGTCAGTCATTTTTTTAATATATTTAATATTACAATGGTACTACTTAGTCTAGCATTATATAAATCTATAAATAGCAAATTTAAAAATATTTCAAATATCCTGCGTAGTTTCCGCAGGAGAACACATCAAAATCTTAAGAGAGAAATAAAGAGAGAAAAGGAAAAAAGAACACTCATGTGTAAATCTTTTCCATACAGTCTATTGAGTCAAGAAAGAAGAACACGACCTAGACTTCAGTTTGGGACTAGATTATACCCGTCCCGTTATGCTTATTTATAAAATGTGGGTTTTGAGAAAACTGATTTTCTCCCGAAGACTTGCAAATTTATGAAAATTAACACTATATTTACATTAAGCGTACGTCGGGCTACGAAGGTCAAGACTCTGGGGAAAACCTGAGACACGATCGATGTCTCAGCAACGTGAGCCAGAGTACAATGTCTGAGGACCTCTGACGCGGTCGGCGGTACACGAGAGTGTTAAGTACAAGAAAAAATAAACCGGTAAAGTGCGAGCCGGACTCGGAGGATTCCTTACCGCCATAAATTACTTTTTTTTTTGTCTTGTGCAGCAGTGTTTGCATTGTCGTGTTCCGGTTTGGGGATAAAACAGCCGGTGAAATGACTAGCATAGAGGCATTCCATTTTAGTCCTCAGGGTTGGCAGTGAATTTGGCGAATGTCTATGGGTCACAGTTACCACTTACCATCAGGTGGCCTGTGTGCTTGTTTGCCTTCCCATGCCATAAAACAAAAATATGTCGCCATTTTTGACGCTTGTATGTTTTACCGATTTTACAAGAAAATCAAAAATACGTCATCACTTTTTTTTGTTTTTGTTACAAAATCCGCCGTTATGACACATATTCTAAAAAAAAACCCGCTATCTATACGGTTCAAAAGATAAAGCTCTGTATAGTTAGGACGGACGGACGGACGTACGGACAGCGTAGGCATACTAATTGGAATTGTTCATATTTTTACAATTACTCTAATTCGAAAATCATTTTGAGGAATAGGGTTTTAAAGCCGTTCTACATTATTAAAGTTTTCGAAGTATTGATCTATTTCGAATATTTCGACAAAATTATATTTAACCCTTGTTTGATTTTCGTTTTCGGCTTGAAGGCCACCTAGGTGTATCCTTACAGTTTAGGCGAAAATCGCATGAAACAGTATGTTTTAACACAATATTACAATCACTTTTTATCGGTTCACTAATGTTTCACCGAAATACGTTTGGCCGAATGAGTCGTTTGGCAACTGTTTCATTTCCTAACCCGCTTATATTTCTGTAACTGTAAATATTTCAGATTTTTTAAAAAATAGCTAACCTAACCTAACCTATAGTCTACACAATGGTACAAAAATAAATCCTGAAATATTCACAGTTACAGAAATATATGCGGGTTGGGAAATTAAACAGTTGCCAAACGACTCATTCGGCCAAACGTATTTCGGTCAAATGAACGGACCCCCTTTTTATCATTACATTAGATATCATTTAATTGTTGTAATTTATTACAAAATGGACCCGATTCTACAGTGGCCTCTAAACTTCCTAATTTAATTTAGGTGTCGCTAAAACACTTTGCTATTCTATGAGCAACTGGTTAAATCTTAAAGCTTAAATCTGCAGTCTAAACTATGTCTAAAAATTAGACAATTCAGTATTATTCATTTAAGCGATGTGCACGTAGCATCGGGTCCATTGCCAACCTAAATTTAAAATAACCATATCATCCATAAAATGCCTTCTAAATTAATAAAGATATTAAAACAAAACTATTGGGTCAAACACAAAATTAATGAAATCGGTCTCTTATTATTACCAATTCTTTCGAATTAGAATGTAAAAACCGTGAGTTCTTTTTTTAGATCCCAATTGGGTTCCCTTCGAATACGGAGCCCTAAAAATACCAAATAGGTACTACTGACTCGATGGTGACCTTAGCGACCTCAGCAGTGCCTGAGTCATTGGTAGGATACATCTCACCTTCTTTAAAAATAACAAATGATTGAGGATGACTGTTGCTATGGTTACGGAGTATATTCCAATTCGAAATACAGGGCAGAAAGGAAATCAGGCTCGTTCTAAATTAAACTATTATTTCATGATGATGATGATGATGATGGTGGTGGTGGTGGTGATGATGATGATGATGATGACCAGGGATCGGAAATTCGGATCGATATTTACCTATACTTTAGCGCCGGCTTTGTTGTTCAGTTGTATGGAGGTGGACTCAATCATATAATTCATATAAAATTTCCGGGATTTCAAAATAAATAAATTACACCGGCATTAATTCATAATTATTTATTTATATTAACTGTTTGAAGTTATTTTCCATGTATATGTTTAACCAAATGTTATTTAATTTACCTGTAACTTATTAAAGTTTATTAACCTAACGAATTTATAGGAGCAAAACAACGTTTTATCCTACATGTAAAGTAATTATTATATTAACGTTTTGTAGAATCCCAAAATCCCAGAACTTAAATTATTAAAATAATATTTTTAAGAAGCCAAGACGATATGTTTGCCTATCTTTTTCCGGGATTTTGCCAACTTTAGGTAAATATCGATCCGAATTTCCGATCCATGATGATGACGATGATGATGATGATGATGATAATAATAATAATGATGGTGAGACCAGGAACCCGGGTTGCTCTCAAGAAATATGTAACAAAAATCTAGTTGCTTGTGTAAGTAAGTAATGTTCTAACCTTACCTTCTGTCTGAAGTTCTGAACAGGTGGTTTGATTTCACTGAAGAAGCGTTGAGGATATTAATCATCTTGCTTACACTTTCCGACCTAATATCCTAAGCTTTAATATACCTAAGTATATCATATTTATTATGTTGTTAATAATCTATCAGAAATTCCTCAAACATACCATGAAAATTCGGCGATATAGTATTGAAGACGGACGACGTCTATATAGATATTATCACTGACTCACATAACAGCGTTACGACTACGAGTAACATGCGCTAAAGATCTTCAAACGTTTTTAAATCTTGTGACGTCACACGAGACTGACGAGACAAGCACTCTGATTCACTAGTATCTGTAACAGTAGGTATCTCTTTCTATCTTGATTCATGAGTTACATGCGAGAAAGAGACGAGGTTAACGTCTCTTTAGGGGGTAAAGCCCCGACTACTTGGGGCCTTGGCATACTTCGACCCATCCGGGCCTCAACAGCCGTTACATATGCTCTGATTAGACAAACAGCGTATCTGCGTCTTAGTATTTAGGTATTCTGCATCCTCAGTATAATTAGGGTAAGGTTCAAATTGGCTTTCCTGTGGAATTTCATATAGGGAATACGGTATGCGTACTTAATTATATTGACCCGCTTATCTGTGTTTATTACATTTTTTTTTTTTTTTTTTTTTTTTTTTTATGGCATAGAGAAGACAAACGAGCACACAGGCCACCTGATGGTAAGTGGAAACTGTGACCCATAGACATTCGCATTCACAAGACTGCAATGCAATCCTAAGACTGCAAATGCGTTGCCAACCCTGAGGACTAAGATGGAATGCCTCTATGCTAGTCATTTCACCGGCTGTCTTATCCCCAAACCGGAACACAACAATGCGAACATTGCTGTTTGGCGGTAGGTTAATGGATAAGATGCCTTACCTTAACATACCTTGGATGAAAATTATATTGAATGTCACATTGTTGCACGAGAATTATTTTCATTCAAATATTACTTATTCCACAACACAAACAGACAAAGTAGGTAGAGCAAAAATTCACTGCCATAGGTACAAAATCTTCAATAGGATTGTATGACTATCCAATGTCTATCCAAAACTCCGTTAAGGTGTCCCGACGATAGCCTTGCATATGTTCGTGCAAACATTTATGTAACACAATATCGATGAACCTTGAAATTGGTGTCAGCAGCGAATCTAGCTGCATTTTGGCACGTACGAGAATGTGAACGTATATTTCAGACGGAAACACGCGTTTTATTTAAAGCAGAAGAAAGCAGCCAAGCACACAAGTCACCAATGCTTAAGGCCTCCGATATAGTACGACGACGCGGACGTAGTAACTTGTATGTAATCTGTGCCTGCAATGCTAACCTTGCGCGTTGGCAAACCTGATGACCAGGAAGAAATGCCTCTACGCTAGTCATCATTTCACCAGTGCATTTTAATATCTAGTGGATGTATATCAAAAATACTTAATAGAAGAGAGTTTTACTGGTGTGAGGACCTTGTGCAGGGTCCGTCCGGGTTGGTACCACCATCTTATCCATTATCCTACCGCCAAACAGCATGTTCGCATTGTTGTGTCCCGGTTCGGGGATAAGACAGCCGGTGAAATGACTAGCATGGAGACATTCCATCTTAGTCCTCAGGGTTGGCAGTGCATTTGCAGTCTTAGGATTGCAGTCTTGTGAATGCGAATGTCTATGGGTCACAGTTTCCACTTACCATCAGGTGGCCTGTGCGCTCGTTTGCCTTAACTGTGCAATATAAAAAAAAACCGGCAAGCTTACCCACATCTACAGATATAACAGCTCTCCCTTTATTATCACCCAGTTTTTTGAACCAGACTTTATCATGGAGCTTCTCAGCGTTTCTATTAGCTTCTCCAAAGATTCACGCGTGTCTTCTATAAACAGAAGCATTTCTTTTCGCGAATTTTTTGCACCCGTCACTGCACCAAGCATGTACCTATTACTTATGTACATCTATTCATAAATAACGGTTGGACTTTGTATAGAAATTCTTTGCTATGTGACCCACTTTAATTGCTTGCTGTATTCCTGATACGCGAAAGTCCTTGGGAGGTCACGTTGGAATGTCTTGTTCTCTCGCTCATCATACTTAATGTGATAATGTGTGTGTCGTTTTCGATTTTACATTTCTCGGTGTGTAACTTCGTGATCTAACCTACTTAGTCGTTTCATAAGAAATTCAAATTTTCATCAGTGATTCAATAATAGGCGAAATAACGGCTGTTTAAACGAATTGTTTCTTTATTTAATTTAGGCCGTGAGCATTAGCAAGACCAATAGAAAGAGCTACGCTTGGAGTTTTCTCAATTTAAGTCACTTTTAACAAAGTGCTTGCTAGTTTCATGTTTCTCTGTTTTTAACTTTTTTTGTTAGTAATGTCAAATATATATATCTTTTTATTAGAAGATCTGCAGGAGATCTCATGTTGCCGATATAGCTTGCCGAACGGATTGCAAACATCAAGTAACTGATCTGTTTAGATCGCAGGAAACCGATGGTTTCGGTGAGTCATGGAGATTTATGAGAAAGGCCTTTGTCCAGTGGACGCCCTTCGGCTGATATAAGGATGATGACCAGAGCTCGGCAGGGGTGAGCTGTTTTCAGAGTTTGCATAACATGACATACCCTGTCATTCAATGGTAGATGTGGGCTAATTAAATAATTAATGAAATTATTTTAATTAGGCTGCCTTTCTGCTACGATCACCATCAAAACAAATGAATTTTATAGCAAGCTTTAATAGCAAACCTCTTTGAAAAAAACGGATGTGGACAGTATTTTAATGTACAATTTCATTGTGGATGTAGAAAGATCTATCTATTAGTGGATATTAAACTCAAGAAGAAATGCGTTGCAAATTGAAAATATAGAAAATTTATAATTATTTATTACAATAACAAAGAAAATTTCGAATAAATAAAAAAACTTCGTACCTACTCGTTTTGTACATATTGTATTGTCATTTTAGTTAGATTATAATTAATAAAGTTTTATTTTCTCTTAATATAATTTTTAAGGTGTACCTATCTATATTAATACCTATCTAATTAATTAAAGTGTATCTATATTATTATCTATTAATGACGTAAAACTGGCTCACCCTTGCCGAGCTATGATGATGACTGAATATAACTGAACTCACTGAAAAAAAAAACTAGATTTTAAATGGGCATTAGAATGGAAATGGGAATTACTTGTGGGAGGGCCTTGTGCAGGGTCCGTCCGCGTGGTACCACCATCTTATCCATTAACCTTCCGCCAAGCAGCAGTGTTTGCATCGTTGTGTTCCGGTTTAGGGATAAGACAGCCGGTGAAATGACTAGCATAGAGGCATTCCATCTTAGTCCTCAGGGTTGGCAACGCATTTACAGACTTGTGAATGCGAATGTCTATGGGTCACAGTTTCCACTTACCATCAATCAGGTGACCTGTGTGCTTGTTTGCCTTCCCATGCTATAAAAAAATAAAAAGCGGGCAAAATAATATGAACATCTTCAGCGTCTAAAGTTAAAAATACTTTCTAAAAAACATTTGTTTACATTGTTTGCGCAAGTTATACCAACATTGCCGATCGCAGACGATGAAGAAACGTTGACATATATTGCAACAGATGTTTTGCACTCAAAGGATTATGATACGAGTGAATCATATTTGTTTTGCACTCTGTCCGAGCGATAACGAAATATTTGCCTGATTTGATAAGAAAAGGATATCCTTTACCTCGTCTGCAATGGTTTTCTAATGTTGATTTTTCAAACATTAAGCTCTTCTTTCTTTTTTTAAATCATTTTAACATATGCTCTTAATGGCCTTGCCTTCCTAATTATCATTGTATGTCAACTGCATGATGACATATAATTTTAATCCGCATAATTCTCTCAGGATCAGAAAAAATGCATAAGACCACAATATACTCAATGCCACGTATTTTGTCGAGCTATTTCCAATTTTAAATCATCGATAAAAAAAACTAGAGGCCAAGTTAGGCTGCACGTGGGCGTACAACACAGCAAATCTCAGTCTGTACTGCTGTTGATTTGTAGATTTTAAAGGTCGGTTGTATTTCATGAACAGAGGCCCTGCTTAGATGTCACAATAACTCTATCCTATTCTCTCTATTTAGTCTCGAATTACGAGTGACAGAGATGAAGCTAACGTAACTTCGAATATATGTATGTATCTAACCGAATGTAAATACTATAATAGGTATAGACAGAAATAAGGACACTGACTGAATAGAGTCAGGGCTAGAACTGAAACGGTTTCGTTTCGGAAACTGGGGCGTGTAACTGTCAATAGTATATAAAAACAGACGTAGATTATTGATTGATGTGTTTTGATTTCTTTGATAAGTGTCGCAGTCAAACGTATATTAAAACATTTTTTTTAATGAATTGCTTCGCTTAGCGTTGAGCATTTGTTTACTAAGACAAAAATAAATGTGTTTGGTTTGTTATGGCTCAAACTTTTGCCCAAAATGCACCGAGGAAAACCATCGAGCAGTATTATTACTTCTTTATGTGCATTTAACATGACTTCTTTCTCAAAAGGAACTTCGTTAAAAAAACTCCAAACGTGCAAAACCTCCTTTTCAAAATTTGCCAGGATATTCTCGTGTAAGTAGGATTTGAATATCTGTTGTCTCAGAAATTTTCTTATTTATTGAAAGATTGCACTGTCTCCCAGAGCTGCTACTGGTAAGGCACTTGACAACTGAGCCTTTTCAATTATTTTATGGCAGGCGGAAGCTAAACGAACACAGGCTACCTGCAGGCCTATCACGAGAATGGTCGCGTTTATCGTTGTGGGTCAAGAATTCGTCACTTGCACTTACATACCAGTCAGAGTGGCGGACGTTAAATCCATATTTATCATTTCTAGAATAGACCCACAGATGGTAACTTCCTACCATCTTTCGTCTGCTCTGAAACCCATAGTTATCTGCCATCTCAAAACAGCAAACTCAAGACTGCAATCATAATGAAAAAACAAATGTTGTTGTAAGTTTTTGAAACAAGGGTAATCCGTTGTCACCATCGTGATAAGCTTCTGTCCCCTAACAGTTGACGGAGGTGATATTGTGTAACCTGCCATACCGTGCGTAGACGCAGCATGCGCCGCGTCACGTGGGCCCGCGCACCGTTAGGCTCGCGCACGCGCCGAAAGCGAAACTGACCGGCGCCGGCGCCGGCCTGGCTTGACCTTAATGCACACATAACGCGCGCCTCGTCAAAATGTTGGAGTTGGTAATAGGGTGAAAATTAAAATGTTTTCTTTACTCCGCGTAGGCCAAGTAGGTAGATGCTAGAATGTATACGTCTGCAGCAGTCCGTCTACAGCAGCCCCATGAGATGAAAATAGGACGCCATGATTGTGGATCGCATTTGAGCAGGTCTTGACTTTTTTTAGTATTATATTAATGGAATAATCCATATTCATATACAGATAGTAGACGCTTAACCTACTTACTTACGTAATACTTTCTTATAAATATATAAATCAACGCATATCTTTTTTATTCATATCTTTACTTGTGGGAGGACCTTGTGCAGGGTCCGTCCAGGTTGGTACCACCATCTTATCCATTAACCTACCGCCAAGCAGCAGTGTTCGCATTGTTGTGTTCCGGTTTGGGGATAAGACAGCCGGTGAAATTACTAGCATAGAGGCATTCCATCTTAGTCCTCAGGGTTGGCAACGCATTTGCAGTCTTAGGATTGCGGTCTTGTGAATGCGAATGTCTATGGGTCACAGTTTCCACTTACCATCAGGTGGCCTTTGTTTGCCTTCCTACGATATAAAAAAAAAAACAAAAAACTATAATCTATCTCTCTCTCGCTGTCTGTTTGCTTAGATCTTTTAAACTACACAACAGATTTTAATGCAGTTTTCAGCAATAGATAGAATGATCCAAGAGGAAAGTTCTTATGTAAAATAAATTCTACTTTATGTGCGGGTCTTACAGAAAACTCACATAAACCGAAGCGAAGCGAGGGCGGGTCGCTAGATCTATTCTACATATCTACCTAAATTACGTTTTTATTTACAGTGAGTGTAAGTTTTTATTTTGTAAATAATATTTACATACATACATACATACATACCTTCACGCCTGTAATCCCAGAGTGGGTTAGGCAGAGCTACAGAATTACCTACAACTTTAAAAACTTGTTGATAATTCTGTAACCACATTTTGCACAAATAGGCTAAGATGTTTACCAGCGTATTAGTGACAGGTTGCAAGCCCATCGCCTAACAGTACTACAAGCCTATATTCCCTTAGTCGCCTCTTACGACATCCACGGGAAGACATGGAGTGGCACTATTCTAACCCGGCCACCACACGGGGCCACCACGCAATATTTTATTGTAGCCTGCGACAATGTTTAACCGGCGTGACCTCCCATTTTATCCGTGCACAAGACCCAAACCGGAAAAAAATATAAATGGTTTGTGGAATTCTGGTTTACAGACTCACTTCCCAAGAGGAAACCACTGCTGAGAAGTGCCGCTGTAATAAACGTCTCCCTCTTTGGTTGCTAAGCAAGCTTTGTGATGTGGTCCGGATAGCCACTTATAGAGGCCGATGATGGAAGCACGTCGTTCTTTCCAAAACTAAGGACGTCCAATTATAACGATCTTCAGTCATAAAAACTTAGATCAACCGAATTCCAACGAGATAGGTTAGAGTAGTTGATAGGCATGCAATAAATAATTAAGAATAAGTAAATTATCTATCGATTTCCCGTCTCAACTGACAGTGGGCAGGGCATCTTCGGACTTACTATCCACTCTAAAATCTTGTTGTTAATTCTGAAACCACATTTTGCACAATAAGATGTTTACCAGTGTATATTAGGGTTCATCAATCAATATTTATCAATACATACTTAACAATCCCTTAATAAAACCTTTCTTATAAAGAAATCCATGCGCCATAGGTACTATTGACTCATTTCCAACCTACCATAAACAATTACAGAAATATAAAATGAAATATTTACAAATCTAACTCGAATTGTGTTGATTTACGGTTGAAATTGGAACGCGTTTATTATTCAGCACAAATAATTGTTTTACTAAAACAGATAACACTGCAAATATTGAAGGAATTCCCCGAACAATTACATACTAAAATAATAAAAGAAGGGACTTTTTGGTCCTTTGTTCAGTCAATAATAAAAGTTTAGGAGATTACCTACTTTTTATGCCCGCAAGCCGCAAGGATTTCGAATGGTCTACAAAATAGATTTGAGCATTTTTATTGACATTCTTTTTCATTCATAAACGTTGTTTTTTGAGGATTAAACGAGTTAAATAATTCTTAAGAATTTTAAAACCAGTTGCAACTTGCAAGGTTGTTAGTGATTTCAGAAACCCATGCAGTACCTATTATTTTATTGGGTTAACATAGAGTATGTAGCTTTAGTATGATAATTACTTTTAATAATGAAATAAAATTAATTGAACGTTCTCACTAAAAAACTTTTTTGCTAATTCTATTACTTGAGCCTGTAATCATTGAACAACTCAAGTCTTACATTTTTTTGTAGTTTAGACATGATACGTATCTATGCGTTTAAGCTACGGCTCTATTTGGCTGATTCATATTTTAATAACAAAGTAATAACAATTGTATTGTTTTTGTCATTAATGGGAACTCCCCCACACAAGTAAAAAAAAATTCAATGTGCGTGTATTGGTATTCCCTACAAGGGAGTCCCACAAGGTGCACATATAGGACCCTCGGAAAGAACTAAGGCCCTCCCTTCCATATAGTGCGGGTAATCCCTACAATTGTGTTGTGCTACAACCGGTTAAAAACGGAGGGGGTCTTTCCTTATTATTATAAATTCTAGTCCCAACGCAATGACGTTAGCAATGTTATCCTCATAGTTGTCTCAAGATTTATGATAAACCGTCTCAATTCTCAAAAATGAGGCGCCATGCTTTTAGTCTGCAACGCTGAGCAGAATCTAAACTATGGACATCATTATTATAGTAGGTACTACGTCATGACTTCGTAGTTCCTAAAAGTAGGTAAGGCACGTAAGAAGAATATTCTAAACCTGCTAAAATATTAATTCTATTAGGTTTCCTACTTATCACAAGACCGAATTTTTGTTACCAACTATTTCATTTGTCCGAAAATTCTTAGTTTTTTTTCTGAACCCTATAAAAAATAACCTATAGAACTTGTAGGTTAGGTTAGGTTTGTTATATAACAATCTTGGAAAGTTGAACAGTTTAAAAATATGCACAGAATAAAATACTCACTTATGAAAATTCGGAAATGCCAAGTCCCCGTGTGGTTGCCGGGTTAGAATAGTGCCACCCCATGTCTTCCCGTGGATGTCGTAAGAGGCGACTAAGGGAATAATGGCTTGTAGTACTGTTAGGCGATGGGCTTGCCACCTGTCACTAATACACTGGGAAACATCTTAGCCTACTTGTGCAAAATGTGTTTACAGAATTATCAACAAGTTTAAAAAGTTGTTGGTAATTCTTTAGCTCTGCCTACCCCACTTTGGGAATGAAGACGTGAGTTTATGTATGTAGGAAACTCAACCTTATTACTGTAGAATAGAATGTCACATTGACCTTTGACCTATTATTATTATTCAGGGAGTGGCTATTCAAGGCTCAAGAGCCTAGTATCACTGCGACCAGAATTGATCTATTGTGATCGCCACGGCCTACAGTTCTCCGCTGAGTCCTGTTATTGCGAGGAATTTCAGGACTTTGTTGGCGCCGAGATATTTGATCTCCTCTGGGCACATTAGATGCTTTCCCAGTGAGGAGCTACGGTGTCGCATTAAGGCCGGGCAGACGGTGAGAAGGTGCATAGGCGTTTCCTCCTCCAGATGGCAGAGTCTGCACAACCTTGTGTCACCTTTCCCAATCGTCTGCATGTGCTTGTTCAGGCAACAGTGCCCTGTGAGCGCCCTGACCAGAGTGCGAATGTTGTTCCTACTTAGCGCTAAGGCCTCCGTCGATGCCTTTTTGCTAAATGCTCTTATGAGAGCCTTGGAATGGTTTAATCCTGGAGTTGTTCTCCAGAGTTGAATGGCTGCATAAAAGCAATATGTCCACAAGGTAAGTTTTGTTAGGCTTTTAGGGATGCCGCAAAATGGTTCCGGACCAAATTGTGTACCCTTAGCTCCTACCCGTGCGAGTTCGTCAGCTTTCTCGTTGCCCACGATGCCCGCATGCCCTGGGACCCAACGTAAAATCACCCTGTTATTTGTACCCAGAGTATTTAAGAGTGTCCAGCAGTTCTCGACCAGCCTTGAGTTCATGACATCAGAGGTTAGGGCCAAGAGAGCCGCCTGACTGACCTTTGACCTAAGGTGGTTCTCAAAAAGTCTGTCTGTACCTACTCGTAACATTATTGACTTTTGAGTAATAGATAAGTAGTAGTGGTCCTGATATCCGTGTTACACGCGGAACCGTAGCTCCGTGATCTTAGCACCGGCGGTGCTTAATTCCCGAACTACACGGTCACGCCAAGATACGTATCCGTGTCTGCGTTCGGCTACGTATCTGCGGATCTCGGCTCCGGCTCCGCTCCGCACGGTCATTGAATGAAAGCTTAAAATTAAACGTCACGGTCACGGGCGGATCGGATCTACGTGTAAATAAGAAACGTATCTCCGTGTAACACGGAGCTACGTAATTTAATTACACGTAGCCGAATTTCACGTGTCGAACGGGCCGGATCTCCGTTGCCGTGTTACTCGGTAACGGAGATTCGGCTACGGGTACACGAAACACGGACACAACCAGGAGCCCTAATAAGTAGTAAGATAGTTGACCTATTTTATTAAACTTATAACAATCGCCTCAACATAATCTGTTGCTAGAAGGCATTATCGCTGTTACCACTGAAGATTGGTTTAGGTATTGTTGGTCGTCGTCGAATGCGCAAGCAGAACCTTTGGCTCTGGCCAACAACGGCGCGGTGTGGAGAGAGAATCGCTAAGGTTTGCCCCACGGTTATTCCCTCACCCCACATTTATAACGAGGTACCTATGAGCAAAAGCATTTGTCAAGCCTACAAAAAGATTTCTAGATACTCGTAGTTAATACGCTCAGATGCTACTTCATCGTTACTGGACAACATTGTTTTATGATGATTAGACAACGGTCTAAGATTGTAACATATTAATTAGAATTATCCTATCAAAGATATGAAAACTAATCAAGTTACGCCCATTATCCAAAATTACGTATGTCATATCTTGTTGCTAACAAGTTGATACACCATAATTTCACAATTTATGTTCATTTAGAGATCATTTTATGAAACATGCATACTGACTCCTTTTATGTTATTTTTTCGACAGTTGTTCTAGTTTTTTTCTTAGACATTAAATGTCTAAGAAAAAAACTAGATTATGCTAGTAAATTTTACTAACATACATTTTTTAAACATAATAAAAATAAATTAGTAGGTACGGTGATTTTGTAAAGTCTCCTCGATACAACCCAGGCATTTCTTAGTATGAGACCATGAAAAACTGTGATGTTTAATATCTGTATAGTAAAAGCACGTTTTGCTAATTGCAATATGAGTAATAAAAGAGCAGATAAACTCTAGCCTAACAATGTCAGTACGGCGACGCCAGTTATCTTATCTGTATATTTATCGTCCGTTCGCGTGCAGAATGTTTACAAACGATTATCATCATGATAAAACTGTGGGGAGCGATATTTTCATTGAGTATCTATATGTAAAGGTTAATTTAGTTGGGTTTTGAGACCAAATCATTGATTGTTGGTTTGACCAGCTAGCTAACGACAAAGCAAATTACGAGTCCAGTCCAGTTTACGATAGTTAGGCAGTTATCTATTAATTTACTAGAAGCAATGTTTCTTCTGATTGTGATACTTAGTACCCAAATAGTAAACATTTTGTGTATGGTTGGATTTTTCCATGATACAATCGGTATCATAGACGTTAATTGTCTTCCAGGGATACTATTTCTACCAAAAATAAAAGGCATTAAAATCAATGCCTTTGAGATAGGTATTTAAATCTGTACCTACGACCCAGTGCCGTAAATAAAATGACACATAAATTGCTAATAGCAATAGAAACCCCGCCTTCAAAAAGCAAATTATTTCTTCTTTTAATAAAATGGTAGTAGCCCATTCATTTAGTATTTTTACCTGGAAAGTTTTCCGGGAGTTTTGAAATTTGGCAATTTTATAGATTTTGGGATGCTCTTGCCAAATTTCAACTTTGCCACCTCGTATGGCTGCCGCTCGCGCCGCCATATTGAAAAAATGGCGCCGAAAAGCAGTTTTTTGATAATAACTCCTTTCTGGCGCTTTTTACAGGAAAAACATATTTATACAAAATAAAAGAAGAGAAAATTTCCTACAATTTATGTCTTAACCTTTTCTTTCCTAAAATCAATAGTTTCGGCGTACGAGCACCGTAAACCATTATACATCCACGCCAACGTGTAATATTTACTTTAAACTGTTCATATTGTGATTTGTAAATTATAAAAATTATACGAAGGTTAAATATTGTTCCATAGAATGAAAACCTACCTAACGACTAGTCTACCATGTCTAGCTAGTCTGTTATGTCTCCGCAGGTATAAAGGAATGCGTCCCTTTTGTGTCAGGCCCCCTTCTTTCCCTTCTAAGAAACATCTGGCCCCAGCTGAGCTCAATAGAAATATTTTTAAATTGACCTAACTTAAATAGTGAGTCAGATGTGGATTAGACCTACTGGGGATACCACGATAAAAAAAATGCGCCGATTTCTCTACCTCATGGTGGTGTGGAAACGAGTATTTCTGCCGAAACGTGTATTGAATTACACTTTACGGCGCTCCTACGCCGAAACTATTGATTTTAGGAAAGAAAAGGTTAAGACATAAATTGTAGGAAATTTTCTCTACTTTTATTTTGTATAAATATGTTTTTCCTGTAAAATGCGCCAGAAAGGAGTTATTATCAAAAAACTGCTTTTCGGCGCCATTTTTTCAATATGGCGGCGCGAGCGGCAGCCATACGAGGTGGCAAAGTTGAAATTTGGCAAGAGCATCCCAAAATCTATAAAATTGCCAAATTTCAAAACTCCCGGAAAACTTTCCAGGTAACCTCTATTTTTTCGACCAAATGACTGTACTATAGGTAATAGGTCAGTCCAAATGAAGTCTGCTTTTGGTTAATATAGGTATTGTAGGACACCGACTTTATTACATTTTATTAGAAGTTATTTTTTGATTTTTGAAGGCGGTTTTTGTTTTTTTTTATACATTTATTTTATTTTATACTTTTTAGTGATCAAAATTATGCTGTTATGTAGTCCCACTTCTCAATTAATAAGAAACTATAGAACATTTCAATCTCGCCGCAAGCAACGCCGTGGAAAACTCATAGTCATATATTTAAACCTAAATATGCTTCGTCATAGTCGCTCAATTATCTTAATCGAAATATCTTGTCACCAACCTTGAAATATATACCGTTTAGGAGTTCCGATAGCCATCTGTGGTCTTCATCATCAGTTCCACTTCACCAAATAGTGCTTTCCAAAAGCAAATACGCGAGTTACAATGAAAAACACTCTATAAGTGTGCCTGTAAATGTTGAAGAGTTCCTTCGATTTTACATGGATTCCATCAGATCTTCAATGGAACCAAACGGGAAGCACCAGCTTTCAAATAAAAAAATAATCATCAAAATTGGTTCACCCAGTTGAATGAGAGGAAACAAACATAAAAAAATAAATGTTGAAAAATGCAGACGAGTTGAGAACCTCCTCCTTTTTTGAAGTCGTTTAAAAAAAACACTGAAGGCATTGACTTCGATGAAGTACGCTACGCATTAGTCTTGATCATGACTCGAGCAAATCCAGACAAGTCATCATTGTCATCAATCGATCATTATAAAGAGGCGTGGCCTTTTAACAAAAGTCATTATATCACAAAATTAACAATTCCATTCGCAAACCAATTTAGTAACGACGACACATAAGCATATGATGTTAAACAAATGACAAACGCAACTATACCAGCAGCAAATCATAATATTGTAAATCTTTGAACGCGTGCCATGGTGAATGACATATAAAGCAACCAAATGGATATATCAACAAATGCAGGTGATGTTATACTGATAGAGATATCTTCAATTTGGTTGGATTGTAAGTGTGAAACGGCTGTTACGATAATTCGTAGTTTGATTGATAAGTTATTAATGTTATTATAGCCGTGTCATCATTGCCCGGTCTTTCGTTATCGCTAACGTCTCGATTTATCTACTTTATTACACTTGGAACACGTTCTACCGGTAAGTTGTGGTTTATGTTGTTTGTGTTTGATAATGAATACACTTTAATTAATTACGCAAGAGTGGGTTTATCCTCGAGTTACGTAAATGCGTTTAAAGGAATAAATAGTCCAAGTTCATTGAAATTACCCAATTATGCCATCCTAAATCGACATTGTTTACACGGCGATACTAAGTACTCCTGCAACTTGAGCAAAATTCAGCTTGAAACGCGTTTTTGTGAAATCTGTGAAAGATAACCTTTTTCCATCTCTACCTACATAAATTCACGCCTTCATTCCCAGAATGGGGTAGGCATAGCTGCAGAATTACCAACAACTCCAATAACTTGTTGATAGTTCTGTAACCATCTCTAATGTTAATAAAACTGACGAACAGGCAGCGATCAACTGCTGGAATTTTCATCATGAATCTTTGACTTCTATCGTCAAAGAACTGAACAAAATTATGGCGTTTTCAAAATCCTTATAGGTATGCCAAAATTCTACCCAAGTAGTACTGAACGGCCTATAAAAAAAATAAAGAGTGGGATTTAAATCCACTATCATGTCATGTTTCAGAGACAGCACCACGGCTCCCACTGTAATTTTTTTATAGGCCATTTAGTACTACGAGTACTTCGGTAGAATTTTGACATAGGTAGAAGGATTTTTGAATAACATTTATGTTAACTTCTTTTAAATATACAGGGTGTCCCAAAATCGGTAAACCACATTGACACCGGAGGTAGGTCAGCTTAAGAGGTGCCGAACTAGGCTAACATGACCTCAGTAAAATGTGCACGGTTTTCGAGTTATTGCCAAATTAAAGGTTTTTATAAATTTTCACCTTTTTTAACACTGTTTGTGCCAGGATTCAGGCGAAAAGCTCTCGAACTTATTTTTTTTTAAATGTAGGGAGCCTGGGATAGTTTATTAAGATACCAAAAGTGTTATTTTGTCAATAACTAATGTAAATTTATGAAAAATATTGGATTAGTCTCGATTTAAATTATCAGTAAATCATTAATTTCAACTTTTGACACCTGCCGTGAAAAAATTTTACTAGAAGCGAAACGAGCAAATGATGTTTAAAAATTGAGCATGTTATGCAGATTCAGAAATGGTACAATACAAGTATCTTACTGCGATAAGAAAAGCATTCAATAACACTTTTCCGATGCCGCAAACCGTCGCCGTCAGGTAAAAACAATGCCGTACGATGTGATATCGCATTTGAGGCCTAAACATCTTATTTTTTGCCAAATGCACGAGATCGAAAGAGATGGAAATAATGTGCATCTCGGGCTGGATGAAAGTTGATGACCAAAAAAAAACGGGTTTAACTTTCAATGATTTATTTTAATACTTAAAATTAGTTACAATAAATGTTCAAATTGTCTGCCTCGGACTCTAATACATAAATAACACCGTCTCAAAAAATTTCGGCTCAATTTTCTTAAGGTAATTCCCGATATGGTCCGGGCTGCGTCGAATACACGCTGCCGCAATTCTTCTTCACATCTTATTGGTTTTGCATAAACTTTATCTTTCAAACATCCCCAATAAAAAAAATCCAATGGGTTTAGATCCGGGGAACGCGGTGGCCATAAAATTGGACCCAATCGCCCAATCCATCTCTCGGGGAATGTGTTGCTGAGGTGTTCGCGGACTAGTCGAGCGTAGTGTGCCGGGCAGCCATCTTGTTGGAACCACATCCTTTGTCTCAGTGCCAACGGTGTATCTTCTAAAAGTACTGGAAGATCATTTTCCAAAAATTGAAGATAATTTGTTCCATTCAAAATAGCTGGCAGTTCGACCGGTCCTATTATTTGGCCGTTAAAAATGCCCGTCCACAAATTAATTTTGAATTGGTATTGGGACCGGTCTTCTCTTTGTTCATGTGGGTTTGACAGCTGCCAGCTATGGGTATTATGTAAATTTAGATATCCATCCCTTCTGCAGGCTGATTCGTCGCTCCACAGTACTTCATTGAAGAAATTAGGATTTTCCCTGTATTTCTGAGTCATCTTCCGACAAAATTCAACACGGTGTGCGTAGTCCGTTGCAAGTAGTGTTTGGACGCGTTGGATATGGTAGGGATGGTATTTATGACGATTTAAAATTCTTTGTGCCGATGATTTGGGGACTCCAGTGCGGCGTTCAATAATTCGCACTGAAGTTCCTGGCTCCGCTCGTACTTCTTCCAAAACCACGTCGTCGTTAACAGTCCGAGGTCTTCCTCCTTGGGTACTCGTTCCTGGTAGCCTGCCCTCGTGATAAGCGTTTAGGGCTCTTAAAATGACGTTAAGAGTCGTTGGATTTCGACCTGGATATCGTTCCGAGTACAACCTTGTAGCCAATCTTGCGTTGTACGTAACATTGCCTCGACTTGAAACATGCCTAGTTTCACCGTAAATCAAGAGCATGTCAGCGTAGTCGCCATGAGTGTACTGGGGATCACGGTTTGCCATCGTTGTTGTCGTAGCAGTTCCACAAAGCAAATCAGAGTCCAATAGAGTGCCGAGTTGTCGTTTTCAGAGAAATCAGAGTCCAGAGAAAAGCCAAGTCGATAATAACACACAGATGGAACGCAGAGAACACGGGTGTCGCACGAAACGCAAGGTAACGAACTGATTTGGTTCGAAGGCTACTGCTTATCGTGCTACTTGTAAATAAACGGACAAAGCACTCTATCCATCCCTTTCTTTAAACAATTGGTAAAGCAAGGCAGGTACAAAGCCCGAAGTGGAGGGGTCCAGGTAGAAATCCACACGTGCTATTAGTCACCGATATCCTTCAAAAGGGAGATGAACATTATTTCCATCTCTTTCGTTCCCGTGCATTTGGCAAAAAATGAGATGTTTAGGCCTCAAATGCGATATCACATCGTACGGCATTGTTTTTACCTGACGGCGACGGTTTGCGGCATCGGAAAAGTGTTATTGAATGCTTTTCTTATCGCAGTAAGATACTTGTATTGTACCATTTCTGAATCTGCATAACATGCTCAATTTTTAAACATCATTTGCTCGTTTCGTTTCTAGTAAATTTTTTTCACGGCAGGTGTCAAAAGTTGAAATTAATGATTTACTGTTAATTTAAATCGAGACTAATCCAATATTTTTCATAAATTTACATTAGTTATTGACAAAATAACACTTTTGATATCTTAATAAACTATCCCAGGCTCCCTACATTTAAAAAAAAATAAGTTCGAGAGCTTTCCGACTGAATCCTGGCACAAACAGTGTTAAAAAAGGTGAAAATTTATAAAAACCTTTAATTTGGCAATAACTCGAAAACCGTGCACATTTTACTGAGGTCATGTTATGCTAGTTCGGCACCTCTTAAGCTGACCTACCTCCGGTGTCAATGTGGTTTACCGATTTTGGGACACCCTGTATTTAACAAGTTTTTATCTCTGCCTACCCCATTCTGGGTACGAAGGCGTGACGTGAAACGTCTTCTATATCTTTTAGAACATTCAATCCCCTGTCGTATTTCACAAATTCTGATAATATGTCAGAATATAAAAATGATTCAAATCACTTCAGTGTCTATGCAATACATTATTATTGAGGAACATACCCACAATAGTGACATCCGTACAGTCACCACGATTATAGAATCATACAGACTGCCCATTTATACATAGCACATGACTAACGCGGAGTTCCAAAGTGTACAGAATATGTTGGAGCTAGTGTAAATAAGTAATAACGAAGTTTACTCAGTAAAGTGAACGTTATTTGTGAATGAGACGAATGTGGCTTATCATCTCCGTGAGACTTCGAGACAGGCGTAAAGTAAACGGTCGTGATCCGACATTTGATGAGATGCCAAGTACATGTTAAATACGTCACAGGCTAAAATTATTTGCGTTTTAGAAAAATATACAAGGTATCCTGTAATAAACGTTTGTTTAAAAAGCCCCATTTGGTTTTTCTCAACAAGCCAAGTTCCATTACTTTGTCCACTGGTATTGAAATTACCTTTCTAGTATCTTGATTTGGGTCTCGTTTGACCGTAGAGATATGTAAATCTGCTTTAAACTTATGTAATGATCATCTTTACTTTATCAAATCACTGTTATTCTTAAAGGCGGGATTAAAATAGAAATGAACGGTCTGTCAGCTTTTTGATGGAATAATTTAGACGATTTTAGGCGTCATTTTCTAGTGGGTGCGTGAAATATGTATCCAAGAAAGCTTTCCATTCCTCATAACGTCGTCTATTTACTTCGTTTATGACGCTACCACCACGCCTCCGAATGACGTTGCCGCGTCATTCATCATCAAGCCTTGATCGAGTCAAATGAGATCAATGACAGTCGAGTGGACTTTGTTTACAATCAGCGTACGTCTTCATTCTGTCTCCTCTCGTCAAAGCGAGATCTGTTTACAAAAAAGGAACGTGGATGCCACGATATAAACAACCATAGAAGACTATAACTTTAGTGTATTATATCAATAACAGAAATAAATGAATATAAGAAGTATAGGAACCTTCAGCAATCATGGGAATTTACAAAATCAAGCATTTACTTGTTCAAGATGACATTGAAAATAATTGGAGTGTGAGTATGAGAGAAATTCCTAATAGTGTCCATGATAATTTACTCTCGGTGATTTATCTCACTAAGCATTCAGACCAAGGGTTGATTTAATACGTCAGGGGGGTTATTAGGACATAGCTGGGTCATACACACTCGCAAAAACAAAAGTTGACTCTCCTGTGGTCAATAGTTAAAGGCTAGTGCATATAAGTTGTTTTCATTTGCTAGGACTAAAGTAGACCTGACGGCGTTTATGAAGATATGGGTTCAGCCAGAAAATTAGGGCTTAAAATCGTTAACTTCAGGTGTAACAGGAAAGACGGTAACCTAAATCTGTGTATGACCCAGCTATGCAAAGGACAGAGCTATAGATGTTACATAACTTTGTCTCTTTCTCTCAAACTGAACTGCAAAGCTATGTCATATCTCATAATTAGAATGAAAAACGTGATCGTGGCAAATGTTATTATCAAACCGAAGTAACCTTTGTTGTTTGCATATTGGGAACGGACATTACTCGATCAGATCAGATACAAAGTGCAATTCGGTCTCCGGTTGTTTTCGTTGTTAGATTGAATATTTATTGTTGTTGTTGATTCAACCAGAAAGCATAATTTAAAATGGTTTTGTAAATAAACACAGAAAACATGCAACAAAATAGAGTGATGACCTAGAAACCAATGTTTGTACTACAGCCATGCAAATAATCAGAAATATATTGATCTTGTATATTTTTTATTTCAGATTTCGAATAAACATCAAGTGATAAGTTTTAAAGCAAATGAACTGTGTTTAATTGGGATGGTTCATATTTTTTAAATTACTCTAATTTGAAGACCATTTCGAGGAATAGGGTTTTAAAGCCTTTCTGCATTATTAAGTTTTTGAAATATTTATCTATTTCGGACATTTCAACAAAAGTATATTTGAGCTTTGTTTGACTTTCGTTTTTGGCTTGAAGCCCTCCTAGGTGTATCTTACGGGTTACTTTATCAGTAGATATCATATAATTAGGGTTAGGACTTTTGGTGGCAAACCGTGGTTTTAGGATCCGTGGAGTCGCTGTTTCCTAATTATTTTTACACATACTACTTTGATTTTGACCTTCAGTATGGTCATATTCCAAAATTTAATCTTTCATTAAATTGCTAAATCTGTTCCAGTTAATTTTGGTACTGTAATATATGAGATATTGAGGGTAGCATTTCATCGCACCGCTTATTGTACCAACTACCCATACTCTCTTCTAATTAAATGCTGTTAACGATCGGACGTGTTTTTGTGGTCTCCCAAGTCTAGAACGTTCTGTAGTACCTATACAATCTCGGATTCTTCAGTGGCGACGAGTACGATCATTACGCGCGTGTGGACGTTACATGGGACGTTGTGTTTGTGTTTCCAGTGTGTTTAATAAGTGGAAATGGCCGTCGGTAAGGTTGGGCCCTTTGACATTGCCAAGGACAACTGGGACTTGTACGTGGATCGGCTGGACCAGTATTTTGTGGCTAACGATGTAAAAGCAGCAGTGCAAGTGGCTACGTTAATTACGGTCGTCGGCAGTGAGGCGTACGAATTAATGGTGAATTTGTGCACGCCGGATAAACCGTCAACGAAATCATATAGTGAACTCGTGGCGGTGATGAAAAAGCACTTACAGCCAAAACCAAGTGTGTTGGCCGAACGATTTAAATTTCGACAAAGGGCGCAAAAGAATGACGAAACAATTGCAGAATATGTGGCGGCGTTAAAAAAACTAGTCAAAGATTGTGGTTTTACGGCTACCAGTTTGACAGAGAATATAAGAGACCAGTTTGTATGCGGTATTAAAAATGAGAGCATCCGGCAACGTTAGTTCACGGAAGATGAAATAGCATTCGAAAGAGCATTCAGTATAGCAGTGTCGATGGAGGCAGCAGAAGGTCATGCAGCGATGGTACAGGACCGGACCGCAAGGGGTGACGGGGTACCATCGGGGACTTCAGTGCACAAGTTGTACACTGCGAAGTGGGAGACACGGCGGCCGGCGCCCGCGGCCGGCGCGCGCGCGCCGGGCGGCGGTACAAGAGGCATGAGCGGAGCGGGCGGCGATAAGCGAGCGAGTTTTAGAAGGGACTCGAGCTACCGGGAACGACAAGCGGCATTATGTTCCGCGTGTGGCGGACAACATGCAATGGCTTCGTGCAGGTTCAAGGTTTATGTGTGCAAAGTTTGTAATAAGGAGGGCCATTTAAAGAAGATGTGCCCTAATATTAATATGAATATGGTGACGGAAGGTTCATCGTTCCACGCGATGTTGGAAAGGCAGGTGGGGTACCCTGACAGCGAGAGCAGCGGCGGCAGTGAGGAGGTAAACAACTTTTCAATGGATGTTAAAATGTTAAAAAGATTTGGACCATACATGGTTCAACTACAAGTAAATAACGTAAAGATGGTTATGGAAATAGATACAGGCAGCGCGATCGCCTGTATCAGTTATGAATGTTATAAACAACTTTTTAATGATTGTAAGTTACAAAAAAGTGATTTGAGTTTGCGCTACTATACGGGGGAAATTGTCAAACCTGTCGGTAAAATAAGCCCGTTAGTTAAATATAAAGATAAATGTAAAGAGTTGGATTTATATATTGTTGAAAAAGGGAAAACCAGTTTGATAGGCAGACAATGGTTAAAAGAATTAGAAATGCAATTGCCTCTAGTTAATTGTAACAATGTTAGCGGTTTAACGCACGATTTTAATCTGGCCAAATTCAGTTCCAGCTATTGTGAAGTGTTTGAGGACGGCCTGGGGAAGTTCACCGGAGGGACGGTGGGGTTCCGACTGCGCGCGGGCGCCGCGCCCGTGTTCCTGCGCGCGCGCCCGCTGGCGTACGCGCTGCGCGAGCCGGTGGAGCGCGCGCTGGACCAGCTGGTGCGCGACGGCGTGATCGCTCCGGTAAACTCGTCCGACTGGGCCACTCCTATTGTGCCCGTCATGAAGAAAGATGGCACCATCCGGGTATGTGCCGATTTTAAATTAACGCTTAACAAATGTTTGGAGGTGGATCGTTTTCCGTTGCCGCGGGTAGAAGACCTACTAGCTAAACTACATGGGGGTGAAAAATTTACTAAGTTGGATTTATCGCAAGCGTATGCCCAGTTTGAGTTAGATGAGCAATCAAAAAGATTTACAGTTATTAACACACACAGAGGCCTCTTTATGTATAATAGGTTGATATATGGGTTAGCCTCGAGCCCCGGTATTTTTCAAAGAAAATTAGAACAGTTGTTTGGTGATTTGCCTCGGGTGGGGGTGTTTTTAGATGATTTGATTATTACAGGCGTAGATGATAAGACCCATTTGGAAACATTACATGAAGTGTTTCACGGGTTGAAAACGTTCGGTTTAAAAATTAAAAAGGACAAGTGTACCTTCCTGGCTGAGAGTGTAACGTATTTAGGATTCGTGATAAGCAGACAAGGGGTACATACATGCGCCGAGAAAATTGAAGCTATAAAAAATGCACCGGAACCGAGTAATGTCACCGAGTTGCGGTCGTTCTTAGGGTTAGTTATGTACTATGCGAAATTTGTTCGTAACATAAGCACCGTATTATCGCCGTTTTATAATTTACTTAGGAAGGGGGTGAAATTCGAGTGGGACAACCAATGTAAAGTAGCATTTAAAGAAATAAAAGAGTGTTTGATGTCGAGTGAGGTCCTGGCGCACTACTCGCTGGAGCTGCCGCTGATGCTCACGGCCGACGCCAGCAGCCGCCGCGTGGGCGCCGTGGTGTCGCATGCCACGCCGGAGGGCGAGCGCCCCGTAGCCTACGCATCGCGCACGTTAAATTCTGCCGAAAAGGGCTATTCACAAATCGAGCGAGAAGCGTTAGCTATAATATTTGGCGTTAGAAAGTTTCACCAATATTTATATGGTAGGAAGTTCTTGTTGCGGACGGATCACAAGCCCCTCGTTTCGATTTTCGGTGAAAAGAAAGGTATACCGGTAATGGCCGCAAGTAGATTGCAGCGATGGGCGGTATTGCTCGCCGGGTACCATTTTGAAATTGAATATGTACGTAGCGAAAATAATGCTGCGGACGCTTTATTTCGCTTTCCAGTAGGGAAACCGGTTAAAGAAGTTAGCGAATCAACATATTTAAATTTTATTCAGGACTTTTTGCCCGTCGATAGGAAGATGGTACAGCACGGTACTGAAAAAGATCCGGTCTTAAGACAAGTAGTAGGTTTCTTGCAAACGGGGTGGCCCGCGGCAAACAAAAATGAAAGCATTCAGCCATATTACGCGCGCCGACATGAAAGATGCTACTTCTAAATGGTTGGAGGTATTCCACATGCATACGACTACGGCACAGGCAGTCATAAAAGTACTAAGGGAGACGTTTGCTCGGTTCGGGCTTCCTAGAGAAATCGTCTCCGATAATGGTCCCCCGTTTTCGAGCAAAGAGTACAGCGGATTTATGCGTCAAAATGGAATCAAGGTTAGTTTTGCGGCTGCGTTCCACCCATCTTCTAACGGGGCGGCAGAGGGGGCAGTTAAGTTGTGCAAACGGGCCGTCAGGAAGGCGCAGCATGAGGGCTGCGATATAGACATTGCTTTACAAGCATACTTGTTCGCTTATAGGAACGTGACTCATACCACAACGGGAGTATCGCCGGCAACTCTGTTACAGCGTAGAAACTTGCGTTCTAGGTTAGACCTACTAAGGGGTGACCGCATCATTGAAGACAGAGTAAAAGAACGGCAGAATAAACAGGTGGCATACGCTGGTGGTACATCCAGAGCTTTTAGTGTTGGAGACAATGTGCGATTTAGGAATTATACTGGGGGTAGAAAGTGGGTCAATGGTCAAATCAAGGAAAAGACTAGTTCTCGGAACTATGTAGTCGCAACGGAAGACGGGTCACCTGTAAATCGGCATGTGGACCAAATTAAAGGTCGTTGGGCGGGCACATATGAGTGGCCAGCGCAGTCGGCCAGTGAGCCGATCAACAGGGAGGGTTCGCGGAGTGATCACGACGTGTGGCCAGAACCCGAGACCAGGGGTGCAGTCCCAGGGGTACAGTCAGATGTGCCGGAATACGGCTCCCCTCCGGCGGCACTAGGTCGGCCTACACTGAGGCCCAGAGACAAATTGTTACCCGTTAAAAGATACGGTTACGAGTTTGATTAAGTGAATTAAATGTCTAGATATAAGTTGCCCTAGTTAAGAATAGTGGTGGAGGTGTAATATATGAGATATTGAGGGTAGCATTTCATCGCACCGCTTATTGTACCAACTACCCATACTCTCTTCTAATTAAATGCTGTTAACGATCGGACGTGTTTTTGTGGTCTCCCAAGTCTAGAACGTTCTGTAGTACCTATACAATCTCGGATTCTTCAGGTACGAATAATTTATTCTCTGTGAAAGCGTAATAAACGAGCAAATATTAGTAGGTATGGATAAATTGAACTAAAAATGTATTAAGTTTATTTAGCAAAAATACAAAACTAAAGGCCAAAATCTAAGTGGTATGAGTAAAAATAACTAGGAAATAGTGACTCCATGGATTCTAGAACCACGTTTTGCCACCAAAATCCCAACCCTACATATAATTGTTGTAATTTATTAGAAAATACCAACCCAAATTTATAATAATCATGTCATCCATAAAATGTCTGCTTAATAAATAAAGATATTAAAATGAAACCATTGGGTCAAATTCAAAATTAATGAAATATGTCTCTTACAATAACCTATTCTTTAACGTACAGTTGAAGATAAAAAGATTCGAATGTTATAAGTATCCGAACCCGGCCGACAAACAAGTTTATTACAAGGAAAGCCAATTGGGGTCATTCGCGTACGTCACTGACGTCAATGAATACGGACGCAGATTTCGAATTATGCACGAGTAGTACCGAATCGTGTAGGAAAATCGAACAGGACAGCGCTAAAACGTGTTATTTCGCAAAATTGTATAAGCAGACCTAGGAATATACGGGGCAAAATTAAATGACAGCTAGGGATTGCCTTTATCGATAAACTCAATTATCGATGCTTTTCCCGCATACTAGTGATCGCTCCAAGTTTTGTTTGTATTTTTTTTATTGTAACTATGCAAATAAAACAAAATAGCAACATAATTCTTGTTATTCCTTATTTTAAAAGATGTTTTTAACCTTTAGTCATCATCATCAATTTTTTTTTCCTTACCATGTACATATTTCAGAATGACTGTCTCATTTTGTTAAAATAAACAATCAGAATTTGTCAAGAGTAAAAAAAAAACGGTTCTGATTAGTGAAGGTTAAAATATCCTTTTAAAATAAAAAATAACCAGAATTATGTTTATATTTTGTTTTATTTGCATAGTTTCAATAAAAGTTTATTTTTACAAACAAATCTTGAAGCGATCACTGGTATGTGGGAAAAGCATCGATATAGGCAATCCTTAGCTGTCATTTAATTTTGCGCCGTATATTCCTAGGTCTGTTAATAAGTATTTAATCACCCGGAAAAAAAAACTGAAATAACTTGCAAGTTGCAACCAAATACAATGTTGAGTGTGTTGTGACTAGTGATGGGTCGTTACCGGGAATATTCCCATGGCGGGAATATTCCCAGTAATGTTACCAGTAATATTTCCAAGTATTGGAAATTTAGGGAAATATAGAAAAACTGAATTATAAAGTAATATTTTTTTTGTGTTTTATGCTTATTTGGTGAACATTGGAACAATTTAGAATAAAAAAAAATACGGAGCTCCCCCCCAGAAAGTAAATTCCCAATGTTACCGGGAATATTCCCAAAATTACCAGGTATTTTTCCAATGTTACTGGGAATATTCCCATCGTGTAATTATGGCCAAGTACACTTTAAATCACGGTAAAAACATCTTAGTTTCGATCGAAATGAAAGAAAATGTCGGAAAATCAGTTTAATTATACAAATACACACGGCGTCAAAAAAATCGCACCTTTTGAAATTTTGATTTCAAGCGAATAAAGCTCTTAACTTATTTATTGTACCCTACCAATATTAGTATCATTTGAAAGCACAGTTAATCAACTTTAAAAACGCGAATCGTTCTTTTTCGCAAAAACAATGATCACGACACGTTAGGGTCTTTAAAAAAAAGTGATGGAAAACTCATTAGAGGAGTCACTACTTGTGCCACCCTGAACACGAATAAAAGGGGAGGTAAAAATGAATTATGGGTAATTTGCTATCCAGACATCACAGAAGTCACACCTGAACAGCTCCAGTAAGAGAAAACTCTGAAAAATGGATATCACGGCAGAAGAAGCAGCTCAAGTGGTAGCACTACTGCAATCAGGACTACGGCAGGTTAATGTTGCTGGACAACTCAACATAAGCCGTTTTCGGGTGAAACGAGTATCCCAGCGGTTCCAGGAGACTGGAGGCTACATCAGGAAGCATGGATCTGGGAGACGACGTTTCACTTCCGACAGAGACGACCGCTATATTGTGTCAACGTGTTTGCGTAACCGACTTTCCAACGCTGTTGAGGTGCAACAGCAGCTCCGAACAGCTCGGAGGACGTCGGTGAGCGTCTCCACAGTAAGAAGAAGGCTGCGAGAGAAGAAAATCCTGCCTCGTAGGGCTGCAATAAATTGACAGCAGAGCATAGGCGAGTCAGACTTCAGTCTGTCCTCTTCTCTGACGAGACGAGGGTATGCCTTTTCTGCAACGATAGGCATAGAAGAGTGTACAGGAGGCAGGGAGAACCGTACTCACAAGCCTGCTTTGAAGAAACCGTCAGCTACGGAGGAGGATTCTGCATGTTCTGGGGCGGAATTTAAATCCAGGGCAAAACCGACCTTGTGTGCGTCTCCCGCACTGGAGGTGGACGTGGCCAGGGGTCCCTGACTGCTCATCGGTACATCACAGAGATCCTGGAGGACCACGTGGTCCCGTATGCTGGTTTTGTCGGGCCTGAATTCACATTCATGCACGACAACGGCCGCTCTCATACGGCGTTGATTGTTCGGGACTACCTGGATCAGGTTGGGATCCCCGTGATGCAGTGGCCAGCGAGAAGTCCTGACCTGAACCCCATAGAGCACCTTTGGGATGATCTGAAACGCCGGGTGCGGTCTCGTGATACTGCCCCCGCCTACCCTTGAACATCTTCGGGACGCCGTCGTCGAGGAGTGGAGTGACATTCCTCAAGAACGAATCGTGACGTTGGTGAGGTCAATGAAGGATCGCATGGAGGCTGTAATTAGGGCTTGGGGAGGTAACACTACGTTTTAAGTTTAGTTTTAACAATTTGTTTTACTGTATTTTTTTAATTTTGTTATGTTTTTAATTGTGTAATTTTGGCGTGAATAAATGTTTTTCCTCTTTTCATGAAAAGCGATTTTCTTTAAGCTTAGTAATCATTATCACATTTTTCACTATCATCACAAAAAGCACGTGCACTGAGTCGAGTCAAGGGCAAAACTAAGTCCTTTGTGTTTGTGCCATTTCAGATAAGAAGTTTGTGTGAAAGAGAAAAAAGGTGATATATGTAAAAGAGAAAGGAATATATCTATGCATATTGCTTATTTAACTAACTATACAGGGTGTCCCATAAATAGCACGTCACAGTGACACTGGAGATTCCCCAGCGTCAGACAAACCAAACCAGCCTAACATGACCTCAGTAAAAGTTGCACCGTTTTCGAGTTATACCAATTTAAAGATTTTTCCAATTTTTCACCTCTTTTGAGATTGTAAGTGCTCGCATTTACTGGGATAGCTTTAGAATTTTTTTTTTTTTAGATGTGCGCGTTTATGAATAGTTGAGTAAGATGATAGAAGCATTATTATGTCAATAACTAGTGTAAAAGTTGGAAAAATACTGTAATGAACTTGACTTAAATTATCATCGACATAGTAATTTAAACTTTGAACACCTGCTATAACTTTTTTTTACTACAAACGAAATGCGCAAATAACTTTAAAAACAGGCGTATTTTATGCCGATTCTAAAATGGTATGACACATGATATCTTAATGCATAAAAGTAGGAATTCGTATGACATTTGCCAATATGGATCCTCGGAAATCAATGCTAATCATCTAAAAAATTATCTTGTACTCTACGATATCTCATTTGTTTGTGCTCCTTTGAAGAATATGATTGATTTTTGGTTGACCTTGGTTCAAAGATAATAAAAAACGGGTTTAATTTTCATTCGTTTTTACAGTAAATGTTCGAATTGTTTCCCTCCGACTCTAAGGCACAAATGGCATCTTCGAATAAAATTTCGGTTTAATTTTCGTAAACTGGTTTCCGATATGTCTCGTGCTGCGTTGAAGACACGTCGCCGTAGTTCCTCTTCGTTACTTATTGGTTTTGAAAAAATATTGTCTTTCAAACATCACCAAAAAAAAAAACATTTTACAAAGCGACATCAACTTCCCTTAAGAGTACCGAGTAGTCGTTTCAGTTCCACAAACAAAATCAGAGTCCAGAGGAATGCCAAGTCGATTTAATTCAGGAACACCACAGGAAAACGGACGCAGTGAACATGGGTGATAAGTAATGATATAATTCAAATCAATAAAAATAAAACGTACCTAACTAAAAAAACGGCTATTAAAACGAGGTTTAATATTAATCAACGAGTATAGCACGAAACGCAAGGTAACGAACTATGAGTAGTTTGGGTCACAGGGCTACAATAAATTAATAACTATCCTACAATTCTTTACATGATAAACTTGCAAAGCGGCTAATCGTGTTTCATTTGTTAGTTTGGTTGCCGGGATCCTTATTGGCAAATTTGATACGAATTCCTACTTTTTTGCATTAAGATATCATGTGTCACTCTGATTTTGTTTGTGGAACTGAAAGGACTACTCGGCACTCTTAACGGAAGTTAATTTCGCTTTGTAAAATGTTTTTTTTTTGGTGATGTTTGAAAGACAATATTTATTCAAAACCAATAAGTAACGAAGAGGAACTACGGCGACGTGTATTCAATGCAGCGAGATATATCCGAAACCAGTTTACGAAAATTAAACCGAAATTTTATTCGAAGATGCCATTTGTGCCTTAGAGTCGGAGGGAAACAATTCGAACATTTACTGTAAAAACTAATGAAAATTAAACCCGTTTTTTATTATCTTTAAACCAAGGTCAACCAAAAATCAATAATATTCTTCAAAGGAGCACAAACAAATGAGATATCGTAGAGAACAAGATAATTTTTTAGATGATTAGCATTGATTTCCGAGGATCCATATTGGCAAATGTCATAAGAATTCCTACTTTTATGCATTAAGATATCATGTGTCATACCATTTTAGAATCGGCATAAAATACGCATGTTTTTAAAGTTATTTGCGCATTTCGTTTCTAGTAAAAAAAAGTTATGGCAGGTGTTCAAAGTTTAAATTACTATGTTGATGATAATTTAAGTCAAGTTCATTACAGTATTTTTCCAACTTCTACATTAGAAATTGACATAATAATGCTTCTATCATCTTAATCAACTATTCATAAACGCGCACAAATAAAAAAAACTAAATTCTAAAGCTATCCCAGTAAATGCGAGCACTTACAATGTCAAAAGAGGTGAAAAATTGGAAAAATCTTTAAATTGGTATAACTCGAAAACGGTGCAACTTTTACTGAGGTCATGTTAGGCTGGTTTGGTTCGTCTGAAGCTGGGGAATCTCCAGTGTCACTGTGATGTGCTATTTTTGGGACACCCTGTATAATCATTAAATCTCATATAAATCACCAGTATAGTATATTCCCACCTTTTGGGAATATTACTGGTAACATTAGAAACTTACTGGGAATATTCCCAAACGGAAACTTACTGGTAACGGGAATATTACCGCGGCCCATCACTAGTTGTGACTTGTGTCCAAGTAGTAAAGTAGCTAAGCTGCCCTCGTAAGCGAATAAGCAATAACCGAAGCAGTTGTAGTTCTCTGCTCTTAGTAATAAGGTTGATATTGCTTCTTGTGGGAGGACCTTGTGCAGGGTCCGTCCGGGTGTTTACCACCATTTTATCCATTAACCTACCGCCAAACAGCAGTGTTCGCATTGTTGTGTTCCGGTTTGGGGATAAGATAGCCGGTGAAATGACTAGCATAGAGGCATTCCATCTTAGTCCTCAGGGTTGGCAGTGCATGTTTTGTGAATGCGAATGTCTATGGGTCACAGTTTCCACTTACCATCAGGTGGCCTGTGTGCTCGTTTGCCTTCCTATGCCATAAAATAAATAATAATAATAGGAGTTTTATCTGACTTACTGCGCATTAGCTTAGGAGGGCAGTATGTCTCTTTTGATGTTTTTTATAGAATGGAGTTAAGTGGTCTCTGAAGCCTATAGACATGTTCAATCTTAAGATGATCATCTCAAGACTAAAAATGCCTAATCAACCCTGAGAACTTAGATGGAAGAATACCTCATTTCACCGGTTAAATTACTCTAGCACCGCAATACAACCATGCGAACACTGATGTTTGGCAGCGACGGCCCGCCGGCCCTGCACCTCCTTTTACCACTGAAATGTTCAAGGTTACCGTTGAGTGGTGAACTCCCTTGAGAAATCTAAGTCTTGAAGTCCTTCGTTGAAATGTTGATGGATATCAAACCGGCGGTTTGGCTAGTCATCATGACTCTGAAATCGTTGTATTTTTGTTTAATAAGTATAACGCGTTCTTAGTGACTTGACAGTTGTAAAAGTTATGTTGTACTTTCAAAAAGTTACCAAATGTAATGATTAAGTATTTTGCAAATACATGATAGCTGACCTAAGTTTTTTAGCGTTGAATTCATCTACCATTGTACCTACTAACTGAACTTATTCCTCAGTAATTAAATTTAAAAAAACTTAACCCTTGACCAAGTCAACGGAGTGATGAGCGTGAGTATTTATTCCTGAGTCTTGGGTGTTTTCTATGTATTTGAGGACATATCGCACCTTTAGAACAATAGTGACCTAATTCAGAAATTTTAATTTTCGAATTTGGTCCCTATAATAATAAATTTATGACTTGAAATTTGAAAGCTGAAATTTTGAATTAGGTCTATATTGTTGTGAAGGTGCGATATTTCTCTATACCATCCCGTGTGGTTGCCAGGTTAGAATAGTGCCACTCCATGTCTTCCCGTGGATGTCGTAAGAGGCGACTAAGGGAATATAGGCTTGTAGTACTGTTAGGCGATGGGCTTGCACCCTGTCACTTATACCTACGCTGGTAAACATTTTACTCGTAGCCTGATTGTGCAAAATGTGGTTGCAGAATTATCACCAAGTTTTTAGAGTTGTTGGTAATTCTGTAGCTCTGCCTACCCCACTCTGGGAATGAAGGCATGAGTTTATGTATGTTTATGTATTTCTCTATACTTATAAGTAAGTTAATAGCCTAGTCTAGAACAAGCCTAAAGTTTACTCGTAGTTTGGAACGAGATCATTTTGTTGGTTGTCCCCTAATATTTATTTATTGATTAATAACTAGCTGGTGGTAAGAAGATAGACCCCGTCTAAGACTGACAGTTTAAAAGGATTCCCGGGAATCTACTAACGATTTCTCTTTCTGTATATGGTCGCCATTTGAGAACTCTATGATCCAATGACCTAGAACACCAATCGACATGCTACTTGGACCCAATATGTATTGGATGTGAGTTATTTCCTTCTCTTCGTTTTCCGCCCTTTTCACTATTGCGAAATAACATATTTTAGCGTTATCCTGTTCGATTATCCTTTACAATTCGGCACTTAGTTCTAAATCTGCGTCCGCGCATGGATTAAATTAGGGAAGGTTTAATATCAAAAACTGGGAAGTTAGATGCTCAAGAAGTCAAGATGACATTAATGATAACTTACTTTCAGAATCTTAACTTTAACCTTGCTTTCAGATCTTAACTAATAAATATTCCTATTCCGTAGTAGACAAATATGTACATGATTATGTGCGTTACTGATAAAACTCCATAACAGAATAATTATCTTACCTCGCAGAGTACTGCATAATAGCCGCAATATTATTATTCTCGTTAAAGATTTCTTTTACGTCATTTGTATTTTTCCGCATCTAAGTATTTTGTATTATTTGAGAATGTTGTTTGTAGGGGGTCTCGAACTCTTGACCGTTCGATAGTAAGCAATGAAAATAAACATGATAGTAAACATTAAAAACGTTATCTACAATAATATTATGAGCTTACAAACGAATGGAAAACATATTTCATATTTAATTTAAAACGAAGACGGTTTTGAAGATGTAATTTGAGCATGCGGATATTGAGAAAAAAACCATATGAAGGGTTTGAACTTTTTGAGATATCGCGATTTGAAAGTTAGGAACGATGTCATTTTGTACGTAATTTTAGTGTAGAGGTTTTTTTAAGAGTGAAAAAATACAAGTTATATGAAGATTTATGTCTGAATCTGAATGGTAGGTATAGTTCATTTCGTCCTCAACATTTTGAGATTCAAAACTCATTTTCAAAAAAAGTGACTAGACATGTTCTTTCCGTGGACCCTTCATATAATATGGCTATTGACATACATAGACGAAAATATAAAAAGATGACGACGCGTTTTGAAAACTTGCTCTTTGTTATTAGAGGTCATTCTCCGCGATGCGTTTCGGCGTCCACACACATACGAGTGCAAACACAAATTCCGCTCATCACCATCTGCCCGCTAGCCACCAACACAAACAAGCCAGCAGACGGGTTATTTTTAAACCCGCCATGGCATAATTATGCGCAATGAATGAAAACATTGCGAAATGGCATATCAGATATCAGCTAACTTCAATTGATTGCTTCTATGATAAATTTTAAAGATACGATAAAGTATCAAAGGAAACCGCATTTTACCGGTACCGTCTTCGTGGCTCTCTATATTTAATTTTGGGGCATAAACGCAAATATTTAACGTTGAGCCAACTAATAGGAGGGGCGAGGCTTCGTGTACTAGAAATAACATACATACCTTCACGCCTGTCTCTGACTATCTATGGATCGCCAGGTGCACCGGTCTTAAAATACACTGGAAAAAATTTAATACAAAAAACCACGTACCACGAGTATTAAGTGACAGACAGAGAACAAGAATGCAAACGGAATTTTAAATTAATGAACCTTTGTTCTGTTAGTAAAGGAGCACTAATTACTTTATTTACCAAATTCGTCTTAGAGAAAGCAATACTTTTTATTATATTTTATTTCATTCGGAAAGCTTACTGCCTAATACACATTGCATTGATCAAACACACTTATACCTAAAAGCAAATTACAAGCTTCCACACGTCCACTTAAAGAATAACATGCGAAGTCTCGAATTAAATATGTAAACAATAACAAATTTACTTCTGAAGAATCAGAACATACATCACCACAACAGTCATGAGTTCAGATTCTCAAAAAACAAGCAGATAAGAAAGCAAAGAATACAATGATGCACAAATAAAGATGCGAAAACACTATTACGATGTGCGAGTGTAGTACTGTACAGGAATTATTTTAAAGAAATAATATTTTTGACAGAGAGAGTGCTATTATAAAAGAGATCTATTCTCGAGTCAGAATTGGGAATGTGAAACAATCCTCTTTTTCTGAGTTGAGAGGCGGGTGTACAAAAACTAACTTGCTAATGTCAGACACGTTTATTGTGCCAATAATAAATGCAAAGGTCCTATTATATCTCCAAAGTTTGTCATAAATTACAATTCTGAAAAATTTGACCATCCACAAGAGCATCAGTTACATCAGTCAGTATTTCAGGAATACCATTGCCATAATCATCAATAGAAGGACAATGGTTTTTCTTGTTAAAATAAAATCGCTATTCGATAATTCCGCGTCCGTAAAGTATATAAATCATTTGTTGGTCAATGCATTCATTTCTTTAATACCAGCACTTAAAAATTACCTACTTGAAAAAGTCGTTAATATCTAAAGCGTTATATAGGATCGAGGACTATCTAATAGACAAAAATGCTTGGCCTAAAGCCGAAACTTAATCAATAATATTTATTTTCAAATTCAAAAGCTCTATCTTGTGTAGGGGATACCGTATATCAATTTTATGTAAATAAATAAATAAATATCAGGGGACAATGTCACACCAATTGATCTAGTCCCAAACTAAGCTTTAGGCTTGTATTATGGGTACTAGACAACGATATAAATACTTATATAGAGAAATATATACTTAAATACATAGTAAACATCCTTGACTCAGGAACAAATATTCGCGCTCATCCCACAAATATCTGCCCATACCGGGATTTGAACCCAGGACCGCTAGCTTCGTAGGCAGGGTCACTACCAACTAGGCCAGCGCGTCGTCTTGCACCGTCTTATACACTTATGTAGGTGTTCTTTTCTCCTTTTCTCCCTCTATCTCTCTCGTAAGATTTTAGTGTGTTTTCGTGCGGAAACTACGCAAATTATTTGATATATTTTTTAATTTAATATTTATTGATTTAAATAATGCTACACTAAGTAGTACCATTGTAATATTAAATACAGGGTTATTGGTAATTCGACGTATTCCCGTTAGGAGGTGATAGGGGTGACTATTTGAGGTAATTTTCACCCCCATATGCATTATGCAAAAGTGAACCATTTTTTAGTTATCATGTTTTTTAGCTTTTTTCAAAATAAGTCAAAAATGCAATATCAAAAATTTATTAAAAAGAAAGTATCAATTTGAATCTCATTTTTTCTTCTGGTTTATAATAATCATTAAACACTGGTTATTTATCAATATTCAAACAACAATTATCGGTCCAAATTTAAAAATGCGAGACGAAAAACGATATAATTTCTAGATTTTTTTGTTTTTTACATACATACATACATAAACTCACGCCTTCATTCCCAGAGTGGGGTAGGCAGAGCTAAAGAATTACCAACAAGTCTTAAAACTTCTTGATAATTCTGTAACCACATTTTGCACAAGTAGGCTAAGATGTTTCCAAGTGTATTAGTGACAGGTGGCAAGTCCATCGCCTAATAGTACTACAAGCCTTTATTCCCTTAGTCGCCTCTTACGACATCCACGGGAAGACATGGAGTGGCACTATTCTAACCCGGCAACCACACGGCACCGGCAATTTCAAATTTATTTTTATTTTCACTAAAATGCCTTAAAAACAAAAAAGTCGTTATGAAACTTGGCTTGCAGATTAATTTAAAAACATAACCGTTTTCTTCGCTCTCCAAAAATGCATAACAACTAGGAATTTACTTCAAAGAAACTGATAAAAAAAGATCACAAAGGAAGCAGGCGGAAATTTGTATCCGAACTAAACACAGTCGTTCTTTAAAAATTCCCATAAAATTAATTAAAAACAATACCCAAAGTCAATAAAACAAAAAAAAAAAAATTTAGAACCAGTAACAGTTTAATAGTAATAACAATTAAAAAAAAAAAATAGTAACAATCAACACATTTTGTAATTTAGCCTATTTAAAGTTCTTGCTCGAACTGACTTCCCCTATTGCGTTACTTTGCAGTCGCATAATTTTTCTGAGTTGTGACTTAACTACCGAAGTTGTCAAATTATTCCGCATCGCATTAACCCTGTATATATAAAAAAAGACTGGCAGCTGAGTTCCTTGCGGCGTTTCTTCTCAGCAGTGGTCTCCTCTTGTGAAGCGCTGGTAGATTCTTGACGTGTTTAAGTGCCCGTGCGGCCAGCTTATTGAATAAATGTCTTTATCTTTATAACTAATTAAAAGTAACTCATAGTTCACCGTAGGTCTTGCACACCTTTCACACGTGTTACTATTTACTCTTAACATGTGCTTACGTTGTAGTACCACTAACTTGTCGACCACGCCCAGCAAAGGTGCTTGGTCATGAGTGTTCAAAGGAATCATATCAATTGTGATCATCACGATGCTAATCGATGAACTCGGCTATTATTAGTTTATCAGTGCTCTTGTAATAATTAGGTCCTTATCGAGTGTAGTTACATCGTTAGTATTACATCCGCGTAGAGACAAGCATGTTATCCTTATTATACCTTCCTTGTTTACAGGATAATTTGCACTTTAGAAACGTGGCTGATGGGATTCTACTTTTGGATTTGGATAAAAATGAGAGTTAAATTTCGATTAATTGAATTAATGAACGGAAAAGATCTTTAACTAGTTTTCCAAATAATTTATTTTACTAAGAATTTTCTGTATACCGGCAAGTTTCCATAGAGTATAAAACCCTTATGTGTGTTGTTACGTATAAATATTTCATTAAATGTTAATCACTTCACCATAAACCGTTTTATGAAATTTCTAAGCCATAAAATCGAATGTTTCTGATAACAAACGTTCAGTAGAACAATAGTTCTCCGAACTGTTTCTGGGTCAGAGCCGCGACCTTCGGTAGCGGGAACTGGATCGATCGCCAGCGCCGAGTTAAGGCCAAAGGTTAATCTGCTAACTGAGAAGAGACAGTCGTCTATGTAAGTAGGGCTAATTATTGTTCCTATTCCTTCTTCATTTTCTTTTTCTTTCTCATCCCAAATTCATCATCAAAAATGTAATTTATTAATATTATTATTACTAGCCTAGTGTTATTTTATTAAAAAGGTTAACTTTCAGACCAGTCGAACTATTTAAACAGATTCTGAGTTGTTCAATTGGGATAGACCAACAAAAATAACTCACGGTTTTTACATTCTAATTCGAAAGAATAGGTAATTTTTAGAGACCAATTTCATTAATTTTGTATTTGACCTGATAGTTTTGTTTTAATATATTTATTTATTTAGCAGACATTTTATGGATGACACGATTATTTTAAATTTGGGATGAGATTTTCTAGTAAATTACAAAAATCATATGATATTTAATGATAAAAAGTGATTGTAATGTGCATACAATTTCAAGCGGTTTTCACCTAACCCGTAAGATACACCTAAGAGGGCTTCAAGGCGAAAACGAAAGTCAAACAAAGGTTAAATATACTTTTGTCGAAATATCCGAAATAGATAAATATTTCAAAAACTAAATATTGCACAACTGCTTTAAAACCCTTGGTTGGAAATGGTCTTCGAATTAGAGTAATTGTAAAAATATGAACAATCCAGTGGTTACAGAATTATGAACAAGTTTTTAAAGTTGTTGGTAATTCTGTAGCTCTGCCTACCCGACTCTGGGATTACAGGCGTGAAGGTATGTATGTATGTATGAACAATCCCAATTATTGATTCTATTCCATTCCTTCTTCATTTTCTTCTTCTTTCTCATTCAAAAATCATCATCAAAAAAGTAATTTCAAGGTAAATAAAGGTAATAAATTAACTCTCTGACCAGAGTGACCAGTCGAACTATTTAAACAGATTCTGAGTTGTTCAATTGAGTAACAAGATCCCAAATTTGTAGTTTTTTGACCTCGTTTAGGTTCAGCAGGTTAAACGACTGCAATCAACGCTAATAATGACAGTTTATTGCTAAAAACCATTTGGAATTACATAATTACGCTTTAAAGCATTTTTGTCCGTCAGTATTGTTTGTATTGTTACGATAATGGATTAGAATCATAATAATATAAATAGGTATTATTATAAAAACTGGTTATAATTACATGAAAATTACACTAAAGTATTTTCTTAACAATCAATATCCTCTACAAATTTAAGTTTTTTGGAATTACCCTTTGACTATATTCCCGAATATTTCCTGTAATATTTTCAAACAAGGAAATAAACACAAGATTTCAGCGTATAATCAATAATACTTGAATGCGGAAACTTATTAAACAAACATAATTATGGACGTTTTAAGGATTTCCCTTCCAATTAAATCTATAATAAGTAATAAATTGAAATTCAGGGAAGGATATAAACAAATGTCTATAGTATTATAAACGTAAATAGTGGCGACAAATATACAGTGGATTTACCAGCCGTGACCGCAGCATTGAGGTAAACACGACGTTCTTGTGTTATTGTAGTGTGCAGCAACATTCAAAGAAACTGATAACGGGGTTACAGGGAGCCAATTAAATATTATCAGTTACTGCTCCACTAACGGAGTGGGGATTACCGGAACAGTATAACACGACGATTTCTAATAAGTAGAAACTACTAATTAACATACAAGAGAACTTGTGAGAAAAAATGGCACCAAAGTCAAGCTCATAGACAAAACATTACAGTCTGTGAGCACTTAGAAGACTTCGGCTTAGTACTCTCTCACTCGCTCTTAATAAGATCGTATGAGAGTGAGTGAGAGAGAAGTACTAAACCAAAGCCTCTTATTGTTTTATAGTTCTTTAAGCCTTATATATAGAAGATAGATTCCAGATTTGAATAAAATGTCTTGAATTTTAAAATATAAGTTAAACACGCGGCAGACTGAAGCGCATTACCTACAGTTGAAATATTATAGACAAAAAATTCGAAGAAGTTAATTATCTAAATATAAACTGACTGACTGACTGACTGACTGACTGACATATCAACGCACAGCCTAAACGGCTAAACGTAGGCACTTGAAATTTGGAAGGGACGTAGCTTAGGTACCGTAGAGGTGCATTAAGAAAGGATTTTGATAAATTCTACCCCCAAGGGGATAAAATAGGGGATGAAAGTTTGTATGAAACTTTGCCAATTTTAAACCGATCGGGCTGAGACTTTGCATGCATATAGCTACTATGATATAGGCATCCTTCAATAAAGGATCTCCATCCAGACAATACAGCTAGAGGAGGTAGTACAGTCATAATAAAGGACAACATTTCTCATTATGAAGAATTCAAGATCGAAGAACAAGACAAACAAATTGTAGCCGTTTGTGTGAAAACAAAACGATATCCTGTTACCATATCAGCCATATATTGCCCTCCAAAGTATGCACTGAAAACAACGCAGTACAGGAGCTTCCTGGAGCAACTTGGAAACAGGTTTATCCTAGGAGGCGACTTCAATGCTAAAAATACCTACTGGGGATCCAGACTTACAACTACCAAAGGCAAAGAATTGCTATGCGCTATCAAAGAAACCAAATGTGACGTTGTATCAACAGGGAAGCCGACTTACTGGCCTACCGATATCAACAAAGTGCCAGATCTTATCGATTTTTTCATTTACAAAAACTTAGCAAATAAATATATACACATCGAGGAAGGATACGATATGAGTTCGGACCATTCACCTATAATCTTAACTCTAAGTGAACAAATTATGTTAGTAGAATGCAACCCGACTCTGGTGAATAAGAACACAGACTGGGAAAGCTTTAAGTTAGATCTAGATAGAATTATAAATCTCAAGGTTCCTCTTAAAACCACTGAACAGTTTGAACTGGAGGTTAAGAAATTCATAGGAGATGTACAACAATGTGCCTGGAACAACACACCTATCCCCAAGAAAAGAGTCTCTGGTAGCCGGTATCCTCTGGAAATCAGAAATCTAATTACTGAAAAACGAAAACAGAGAAGAAAATGGCAACAATCGAGATTTCCACCAGACAAGACCTTATTAAATAGTCTTACAAAGCCACTTAATAGTAAAATTAAAAATTTCCACGATGAATCGATGACTACTCACCTTCGTCAACTAACAGGTGATCGTTCAACAGACTATTCGTTGTGGAAAGTTACAAAAAATCTAAAAAGACCTATTATCCAAGTCCCTCCCATTAAACTAGAAAACGGAACTTGGGCTGTAAATAGTGCTCAGAAAGCTGCGACATTTGCACACCATCTTGAGCAAATATTTCAACCGCACGAGGATAAAACGTTTGAAATTAACTTAAATCAAGATATATTACAAGATGAACTTCAAATTAAATTGGTTACGCCAAAAGAAGTCTGTACTGAAATTAATCGTCTAAGGCAAAAGAAATCTCCGGGTTATGATCTCATCACTGGGGAAGTCCTACGTAACCTGCCCCGTAAAGCAATAGTGAAACTCACCACACTTATCAACGCTGTATTTAGACTAAAACATGTACCCGGCTTGTGGAAATTTGCCGAAGTCATTATGATTCCCAAACCGTGAAAGCCAGCACAAGAGGTAACATCATACAGACCAATATCCCTGTTACCGATAATATCCAAGTTATTTGAAAAACTCTTTATAAAAAGAATGAAACCTATTTTAGAAGACAAAAAGTTAATCCCTGATTACCAGTTTGGCTTTAGAGAAAAACATTCTACTATAGACCAGGTTCACAGAATAACCAACATTATTGAAAAAACTCTAGAAGAAAAAAAAGTTTGCTCTACGGTCTTCCTTGATGTAGCCCAAGCATTCGATAAAGTATGGCATGACGGCCTAATATACAAACTGAAGAAAATGCTTCCAAAACAGGTCACAGATATCTTAAAATCTTATCTATCAGACAGAATGTTTCGTATCAGACAAGATGACTCATACTCAGAAATTAAGCAAATAAAAGCTGGAGTACCGCAAGGAAGTGTATTAGGTCCGGTCCTGTACCTGTTATACACATGTGATATTCCAGTGTTAGAAAACAACACCATTGCAACTTTTGCAGATGACACGGCTATCATGGCTGTAGGGATTACCCACGAAGAAGCAGTGGAAAATGCTCAAGTTGCTATTAACGTTGTCTATGATTGGACAAAGAAATGGAGAATAAAACTCAATGAGTCGAAGTCAACTCATATAGATTTTACTAATAAGAAAACCTCATATCACCCTATATTTATAAATAACAAAGCAATACCGTACGAAAATACAGCCAAATATCTGGGCATGACACTTGACACCAAGCTTCGCTGGAGAGCTCACGTCAAAAAGAAACGCGAAGAACTAGAACTTCGCTACAGGAAGATGTACTGGCTGCTCGGGAGGCACTCAGAGTTGTCAGTACACAATAAAATCCTACTGTACAAACAAGTCCTGATGCCGATATGGACTTACGGTATTCAGCTGTGGGGCTGTACCAAACAGAGCAACATGCAAATGATACAACGCTTTCAGAATAAAGTACTTAGAGGTATTGTAAACGCACCCTGGTACATAAGAAATGACGACCTCCACCGGGACCTCGAAGTGGAATATGTTAGCAATATTGTCAAAAGATACGCCGAAGCCCATGAACGCAGGCTTCATCACCATGTGAATGTCGAGGCCATCCAGCTCCTCGACAACACGGATATACAGCGAAGACTGAAAAGGACAAAGCCTTTCGAGTTAGTTTAGTATAGTGATAGTGTAATTAGTGCAGTGAGTACTACACACAAAGAACACGTTAACAAAGTGTCTTCCCCTTAACAGAGACAATAGGAAAAGTGTTAATGGACACATTCTTAGCTTAGTCTGTATTAGAAGTTTAGGTCAGATTTAAAATACTTATTAGTCATAACTCATAAGACTAGATTGTATTCCAATGGAATATTTTTAAAGAGATATTTCATTTAATGAAAAAAAAAAAAAAAAAAAAAGGATTTTGATAAATTCCACCCCTAAGGGGATAAAAAGGGGATGAAAGTTTGTATAAATCTTCTTAGATTTTCGACTGATTGAACTGAAATTAAAGATTGGAGCTACTATGGTGAAGACGTCCGCTTAAATAGGATTTTGATAAATTCCACCCCTAAGGGGATAAAAAGGGGATGAAAGTTTGTATAAATCTTCTTAGATTTTCGACTGATTGAACTGAAATTAAATATTGGAGCTACTATGGTGAAGACTTCCACTTAAATAGGATTTTGATAAATTCCACCCCTAAGGGGATAAAAAGGGGATGAAAGTTTGTATAAATCTTCTTAGATTTTCGACTGATTGAACTGAAATTAAAGATTGGAGCTACTATGGTGAAGACTTCCGCTTAAATAGGATTTTGATAAATTCCACCCCTAAGGGGATAAAAAGGGGATGAAAGTTTGTATAAGTCTTCTTAGATTTTCGACTGATTGAACTGAAATTAAAGATTGGAGCTACTATGGTGAAGACGTCCGCTTAGAGAGGATTTTGATAAATTCTACCCCCAAGGGGATAAAATAGGGGATGAAAGTTTGTATGAAATCTATCTAAATATATAAAAGGAGAAACTGACTGACTGACTGACTGACATATCAACGCACAGCCCGCTTAAATAGGATTTTGATAAATTCAACCCCCATGGGGATAAAATAAGGACTGATGGAGGATGTAAATGTATTAATTTGAACGTATCAGTACCTAATGGAACGAAAAGGAAGAGAGGAGTGAATGTTGAAGGATGGTCAGGGGTCAAAAAAGAACACGTTCTAGGTAGGGTTTATACTGTTCATCCAAACAATACAGAATGCTACCACCTTCGAATGCTTCTACATGAGATCAGAGGCCCAATTTCATTTGAAGCGTTGAAAGCTGTAGATGGTCACTTACATCCCACTTTCCAATCCGCGTGCAAGGCTCTAGGTCTACTCAAAGATGATCGTCATTTGGAGTCAGCTCTTGAAGAGGCAGCACTTTGTCAAACACCGCATATCATTCGAGAGCTTTTTGCTATAATTTTATTGTTCTGCCAGGTTTCCGACCCCTTATTTCTTTGGAAAAACAACAAAGAATACCTTTCTGAGGACTTTAAAAAACAACTGGAAAGGCAAGGTGACGTGGATGTAGAGCACTCATCGGACCTGATATTTAACAAATGCCTGTCGGTATTAGAGGATGCCGTATTATCATTAGGCGGCCGTCCTCTTAAAGGGTATGGATTACCTCAGCCAATTCCATCAATACAATTTGGAAATAGAGAGTACATTAAGGAGACCAGTTACGATACAGTGGCCTTAGAAGACGCAGTAAGACAAAATGAAGCATCCTTGAATGACGAGCAACAGGAAGTTTACAGTAAAATTATCACGAGTGTAGACGCAAATGACGGTCGAATATTCTTCTTAGACGCACCAGGTGGAACTGGTAAAACCTTCCTTATTAATTTACTTTGGCGAAAGTAAGAAGTACTCACGGCATTGCTCTGGCTGTGGCGTCGTCCGGCATAGCTGCTACATTACTCGAAGGTGATCGAACTGCTCATGCTACTTTTAAGTTACCACTCAATTTAATCACTGACGAGACTCCCATTTGCAACATCTCCAAACAAAGTAATTTTGCTGAAGTAAGAGTAAAAAAATAATCGTGTGGGACGAAATAACGATGGCTCATAAAGGTGGTATTGAAGCCTTAAACAGAATCACTAAGAGATGTAAGGGGTGATACAAATTTAATGGGTGGAGTAACAGTTTTGCTGGCCGGAGACTTTCGGCAGACTCTACCAGTGGTGCCAAAAGGAACCCGAGCTGACGAAGTAAAGTCGTGTATTTACTAATTTGTGGCCCCAGGTTAATATTCTTAAGCTCTCTAAAAATATGAGAGCACGTTTGGGCGGGGATGAGTCTGCTGGTAGATTTTCAGATCTCCTTCTTAACATCGGTAATGGTGATTTTCCATCGTTTGATGGAATGATAACCATCCCGGAAGAATTGTGCACAGTTGTTACTACGATTCAAGAATTACTGTCTAAAGTTTATCCAGACATTATTTATATACATGCAAGCCTATTGAATAGTTATGTGAGCGTAACATTCTTACTCCAAAGAACGATCAAGCAGCAGCTATCAACGATATACTGCTCATGTCGTTTGAGGGCGAAGAAAAGGTCTACTTCGATTGATACTGTGGTTAATACAGATGACGCTACTAATTACCCTGTAGAATTTTTAAATTCATTGAAACCGCCAGGTTTGCCTTATCATAAGCTTATTCTGCGTGTGGGCACTCCAATTATGTTGTTGAGAAATTTAAAACCACCAAAACTTTGTAACGGTACGAGACTGCAAGTGAAAGCGTTACATCGCAATATAGTGGAAGCCACTATATTAACTGGGTGAATTTAAACGATTACAGTTTCCCCTAAAAGTCTGCTTTGCCATGACAATAAACAAGTCTCAGGGGCAAACTCTCAAATTTGCGGGTATTAACTTGAGAGAAAATTGCTTCTCTCATGGACAGTTTTATGTTGCTTGCTCTCGAGTAAGTTCACCCAGTAGCTTGATTGTTTTAGCGCCTAATGACAGATTAGTTAAGAATATTGTGTACAAAGAAGATTTGAAGGCCCTATTTTTTTACACACTCTAAAAAAAGTAAAGCCGCAAAAACTATACATAATTAATAATAATACTTCTTAATGCGAGCGAAGCCGCGGGCAATAGCTATGTCGATATAATTCTGGCCAGGGAGGACGTCTAACTATTAAATTACTTTAAACTATGAATGTACTTAACTGCGATAAACGAGTTCTACGCGGACGAAGTCGCGGGCAAAAGCTAGTCTTATATAAGTAACAAAGTGTAAGTAGTCGAAATACTAATAGAAAATTTTACGAAACAAAAGTTATCAAAAATGGGAGGAAGTACCGGGAATTCACTGGGCCCTGTTTCTGTTATGATGCTACATTGCCCCAGTAATGATTGATAATACTTATCTGGTTAGGAAAATTATTTAATACGCGGGAATTCTGTAAACACAAGAGACAAACATATTTTATCAACTTTAGCTATTAGGGAAAATTGCTTTGGACTTTGCCGGATGCTGCCGAAATTTGGTAATCGTATCCGAAGGATGTAGTTTGTCATTGTAGGAACAGTTGGGTGGATCTATACAGGCTCTCGGGCAGTCATCAGGTCATCACCAACCAAAATTGTTGAAACAGGGAACTGCGAAAAGGCCAATAATTTAAAAAGTAAAAGGCGGTAGATTATGTTACCGACATTACTTTCAGAGTCTGGACTTTGACATTGGTTGGATTGGGCCAATTGATTTTGCGTAATGGTTTGGTGCAGAACTGTATTGTTTATTCACTGTGTGTTTGATTTTATCTACGCACGGCACCCGGTCTGTACTGTTGCCTACCTACTTACTGTTGACTCATCGCGACATAACTTAAAACCAATAATGTATGCTAAGTCAAAAACTTTTTTTTTAAATGCCCAAATTCAATAATTTTCTTTGGGCTTTTTTTTTTGAGCGGGAGGAATTTGTCAAGGTCGTAGCAAGTGGAAAGAAGTGGTCTCTGCCTACCCCTCTGGGAAACAGGCATGATTTAATGTATGTATGTATGTAATTACTACTCAATATGTATAGACTATTATGGACGGAAATATTTATAAATAAATTATAATAAATTAAATAATGCATATGGAAATACATCAAAGAGGAAAAATGTACGGGATTTCCTGCTTACCGCAGGCAAAGAAAAAATCTTATAATACCCCTACGTACAGGCAATCTAATCTTTCCATAATCTAATGCAAAATTGTTACTATACCCCACATACAAGATATCTTACCATACAACGTGATTCAAACTCTTAAAAACAAAACTAACAAAGACCATGCAAAGACCTAATCAAACAGCAACTTGCAACCGATGAGTTTATTGAAGACCATGGTAAGCCTAATGATCGTAAGGAAAGTAAGCGAAACGTTTATGATGTTGAAGAAAAAAACGAGCCTGTTTGTAAACATTGCACACTCATACCGTTGACTAAGGCTGGATTAATCATAGGTACAATTGACACTAAAAGACATTGTAGTGTTACATAACAGTAAACAGATTAGGTAGCAGACATAATAGGGCGTTAATGAAGGCCGAAAGTTATAGATTAGGGCACAAACGTGTCTCATCAAGTTGGTTTCGACGGCTTTTTGCACCAAGAGAAGGAGGATGTTCTGTTGCTATGGCCGTCTACCGGATTAACTTCCCTTCCCTTCCCTGATCTTCTTAACCGCAACGTATTTTTAAGTTTGGATCAGATTAGGTCTCAGTCAGTATAATTATGCAAAAAAAGTACATTCGGCAGCAGGAGCTTGTCTAAAAATTTTTTATTGTAGAACTTATTTGGCTACAGAAACGATGACATGAAAAAACTAGTTGCAGTTATAGCCTTGAGAAATGTTAACTCCTAAAAAAAACAAAAACCAAGGCTAAACCGCACGTAAAGCCCAGCATCCGTCCGTTGCGAGTTATCCTCTTATCATTTCCTAATCGCGTACGAAACCCAGTCCGCTTGGAAATACCGACGCGGACACGAGCTACCAATACAAACAAACCACAACCTCCACAGAAGCAAGAACCGTACTCTCAATCCACTTACCCCTCTATCGCCTGCCAAAGTACGAACAGCGGGGGGCAGGATAGCGAAAAGTAGTTGGATAAACACAAACACGTTGCAACTTGAATTCACGCTCGCAGAGAAATGTACGCACACCAAAAGATTGTACGCACACGTGCACTATTACTACGGAATTTCACTAACACAAATGAAATTACAGGCGAATTTCGTGGAATCTCCGTTGATACTGGCAGACGTCGGACGCACACACGCGCAGACTAGCACCGCTTGACGCGTGCGCGGCGAAGTGTATATAAAGGGGGCGCTACGTAATGGCGGGCATATTCTTCACTCAACGCTCGAAGCTACACCACGTCGGTTCAGCTCGCGAAGTTGTGAAATCATTGTGACATAACCCATTCAAGGTTCAAACAAGTTCAACAAGTGATCGTGTTCCCAGTGCCGTTTTCTGTGGACTTGCAGTGAAATCAGTGAAAATTCCCACTTTCGCAAGGAAAGTTACAGAAATTAGTGACAATTTTGAATTGAAAAGCATCAAAATCAGCAACATGTACAAGGATTCAGTGGTACCGGTGAAAATGGAGAGCTTCAGCGGAGTAGTGGCTAAGAGGTAAATATTTTACAATTTCAGCCAATATTACACAATATTAAAATTCTCGTTCAACCCAACTTTTGTTACAAGATATTTCAAAACCGGTCTAACGACATCAAAACTAAGTCACCTGTGGAAATTAATGGTGTAATTATCATTATGCAAAAGCAGAATTAATTACCTGTGTAAAATAAGAATTGCAGTGCAATCCTTAAAAAAAAAAAAATCTTCACCCATTTGACACTGAAAACACACTAGACCAAGTGAAATTCCAATAGTACAATTATGAAGTCTTCTATTATTTGCAAAAGATTAGAATTAAGTACCCAGCTTTTTGTATCAACCAAAAATCTAATGTCAATGTTTCTTTAGCCCTACAGGTCAGTGCATCAAGACGGTGCTCCGCCGGGCCTGTATAGAGAAGAGGCTGACAGTCGGTCTCCTTCCCGCTATACAGTACCTATCGAGCAACGACAACGGCGCCCTCTTCTGCTTCACGACGGAGGCGCCCCCTGGCGACAGCGCCACTCATATGCAAGAGGTTCTACTGCAGGCCTTCTGCGATGAAAATGACATCCACGTTATTAAGGTAAATTGAATATGAATATACGAGGTTATGCTGTATTCCAATGTGTCTAAAAACCTTGTAATTAAATATTACGATATAGATAATCAATCACATTGTGTATAAAGATTAGTAGCCAGTAGAGTCATGCTTACTATTGACAATAGTCGTCTTTAAAAAAATATATTTGAATTCAAAAGTAAATGTGAATGACCAATTCCTTATAATCTACTGTCAACAATACTAATTAATATTTTTCTTTGCCAACAGGTGGATGACCAGTCCAAAATGCGAAACATCCTCGGAGTCTGCGGAACAGGCATCGACTTCAGCTGTGTACTGGTCCACTACCCATATACAGACCCCTTTAGCGACAGCCAGGACATCGACCTAACTGTCTTAACAGACTCGGAGAGAGACCTCATAGATCACTGCGAGAGAAACTGGGGATGCTTGCAGATGCCCGTTATCAAACTCCCGGAGAAGTGAAGAGAAAGAAAAGAAAAAGAAAAAAAAAAAGAGATATCTTTGGTTTATTTGCAACTTGTTTGCACGCCGCCAACGGCCATGTTGGCCTACATCCATACAACAGGCTTCGGCGTAAAACGCCATCTATCGTTCGGTAGCTGCACTAAGTGCTATGTCCGTAGGGACTTGTCGAATTCTGTTGAGAGGATGATTTTGAATTTGTACTAATTCTGAGAGGATGTTTGAATTTGTACTAAGAAATGTTTCTAATTCAGTGAATTGTTGTTAAATTGTAGAGAATTTTGCTCATTATACGCCATTTCGGCTTGTTTTGTAAAGTTTTGATAATTGAATTTCCAAGTGAATTAGCTATATGGTAAAATAATGAACTAGTGAATGATTTCTACTTTTGTAATTATATGAGCAGTATTATAATTATTAAGAAAGGGTAATTAAAAAACATATTACTGATTTCTGTTTTTTTTATTTAAATTAGTATGTAAGGTTACCCTACAAGTAACGCCCAACGAAAATGTTCAGCACTACAGAGCCTTATCATAGTACACTTTAGACGACAAACGTGTCAATGACATTTATAATGACATGGTTTTAAGTGCGGTCAGTATTTTAATTGGGTGACTGTAGATAAAGCAATTAAGCTAGGAACTATAATATTTATTATATTCAGCGAATTGAGCATAATACTTAAGAGCTGTCTAACGTTCTACTTCAAGTAAATCAAATTAATATAGAGTACTGCGACTAAATACATAGTAATGCCACAAAATTGCAATCACCTACAACGTACTGCGATTAAATAAAACGACAGGAAAAGTGTCTGCCTTCTGCTTACTAAATCCACAATAAGTTAAAACTAGGACTATCATAATCCATTTTACAATTACCAGCAAGAACTCAGTAATAATAATAAGCCAAAAATAATGGAGTGATTTACAAAGTATAATGAATATTATATTATCATTTAAGCTAATGAAAAATAAGTATAACACTAAATACATAATTATATTAGGCTAGGGGTCAATGTTTTGTTAGGTAACTATAACATTAATAATAAAATGAGTTTCTAGCAACGGAAAAAATAATCGACATATATTTAAATACGGGCATATTTTCTCAAGCATCGGCAAACATGATAGAAAAAGCAAATACCTAATAATTAAATAGACTTACTGTTTAGAACCATGCTTATAGTTCTGCAGCCAATCCTCCAACACTAAGGCTACTCCTCTCTCCCCAACCATCAGAGAAGGCGCGTTCGTATTTCCTCTAATAACCTTCGGCATAATAGACGCATCTATCACCCTCAAACCAGATACTCCATAAACCCTCAACCTAGGATCCACCACTGCCGTCGGATCATTTTTTGGACCCATTTTACACGTCCCTACAGGGTGGTAAGGGCAAGATGTGTACGACCTAGCCAAGCACTCGTAGTAAGCATCAGTTCCCCATTCTAAATGCCTACACGCAGGCAACGGTGTTCTTACAAAGTAAGCACCTCTAGATTTGAAAGCAAAAGTGTTTTCCAAAGATAGAACTAATTTTACACCTTTGACAAGAGTTTCTACATCACGTGGATCTTCTAAATATCCAGAGTATAGAAGAGGAGCACCGTAAGGATCACTAGCATTAAGAAGAAGCCTGCCTCTACTGTAGGGGATTAGATTCATAACTCTTGGGACAACAGCGTCGTAGAAGGCCGAAGGGAAAATAGCCAGGCTGTCGTATAAAGCGGGTTCTCTAATATACTCCCTCCAATTCGCGCTGTTTACTTGCACTTGTATATCAGGCGCTGGAAAACTTGGATCAGTTTTGTAAAACGACACGCTGCTTACCGGGCCGTTACCAGACAACGGGCCTCTTTTGTATCTCATCTGCTTATATTTGTAAACTTCGTCTAAAATCTCATCCTGGCTGACAGTAGTAGCTGTCCTGTTTGGCAAGGCTACCACGATGCCATTAAAAGTTACGTGGTCATGTAAATTCTTCCCAACTGGTAAATCTTCAACAACAGGTATGTTTAAATCTTCCAGGTGTTCTTTAGGACCTACACCGGAAAGCAGAAGCAATTTCGGAGAATTTATAGCACCAGCGCTTAATATTACTTCTTTAGTAGCAAACGCTGTTATAATTGTTCCATTCTTTATATATTTTACACCATAAGCTCTCTTATTATCATCAAAAAGTATCTGAACCGCTTCTGATTCTGGTCTCACGGTTAGGTTCTTTCTATTATATCTGATAGGTCTAATGAATTGTCTGTTCGCCGAAGCTCTCTGGCCTTGCTCGATTATGTTCTGTGCTTGCATGGTTCCTATCTGGTAGCGTCCATTGTAGTCGTTCAAAGGCAGCCCTCTTTCGTTGAATGCTTCTGTTATCATAATAGACGGCATGTCTATGTAGGGGCATCTGGATACGGCCTGTTCTCCATTCACGCCGTGGTATTTGCGATTTAGTGCTTCTATGTTTCGATTACTTTCGGATTTTTTGAAATATGGCAACACCTGGAATTCCAAAGATATTGAAAGTTAGTACGACTTGGACCATTTTGTTTATGTATTAGTAGTGCGCCTACTTTATCCGCTGTGCAATAAAACGACAATAAAATGGCAACGAGGAGGTTTAGTTCAGGAGATTATTTTAACTTCATCAAGCGCTTTTCCCAGAAGGTCCTTTTGATTGATGGCAGTTTTTAGTAAAACTTACGTCCTTGTAGCTCCAGCCAGTGTTGCCCCAGGAAGCCCACTCGTCGTAGTCGAGCCGGTTCCCGCGGATGTACACGAACGAGTTAATGGCGCTGGAGCCCCCCATGGACTTCCCCCTGGAAAAGGTTGTCATCCCTCTTAACGCATTATCTGTCGAAGATACGTATAAAGCTGCGCGTCCACGGGGTCGGAATCGGAGTGTAGAGAGCAGACGGTTTTTTTGCGTTGTATTGTTTTCTACACCATGTTTTTTATTCACGATAACTTTAAGGGAACGTTCTTTAGGTCAAATAAAGTTAATTACCCGAAGACAGACAAATGATAACTCTTACGGTTTTAATGATATTAAATTTTTTAATTTAATCAGTTAATCACGTTGAACTGTTGTAAAAGGCTCTTAATTGTGTGTGTATGTCACGCCAACATTGACGTATTTGACACTGACTATTAGTTAACTCTACCAGAGATACAACATTTAATTACTTTGTTCTAAACAGTTTTTTTTTTTGCAATATTTAAAAATCTAACGTAGTTTCTATGGATGTACCTAGTAATATGCCGAAGTCATCGTAAACCAAAAAAACACGGTGTATTGTAGGTACAGAGTGCACCGCATCGGTATCGGTATATCCTTATTCAATTTATAGATATATCAATACAAAGCAAAAAGTTCCGATTCCTTCCCAGTGGACGCGCAACTTAATTGTTTTTCTGACTCACCCAGTGCCTGGAACGCGTATATGCATTACAATATGTAAGCGTATAAAACAAAGATGCGACACCAAGGGAAAGCTATGAGCAAAGGGAATGCAGCAAAAGAGTTTATTTAATGTTAAGCTAACGATTTTCTATATGGTGGTGGCGTGCAATGAAGAGTATTGTAGTGCAAAAAATGCTGTGTATTAAAACGGTGCACTAAACTTGTCAGTTCCTACTGAGACTCTTTGAAGGTACTTCTGTAGGTTTTTAATACCTTTACAGTGAGAAAGTGTGAATAAGTGTGATAAATGGCTAGTTAAATGTAATTAATCTCCCATCTTTATAAATACTAATACTAAACAACGAAAGGAATAGACAAGTGCAAATATATGACGATATGAAACATCCGTGATAGTAAAACCATTAGTAGGTAAGTAAGTACTCTTTTCTTCATTCTCAATCTACAATGCAGTAGTCAGGTCGCACTCACAGAAACAGAAGCACAGAAAAAATATTGTGATCCTAAAAGTATTCGTGATACCTAGGCCAAGCACACCGCTGGTCCTCAAACGCGAGGCAGGCGTGCCGGCTGGGCATGGTCTTGTACTGCCAGTCCACGTTGGAGTTGAGCAGCGTCACCGACAGACCGGGCACGGTGGTCACGTCTGGCTCTTCCGGGCCTGCCTCTAGAAGTAACACCTGGAAAAAATGTTAGATGATAGATGCTAGCGACATCTTGTGTTGAGTTAAAAGTATGGTGGCTAGCGCCACCCAGCGGGGAGTAGGAGAAGTAGTACTCCGAGAAACTATGTAATTCCAATTTAATTTAACATACACAGTGGCGCCCTTATTATTTTATATTTTTCTCAATGCCACTTTTTATTTTGGCCACCGTTGTCAGACAAACGTATAAAATGCACAGAATGTTCATTCATAAAGTTTCTTTATTTTTCCTCTCTTTACAAACTATTTTCTACAAAATGCCCTCTGAAAACTACGCTCTAAGTGATAAGTCAGGTTCGTCATGAATCATCTCTGTCAGGATAAAATACTCAATGAATTGTTTTTTATTTACAAAATAAACGTAGGTAAGAACTCTATAAATAGAAGTAAGGACGTCCTAGCGCAGTATTTCTGTCAAAAGGGACTTGTAGGGAGCAAAAGATAAATGGATTGATAATTAAATCACTTTTTTATTTTAACACTAGGGCAAATAAGCTAATGGGTCACGTGATGTGAAGTGAAGGTCTGTGAGTCTGGTGGTAGCCAACATAACAATGATTTAGCGCAAAATCGACGAACACACGTCACGATGATATGATGAGTAAAGAAATTAGACATTCAAATATGTAGACAGAAAAAGGGCTTCGTTCTACTCAGTAAAACCGTGTTGCATTCGACATGTTATCGTATTGTCAATGTCTTGATAGCTTTTATTTACCATACCGGCCAATAATATATTTATCACATTTGTACTGACGCCTCTGTATTAACACGTCAGCAATGGTTTTTTAAATACTAAACTTTTTTAAACTACGATACGATATGTACAAACATTTGTTATAAACCATTTTGAACATTATTTAATCAGCTAAAGAATTGAATAATAGCGACAGAATGGGTCAACTAGTTCTTGATTGCCAATTTTGGTGAGTCACATTTGTAGGTAATCCTATGAGATGTAAGTACAAAGATGATATATTATTTGCCGGTACCGTACTTGACAATGGCCATGTTTAGAACAATACGATAACATGTCAAAAGCAATATGGTTTTATCGAGTACAATATAGACCCCCAGTTTACAAATCACACTACACATATACCTTGACGCCTTCATTCCCAGCCCAGAGAAGCAAAGCTACAGAATGACCAACAACTCTAAAAACTTGTCGTTAATTCTGTAACCTCATTTTGCATAAATAGGCTAAGATGTTTACCAGTGTATTAGTGACAGCTTGCAAGGCCCATCGCCTAACAATACTACAAGCCTTTAATTCCTAAGGTAAGACATGGAGTAGCACTATTCTATGCCGGCAACCACACGGCAGTTTACAAATCCTTCTCTCATAATCACCCGTGTTTACTAAATACACATCGTAATATCTCAAGCAATAAAGTAGTACAGTAGCCCATTTTTTTGCTTTTAGGTGCAGTTAAATGTTCTGAATGCAGCTGAAATTAATGCAATTAGCACCACGAATTCGTTCTTCCTGCAATTGATGAGTGCGCTTCGGTAGCTCGGCCTCGGTGGATAATAGCGGATAGAAAATACGGCGGTAACTACAAGGTTCGAGAATTTCATTGAAAGGACTATATAGGGGTTTATTTATTAGTCCCTTTATCGATTATATGTCCCGCGTGGTTGCCGGCTTAGAATGGTGCCACTCCATGTCTTCCCGTGGAAGTCGTAAGAGGCGACTAAGGGAATAAAGGCTTCTAGTACTCTGTTAGGCGATGGGCTTGCAACGTTAAACGTCTTATGCCCGGTTTCTGAAGTCACTAGTTAAACCTTTAATAGCTATTGATCCGTTAAAGTTATGTTTAGGTTAAACGACGTTTATCTCTTCGTGCGTTTCTGAGTGCTCTACGAACAGTTCGATAACTATTGACAGATAAATAATTCCTTCCGCTGCCGCTAGATGGATCTTAATAGTTTGTCATACGTAGACTGCTGTTAATGCCTTAATTCAACATCAATTCCGGTTGATTTTTGTAAAAATAATAATTTGAGAAAACTTAGCCACTTTATAGTAATTAATAAATAAATGATAACGAAAATTAAAATACCTAGTTTATTTGCCAGTGGCTGTATGAACAAAAATTGACAGTTGATACTTCAAAAACAAAAACTTCAATCGTAAAAAACGTCAAATAGTTATGGAGCCGATAAACGGCAAACTTTGGTCAGTTAAGTTAAACCTAGTTAAAACGGAGTTTATCTTTGAGTCATTGTTCGGAAACGCAGTTGTCAAAGTAAACGGACCAATAGAGTTTACGGACAGATAAACCACCGATAAAAGTACTTCAGAAACCGGGCATTAGCCTATTTGTGCAAATTGTGGTTACAGAGTTATCAACAAGTTTTTAGAGTTGTTGGTAATTCTGTAGCTCTGCCTACCCAACTCTGGGAATGAAGGCGTGAAGGTATGTATGTATGTATGTATGTATCGATTATAGAGAGTTTAATGCCAATTTCAGGCCAGTAGGGAAATACTTTCAATTTCAGGTCGAGTTAGTATTGCATGCAAATTCGACGCGGGGAAATGAGGCTATTGCTTCTAATTGAAATAGATAAGTGTTATTTAACGGGATCTTTTTGGAACGCATTTTTCTTTACGCGCATTTATCGTTCCGCATATATGTATATTTTTTCGCATACGAGTAACACCCTTTTAGGCTGACATTGCAGCATTTAATAAGCTTCTATTTTGTAGATTAGGTTAGGTATGGTTAGTTTGAAAAACGATTTTATGCGTAATGAAACTAATGAATGATACATTATGTAGTAGATACACTCCATATTATCGACTTGTAAAAGAGACCTGATGTAGCAAATCAAAATTGCTCGTTTACTAATGCAATAATGCTTTGAATTGGATACTAAGCCGAAAGACCTAAGGACTATACTAGCAGAAAGGTATTTGATCTCATTCTCAGGGTTGGATACGTATTTGGATCTTAAGATTGCAGGTGTCCATGGGCTTTCGAACCCATTTACCACCAAGAAGCCTGTGTGCTCTTCACGGATGGTTACACACTCAAATAATTACCTGTGCGTAACCTTCCGTGGTTTCACCTGGTGGTTCCAATGGAAGACCAGCGCTGACTTTAATGCCAGCATTACGCTGAATTATAAATTATGAATGAATGTTGAAGAAGCGAAATAAATTTGTCAAGATCGTAGCAAGTGGAAAGAAGTGGTCTCTGCCCACCCCTCTGGGAAACAGGCGTGATTTAATGTATGTATGTATGTATAAATTATGAATAAATATCAGGGGACAATCTCACACAAATTGAGCAAATTCTAGCCCCTAACTAAGCTCTAGGCTTGTAGGTACTATGGGTACTAGGCAACGATAAACTTACGTACATAGCTAAATACATACTTAAATACATAGAAAACACCCAAGACTCTGGAACAAATACTCGCGCTCATCACACAAATATTTGTCCATACCGGGGATCGAACCCGGGACCGCTAGCTTCGTAGGCAGGGTCACTACCGACTAGGCTACCGTGTCGTCTCGTAAATTGGGACCATTTCGTGGTTTTCTTTCTCCAAGCACTAACCTTCCATTTCTCCTCAGCACTCAGTCTGTTAGCGACGATGCAGCCGGCCGCCCCGGCTCCGACCACGATGAAGTCATAGCTCTCTCCATCTACCACATCGTCCCTGATGCTGTTCTGTTCCTGGAGCCGGCGGTCGTATGAGTCCCCATACAAATTGACGATTAAGTTGAGGTAGACGTAGGCGAACGAGGTGCAGGCGGTGAGGTTGGTTTGGACGGGGCAGGTTTGGGCGATGTTGGGCGGCTCCCAGATCATTTTGGTATCTAGGATAATACAGTGGTTAGCCTAGTTGGTAATGACCCTGACTACGATCCTAGAGGTTTCGGGGGGTACTTTTTTGTTTGATGGCCGTTTAATATGTATTTCTTAAAAAAAAAACTAACAAGTCATTTCAGACCATCTTTAACCTGAGCGATTATGAACACTGTCCTAAGAATCACGGCCTGAATAAGTTACTCAGTTTTAATATGTAATAACCGCAAATTGGTACAAACGTTTGGGTCCTAGTTGCATGATATCATAAAGATATAGACACACTTAGACGCAGCCTTCAAACATAGTTCGTTAATTTAAAGGTGGGAGCGTGCCCTTTGGCCAAAATATATTTGCCAGAATATGTCGTTTTCCAACCGTTTCATTTGCCAAACCATTTTATTCCTGTAGCTGTAAATATTTCAGCATTTATTTTCAGTACATCGTGCAGAAAGAACCCTGTAGGTTAGGATCGTTTTTATAAAATCCTAAAATATTTACGGTTACAGAAAACAATGCGAGCTGGCAAATGAAACGGTTGGGACACGAGTAGGGAATGCAAGTAACCGGTTATTTTCATACAAAAACGGTTAATAACCGGTTAAATTGCATTCCCTAGACTAGCATAGAGGCATTCCATCTTAGTCCTCAGGGTTGGCATTTGCAGTCTTAGGATTGCAGTCTTGTGAATGCGAATGTCTATGGGTCACAGTTTCCACTTACCATCAGGTGGCCTATGTGCTCAATTGCCTTCCTATGATATAAAAAAAAAAAAAAAACGATACAATTTGGCAAACATTTTTCGCCGAAAAATGACAATAAAACTAAAACTACAATAGGTATTATAAATTATAACATCCCTATTTAATTGTAAATCATAAATCGCGCATATTTGCGTTTGTTTAAACTTACTCGTAGCTTGCGCGCGCGCCGATTGTCCCGCCAGGTGCGCCGGCCGCTAGCGAGGAACTACATCCTTCAGCTGCCAGTGCAATAAATAGATAAGTAATTACGGACGATACATTACTAGTGGTATAATGGTTCATCCTGCAAAAATAGTAACTAAGAGAGAATCGTGAGGTGAGGCTTAAATCGCGTAGCTGTCAATTTTTTTCCATACTTTAGGTCCGCGGGCGATATGTTTCTCACCCCCTAATTCATGTCCGATTTCCACAAATTTTCAATATGTTGTAGTTGTAAATAAACTCAATACATTTTTACTTCAGTTTATCAATAGCTATTAATATTTGCTTGTTTGTTACTCTTTTACAGCTGAGATATCCTCCATACCAAGGTTCATTTAAATTGGTTTAGCTTTAGCGGTATAATGAATAAATGAATTTTGTAATTATTTTGAAATATTACAATACTGAAGGTTAAAATCAAAGTACATACCTTATTATAATAAATAGGAAATAAGGACTCCGTGTATTCTAGAACCACGATTTTCCATACCAAAAGTCCTAACTCTAGTAATATGTATGGATATATTTGACACGAAGACTGTAAATTATATAGTATGCCTTCGACATGGTTGGTGGATCACGTGGCATTCCTTCTTCGACCTTGTAAAAATCCATATAACTAATCAATAAAACTAAAGTGGCAACAAAGGTGGGAATGGCCCGACATAATAACTTAACTATTTCACCGGCAGGGTTGTAGCGATAACGTTCTGTTCGATTAGAGGTCGGCTGCGATGCCGTACGGGTACAATTTGCTTCCGCTTTTCCCACATAATATCTTTACGTTAGGGATTGAATTAGGAAAAAACATTTTTAGGGCTCCGTAGATCAATAAGTGGCCACGGGACCCTGTCACTAAGAATAGAATAGAATAGAATAATTTATTCGGCTATTTAATAAACACAAAAGACACATACATTTGAGAAAACAAAAAAAAGAAGTACATAACCTATTTAACTGATTCAAATGAAATAGCCGAAACGGTGTACCAGCTCAGCGTGGTGCTGTGGCACGGAGCCGCAGCGCTGATTTTCAGCTGGACCCGCATGAGATAGATGGCAAAAATAAGAAAATAAATAAAACATTTAAAAAAAACACAGCGTAAAAGTTATTCTAGAAATAATTTAAATACTACTATTGAAATAAGCAATTATTACTAAAAAAAACGGTGTCCCCTTATTTTACAGACAGAAATTTCTCAGAATATTATTTCATAGAAAATGTTTCATATAAGTACTATTTGGTTCTTGTATTTTTGCTTCGAATATTTTTTTTCTAAAACTATTACTTGAATGAAACATATTCCACAGAAAATCAATTCAATGAATTTTATAATTATTTTTTTTCATTTATCAAACTTATCAAAGAACATCATTATTTTTTAAAGAATATTGCTTGGACAATGTATTTTTTTTCAATAAAAGTAGTATAAAAACACGTGGGAAACTATATGTTCCGTGATTATTTTTTGTGAAACAAACCGAAATTACTGTCTGCATAATAAGGGTAAGTACACCAATAATAACAAAATCAATACAATATAATACATTATTATCTTTTAGTATAAGGGTAATATGATAAATAATATGGTATTATTTGTCCGTTCGACCGACGTTGTTGAGAGAATCATTACCCTGAACCGACTCGAATAGGTTAGGTTAGAAGGCTATGGCGGGAGCGAAGCGAAGCAAGCTTTCGAGGTTATTTATTTTACATCCGTTGAATAAACTTTTATAGGTAACTACCTACCGTATAACATGATTTTATTGTTATTAAGTCATACTATATGAACTAAATAACATGAGAACTAATAATATTTAATTTGAAATTATATGATATGAAAAAATTAACATTGAAAATCATTTAATTTTAAAATCGATGATTTAAATGTCTTCAACGTAATTCTTCTACAAATTGATTATTCTATGAAATGATAATACGAGAAAAAAATTCTATGAAATGAAATTCTAAACAACTTCCGTCTGTAAAATAACGTAAGCAACCAAAAAAAACTTTTTTATTTTTTATTCTCAGGCGTGGATCCAGGCTTCAGATTGTGGGGTGGTCACCTAACTGCCAAACGCAGAAGTTTGGTTGAATGCGAGTTGACCATTGACCGAGGGTTACCACCACAGGACTTGACGATACTCGATATGTTTTCTGAACCGTACCTACGACTGCCGAAGGGGGTGGTCATAACGTTCTTGACCACCCCCGTGGATCTGCCACTGACTAAGCTCCCATCGTCCATCCGCCTGTCTGTCTGTAGACAGTTAAAATATTGACAGTGTGAATTTCTATTGTAGCTATAACAACAAATAATAAAAAAATAATTAAATTTAAAAATTAAAAGAGATAGGTACTGAACCCTTCGTGTGTGATTCCGACTTGTAATTGGTCGATTTTTAGTGGATCTCTTCGTATATTAAATACATTTTTCGTTTTAACGTTCATGGCCTTGCCTGTCTGTCAGTAGCGGTAGTTTTACAAGTGGTATTAGTATGGTATAGATAGATACCTATTTATAAGAATTAGTTTGAATGACGACGCGCTGGCCTAGTTGGTGGTGACCCTGCCTGCGAAGCTAGAGGTCCTGGGTTCAAATCCCGGTAAGGGCAGATATTTGTGTGATGAACGCGAATATTTGTTCCTGAGTCATGGATGTTTTCTATGTATTTAAGCATATATTTCTCTATATAAGTATTTATATCGTTGTCTAGTACCCATAGTACAAGCCTAGAGCTTAGTTTGGGACTAGGTCAATTGGTGTGACATTGTCCCTTGATATTTATTTATTATTTATTTATTTATACTATTACTGCATATACTATAAAGGACTGCTAATTAATTCACATATATCTTCAGTATTTGCAGACTGATACGCGTTTCTTTCGTTAATTTCTTGGAGATACCATAGAGTAAAAGTAAATGTGATTTCTCTGCATGTATGACTCATCATACAAGTTCTGAGTAAAGACTACGGTATCATTGGGTAAATACCGAAGCCGTATGTATGGCTTTGCTTCTTGTTAATGTCACATGATATTAGAGAATGTTAAGAAAAAAAAATGCATCGTGGAATAGATACCTATACTAGCGATAGCGTAATGTGGGTAGTTGATGTTTTGCTACGTAACCCTACATATATTGGTGGCCATTTTTTTTGTAATAATTAACGGTTTGCCTTGTCCATATACTATAATACTTTCCTTACTTAATGACAGAATGTATGCATGTTGAAGAAGCGAAATAAATTTGTCAAGATCGTAGCAAGTGGAAAGAAGTAGTCTCTTCCTACCCCTCTGGGAAACAGGCGTGATTTAATGTATGTATGTACTTAATGACAGTTTCCTAACCTAGCCTATATCGTAGCATAGTATACTCATACATTGAATAGCATTTATACTAACTGCCGCACTCAGAGACGTCAATTAAATTTAATACTTGTTTAGTGACGTGTTGTCTTATTCTATTGCTATAGCAAAGGAAGTGACAGCAGCAACTTTAATCAAGCGTTAATTGAGGTCTCTGAGTGCGGCAGTTAGTCTATGCATGCATACCTAGGTATGGATTACGCGTACGCGGAATAATGATTAATTAAATAATTATAAAAACATGAATACATTCACAAACCCTAAACCAATAAAATATTTTGGCAATCGAACAAAAAAATAGAATAATTTGAAAAATAAATGTATATAATAAATAATAAACTACCTAATTAAACAAAAAGTTCCGCAGCCGGTAGGATTCGAACCTACGCTCCCAGAGGGAATCTGATTTCGAGTCAGACGCCTTAACCACTCGGCCACGACTGCCATGCCCAAGAGGTCGAATTATACGTATGATTACTTAAATAGTATATTAACACAATTCCGGTTTTCTTTTGTCACTCGTAGATCAATAATTTCATAGAATAACATTAAATGCAAATATTACTTTCATAGAGCTAATTGCTACAGTTGCAACCTCACTCTGGGCCCGCATTCTCAGCCTAGCTCGGTCGATTATCTCTATTTTGTTTGTCCCTAACTTAATGCCAAAACCATATTAAGTTTGTCCCTAACTTAATGCCAAAACCATATTTTTCTTTAAGAGTCTTAAGTTATTTCTGAAGAAGAGGCGTTCTATTCCTAAAGGACGATAGCACTGATTTTGATACAAGGAATACTCATTCATATCATAAGGCATATGTTGTAATTCATTTTGTTGAAATTTATACGAATCCTACAGTACCTACCGTTCTCGGCAAAATTCTTGAGAATGTGGTGACGTAGGTAGGGAAACTTCGCGCATGTATTGAATGGACGTGCGCCCCGCACTCTCGCCACCAATGAGACCCAAAATTCACTTCTGCGCAGTCCAAGGTCGTTTCTCAAGATGTTAGCCGAGAAATGAACTTCCCATTTTTTATTACACCGCCATCTGTGTGGATACTTTGGAAACGTAGCTTTACAAACTTACCGCAGAAAGCGGCTTCGCTGTCGTCGATACAGTGGAGGTATTAGTTCCAATTACGACCACCGATAAAGTGGCTCTGTCGTTATCCACAGAAAAGAAAAAAAGCAATAAGGCAGAAAAGAAAAAAGCAAGAAAGCAGAAGAGAGTCGTTTTCAGACTATTTATAATTAATTATTATTTACGTGAATTTACATCAATAACTACGTCGAGCGATTAATGTAATTCTTAAGTTAGAAAAATAGTTAGATTTACTGGTGTTTCTAGTTGTTGTTCTTTATGTAATATACAGTTTACTAACCTTAGTAAGAGTAAATGATGCAATCTATCTAGTAATTCTAGTATCATTGCTACAAAGCAATCACACTTCGTTGTCTGTAATCAGACCAATGCGCATGCGCATGCAATGTAAAACCAATTGCCTTTGGCCTTTTATTGTATTGTCAAAAGTCACAATAGCTTTTTTTTTTATGGCATAGGAAGGCAATCGAGCACACAGGCCACCTGATGGTAAGTGGAAACTGTGACCCATAGACATTCGCATTCACAAGACTGCAAATGCGTTGCCAACCCTGAGGACTAAGATGGAATGCCTCTATGCTAGTCATTTCACCGGCTGTCTTATCCCCAAACCGGAACACAACAATGCGAACACTGCTGCTTAGCGGTAGGTTAATGGATAAGATGGTGGTACCAACCCGGACGGACCCTGCACAAGGTCCTCCCACAAGTTCTAAAGTGCTTCAAGTGCTTTTATTTACTTGACAGTAATGACAGTTAAATACCATAGTAACACATTAAGAGCAATATTGTTTTACCATGTACAATAGAAGGCCGGAAGGGAACTCAAGAATTTTCGAAAAATAATACTATAATAATAATATAAAGACGGTCACAAAATTTAATCAACAATAAAAAAAAACTATCTACAATAAAACGAGAAAGAAAGCAAAAAGGCAATGGGCCAGGGGACACCCGGGTTTGAACCGGGGACCTCTCGATCTGCAGTCGAATGCTCTACCACTGAGCTATATCCCCGATGACAACTTCGGTGAAAATAAGGTTCTTAAAGAACATTAAGGCGCCGCATCAATTCTCATAAGGAAACTTCTGAATTGTGTGATTTATGTGTCACTAAGAATTGGGTTTAATAATATTTCTTGGGTTCTAATTAGAAGTGATGACAAGCGAATTTAAACTTTAAGACTTGGGCATAAAGCACTGTGTGTTTAGCGTGGTGCATTGAATTGTTGATATAAGTTAGAGTAAGCGGCAAACTGCTACCTTATCAATGCGGCCATGTAGAACAAAACCATACAACGTGCGTGCTTATCTAATGCGTTAAATATATTATACATACAATAATAAGAATGTCACAAAGATAAAATGTACATGCATTGTACGACATTCATTATGCATTTTTGTAGAAATCAAATAACCCACATATAAAAATATACCAAAAAAAAACAAAAAGACCGCCCCCGGGTGGGCTTGAACCACCAACCTTTCGGTTAACAGCCGAACGCGCTAACCAATTGCGCCACGGAGGCAATGATGACCCGCGCCAAATTGCGCAATAGTTACGGAACAGTGAAGATGCGCTATGCCGTCAACGTTTCACAATAAACCGCTTGAAACTACAATGTCTTAACTCTAAATGCAAGTAAGTGTGACTTTAAGTCATAACCCAGAGCAATAAGGCTTAAATTACTTTTGAGCCATATTATTTTAGCCATAAATTTGAAGATATTGCCATGAAGTCTGGAAAGGGGGTTAGTAACAATTTTATTTCACCTTTAAATCATTATCATTACCAACATCAAAAATAGGGATAAAATGCTTGACATATTTAAATTCAAATCGCCTGCTTTTACCAAATTATTTAGATTCATGCAGTCGTTTGAAGTACCTAAGTTTATAGTCGTGCTCTTCCAACACTTTGTGCTTTGTGGATACAAATAATATATTATTATGGTAAGAAATCCGGTTTATCCGTCTGTCCGTGTGTCCTACCCTACCATATTTCTAGCTACCCTTTTAAAGGGCGGTATCTTCTGAATTTAACATTAGTACAGCAAGACACATTTGATATGGCGTGTGGATTAAGCAATAATAGAGTTTTGGTCAACGGCTCAAGTGCATTGACGCACGCCATATTAACAGAGTACAAAGAGATGTATCCACTTTTTCACCTTATTGCATTGTAATAAGGTCCAATCTCTTCTTAGTCGGCTATTCCTAACTATAGATAATTTGTATTTTTTTAATTATATGTTTTAATCGTGGATAGATAACCTATGAAACACGCTTACTAATACTTTTTAGCATGATTAATTAAATTAATTCATGGTGCAATATTGTCACCGTGGTGTCTTCCAAATTTAAACTGTGTTTATAGGTTGAAGTCTGAAAAATAAAGAGGAGTAAGTGGTAAGTAAAAAAAAATTCTCATTGCAATCATTACCAACATATAAAAAAAGGGATAACTACATTTTAAAAGCAATGAACTTCATTTCTATTCTAAACAACCCTCATTTTGGTCTTTGCCGGAGTACCCAAGCTACTATTAAAATAGGAAGAGAGCACGTGAAACGTGTAAGAAATACATATCGAACGATGTTTTAATCATATTTTGACTAAGAATATACTAAACTTATCTGATCCTAGAGTTCTTAACTTCTAATCTCACAAGTAGTTTTTTATTTTTAACTTACACTTATGTAATATTGGTATAAAATTAAAAAATCTTCGGGCCATGGTCACCCACCCGTTCACTGTTGAGGTTGAGATCAATTTTTCATGGCCAGTAAATTCATTTTACAATCACACAACTGACTGATAATTTGTAACAATTGTTCATCTCCCGTATGGTCTAGTGGCTAGGATACCTGGCTTTCACCCAGGAGGCTCGGGTTCGATTCCCGGTACGGGAAAATCTTTTTATTTTTTTTATAAACATATTCTTATCACGTAGTGTAAGTAGTATTTTGGAGTCATGACTTCGGTTTTTTTGCCAAGCGTTTGGATGGACGCAAGTAATAAGGTTCATATTGCTACAGGAATATTATCTGACATACTGCGTATAAGCTTAGGTTAGGAGGGCAGAATTACTGGGACTAAGTTAAGCTATTATTTACTTTACCCATGACGGGCTTTTAACTTTACACTACATGTCCATGTGATACCTATGTACATATATCATCAATGCTGACTAATACAGGGTGACTTCAAATTGTTAATACAAAACTTTTCTGATAAAACTAATAATTAAAATCCTTAAGTGAGGTTACCCTTATTCATTTAAAGGAACCCTAAAACCCACAAAGTACATATAAAATAGTTAGCTTTTCCTATCTAAAGATGATAAGTTATGTTCGCAATGATTCCGTGTTGAAACTCTACATTCGTTCCATGTGGTTCCGATAGATGGCGCTGGGTGTAGATTAGGTCACGCAATCGTTTGGTATCCCAGAAAACCTTAGGCAAAACGCGACATTTCGCCATCGCAGGTAAGGCGTTAGGCAGTAACTACGAATTTTTGGCTCTGCCTGACCTGTCCAAGTGTCGGACGGTGATTATATGGAGACTGTTTAATGGACCCGATTCTACAGTGGCCTCTAACTAAACTTCCTAATATTATTTAGGTGATATGAGAAGCTGTCATTTGACTTAGAGTCATAATCAAATGACAGCGCTAATTTGAATCTGACGCTTCTTATTTTAGGCTATCTTATACTTATACATTTTCAGCTTGACAGTCTGGAATGGCACTGGTTAAAAATGCAGTCTAAACTATGTCTTTAAAATTAGACAATTTAGTTTTAGGCTAGTATAATATAATAAGTATAATATACTTGATTTAGAGAATTTAGAGTTGTACCCGCTGGGTCTTGAAAGGGAGCGCTCCGATCTCGGTCAATCGGTCAAAGGAACTAGTTCGGTCTTTAGTTCCTTTAGTTCCTTTAGCTCCGGCGCAAATTTGGAGGTCTGAACAGGACAAGCTTAGAAATAGGTACCGTTCACATCCAGTGCCGCGCCGTGCGCTCTTTACTGGTTTGTTCTTTCGCTTATACTTTCAACAATTGCAACTGACCTAAAGGACCGAAGACCGATTAAGATCGTTTACGAAGAACTACAATCACAAGCAAAAGTTCCTTAGTTATTTCATACCTTAAGGCTTATTTACACTTTCATCATCATCATCATCATCAGCCTATTTCCGTCCACTGCTGGACATAGCCCTCTCCCATGGCACGCCACTGAGCTCGGTCCTGAGTTTTTTATTTCCAACCACTGCCAGCCACTTTTTTTATGTCATGGCTCCACCTAGCTGGAGGGCGAACACTACACTACACTACGGCTACACTTTGTGAAGTAGCAAGTAAGAAGAGCAGGTGTAAAGTGATTAGTAAGACGAACGTGTAAACGGTCACGCTGTTAAGTGACAAGTGCGAATGCAAAGTAAAGTGAATAAATAGACGCTTGGTCTATTTTTGCCTGTTAAGAAGTTACTGGAAAAGGGCCGAATCTTAAGTACCCGAAACCGACGTGCGTGCGTGCATGTATGAATTTGGAAGAAGCGAAAGAAATTTGTCAAGATCGTAGCAAGTGGAAAGAAGTGGTCTCTGCCCACCCCTCTGGAAAACAAGCGTAATTTAATGTATGTATGTAAGTAGTTGCCCCGCACACCGGCGTACTCTCCGCACTCGCAGTACGTCCTGACTACTCCTGACTAAACACTGTGTAAACAGTATCTGCTTGTTATAGCATAGTATGGATACGACGGCCATTCTACTTTTCGATGCCTAATAAAACGTCCCTTAACGTGAACGTAAATTCGGAGTCATAATTTTCAACAAAACTAGATAATCTTAAAAATGCACACAATATTCGGATTCTGATCGACATACTTGAATATTTTTTATTTCTAAATTGGGTTGGGTTGTGTAAAAAAAGGCAATAATAGTAACGCAGTGGTCGTTATTCGTAAAGGGACGCTGAGACTGGTAACGAAGTGGTAATTTGAGCTGCAAATTCGTGTTTTATATACAAAAATGACAAAAATAGTGGGTAAATTTACAATATAACGTGAGATCTGGTTGAAAATTAATGTGGGACTGCTGTGAAATTATCTCAAGATATCTACGATTTTTTATAATGGATTTTAAATTATGATTTCTATTTTAGGTATCGAAAAGTAGAATGACCCACGAACGAATTCTGAATGAATTCTTGCTGATCCATTTTCTTTGCCATAACCTTTAAGGTTTCTCGATTTACCTAAACTGACACCTCATTCTCGATTTCTGAAGCGATGTCTTCGACTATCCTTTTTAAAATATTTAGTAATTCAAATTGTAGTTCGCCCTCCATTTTGTTAAAGACTTGGCGCCTGCACAAAGCACAACTAAACTCGTAGAAACTTGATAACTTATCACTTCTCACCCAATTATATTTAATATGATTGTAAAATATCATTGTTCTCACCTGCACTTGCTACTTCACAAAGTGTAAACAAGCCTTTACAATACCTGGTAGGTATGGTAAACGCATTAAGACAAAAAAATATATAATTTAAAAACTTTTTTTTTACTTTTAATTAAATTAGCGTTATGACACTAGTTTCGGGAAGATGTGTTTAAAACATTGATTTTATAATACCAATTTGAAGTCACCCTGTATAATAAACAAAATTTAAATAATGGAATAGGTAAATAATTTGAACAAACATTTCTTCATAATTATTATGATATGACTTCATCATTAACTGGGTGAATTTCAACAAGCGTCAAATTATCCTAATTTAGGTGGTATTTTTTATTTTGTCAGTAGGGTTCACAATTTTAAGTGTAAGGGACGTCATTAGTCATAATTAAAACAGGGTTAAAATGGCCCTTCATTAAACCAAGTCTTTTTAAGATATATCGAATTTACTAATTATATACCACCAAAATTGCTATTATCCACCAAAATTACTTTTCTAAGAAAAACACACGATCAATAATGACATATCAGGATAGTTAAAATAATAATCGTTAGGGAATCATTCTTGTTATTTTTTAAAACCAACAACGTATTTTTTTTAATATAATAAATAGTTATTGTTTGGTGTTTATATAATTTTGGTGGAACAAGGAATTTTGTCAATTTTGGTGTCTTAGGAAAAGCCACCAAAATTGTATCACCAAAATTAGAACTTATACTTTTTTATTTTAATTAACGTGAATATTTTAGTTTTATACAAATTTAACTTCATATAGTTAAAAAAACACCATTAACATAGGTACTCAAAATAATTTAAACACAATTGTTTTTTTTGCAAAATAACAAGTTATCTAAGTTATCACAATTATAAAAATGTATTTTGTACCACCAAAATTTGATTCTTATGTACTTAGAGGGAAGATGCAGCAAGACGGTATAAATCTTTCACCATCTAATCTATCGCTGGAACTGAACGAACGACTGACGCCATATTTGTTTGTTTAATCACTTTTCGTTCGATCATAAAATCAATTTTAATATTCACCACCAAAATTGACTATTTCGCAAGGACAGTTTTATTTACACTGTTCCCAGTTTCTTTTTATTTGCAAATGCAATAATTGTAATATTTTATAATTCCTTAACTAATAGGGAATAGAGGTAACTAAAATATCAATCTAGTTGAGGCTTAATAACTTTGTACCACGGTATATCAGTGTATGCGATAAGTACTGGACACGACACCAAAATTGATTTTGGACTGTTTTTTTTTTTTACGATAAACATGATAAGTTATTAACCATTTTAACTTTGGCTCAACACGTGTAAGATTTTCTAGAAAATAAGTAGTTTTCCAATAAATGTACTTTACACCCCAATTATCACGTCCGCCGCTAAAAAATTTGGTTGGGACACAGATCACAGAAACAAGGGAGATATGTTATGGGGGCGTGGTTCGTGTCGCCTCGATATGGTCAAATTGACCATATCGGCACTAGGCGTGTCAGGCGTTGACACAGTCACTCACTGAACGCTGTCAGTATAGAAGCTCCGTTTAAATCATAAACTTATTATACTATCGTAATAGACGAACAGACCTCGCTTCACAGCGTCACCAGATAATCTTAAAAATGCACACAATATTCGGATTCTGATCGACATACTTGAATATTTTTTATTTCTAAATTGGGTTGGGTTGTGTAAAAAAAGGCAATAATAGTAACGCAGTGGTCGTTATTCGTAAAGGGACGCTGAGACTGGTAACGAAGTGGTAATTTGAGCTGCAAATTCGTGTTTTATATACAAAAATGACAAAAATAGTGGGTAAATTTACAATATAACGTGAGATCTGGTTGAAAATTAATGTGGGACTGCTGTGAAATTATCTCAAGATATCTACGATTTTTTATAATGGATTTTAAATTATGATTTCTATTTTAGGTATCGAAAAGTAGAATGACCCACGAACGAATTCTGAATGAATTCTTGCTGATCCATTTTCTTTGCCATAACCTTTAAGGTTTCTCGATTTACCTAAACTGACACCTCATTCTCGATTTCTGAAGCGATGTCTTCGACTATCCTTTTTAAAATATTTAGTAATTCAAATTGTAGTTCGCCCTCCATTTTGTTAAAGACTTGGCGCCTGCACAAAGCACAACTAAACTCGTAGAAACTTGATAACTTATCACTTCTCACCCAATTATATTTAATATGATTGTAAAATATCATTGTTCTCACCTGCACTTGCTACTTCACAAAGTGTAAACAAGCCTTTACAATACCTGGTAGGTATGGTAAACGCATTAAGACAAAAAAAAATATAATTTAAAAACTTTTTTTTTACTTTTAATTAAATTAGCGTTATGACACTAGTTTCGGGAAGATGTGTTTAAAACATTGATTTTATAATACCAATTTGAAGTCACCCTGTATAATAAACAAAATTTAAATAATGGAATAGGTAAATAATTTGAACAAACATTTCTTCATAATTATTATGATATGACTTCATCATTAACTGGGTGAATTTCAACAAGCGTCAAATTATCCTAATTTAGGTGGTATTTTTTATTTTGTCAGTAGGGTTCACAATTTTAAGTGTAAGGGACGTCATTAGTCATAATTAAAACAGGGTTAAAATGGCCCTTCATTAAACCAAGTCTTTTTAAGATATATCGAATTTACTAATTATATACCACCAAAATTGCTATTATCCACCAAAATTACTTTTCTAAGAAAAACACACGATCAATAATGACATATCAGGATAGTTAAAATAATAATCGTTAGGGAATCATTCTTGTTATTTTTTAAAACCAACAACGTATTTTTTTTAATATAATAAATAGTTATTGTTTGGTGTTTATATAATTTTGGTGGAACAAGGAATTTTGTCAATTTTGGTGTCTTAGGAAAAGCCACCAAAATTGTATCACCAAAATTAGAACTTATACTTTTTTATTTTAATTAACGTGAATATTTTAGTTTTATACAAATTTAACTTCATATAGTTAAAAAAACACCATTAACATAGGTACTCAAAATAATTTAAACACAATTGTTTTTTTTGCAAAATAACAAGTTATCTAAGTTATCACAATTATAAAAATGTATTTTGTACCACCAAAATTTGATTCTTATGTACTTAGAGGGAAGATGCAGCAAGACGGTATAAATCTTTCACCATCTAATCTATCGCTGGAACTGAACGAACGACTGACGCCATATTTGTTTGTTTAATCACTTTTCGTTCGATCATAAAATCAATTTTAATATTCACCACCAAAATTGACTATTTCGCAAGGACAGTTTTATTTACACTGTTCCCAGTTTCTTTTTATTTGCAAATGCAATAATTGTAATATTTTATAATTCCTTAACTAATAGGGAATAGAGGTAACTAAAATATCAATCTAGTTGAGGCTTAATAACTTTGTACCACGGTATATCAGTGTATGCGATAAGTACTGGACACGACACCAAAATTGATTTTGGACTGTTTTTTTTTTTTACGATAAACATGATAAGTTATTAACCATTTTAACTTTGGCTCAACACGTGTAAGATTTTCTAGAAAATAAGTAGTTTTCCAATAAATGTACTTTACACCCCAATTATCACGTCCGCCGCTAAAAAATTTGGTTGGGACACAGATCACAGAAACAAGGGAGATATGTTATGGGGGCGTGGTTCGTGTCGCCTCGATATGGTCAAATTGACCATATCGGCACTAGGCGTGTCAGGCGTTGACACAGTCACTCACTGAACGCTGTCAGTATAGAAGCTCCGTTTAAATCATAAACTTATTATACTATCGTAATAGACGAACAGACCTCGCTTCACAGCGTCACCAGATAATCTTAAAAATGCACACAATATTCGGATTCTGATCGACATACTTGAATATTTTTTATTTCTAAATTGGGTTGGGTTGTGTAAAAAAAGGCAATAATAGTAACGCAGTGGTCGTTATTCGTAAAGGGACGCTGAGACTGGTAACGAAGTGGTAATTTGAGCTGCAAATTCGTGTTTTATATACAAAAATGACAAAAATAGTGGGTAAATTTACAATATAACGTGAGATCTGGTTGAAAATTAATGTGGGACTGCTGTGAAATTATCTCAAGATATCTACGATTTTTTATAATGGATTTTAAATTATGATTTCTATTTTAGGTATCGAAAAGTAGAATGACCCACGAACGAATTCTGAATGAATTCTTGCTGATCCATTTTCTTTGCCATAACCTTTAAGGTTTCTCGATTTACCTAAACTGACACCTCATTCTCGATTTCTGAAGCGATGTCTTCGACTATCCTTTTTAAAATATTTAGTAATTCAAATTGTAGTTCGCCCTCCATTTTGTTAAAGACTTGGCACCTGCACAAAGCACAACTAAACTCGTAGAAACTTGATAACTTATCACTTCTCACCCAATTATATTTAATATGATTGTAAAATATCATTGTTCTCACCTGCACTTGCTACTTCACAAAGTGTAAACAAGCCTTTACAATACCTGGTAGGTATGGTAAACGCATTAAGACAAAAAAATATATAATTTAAAAACTTTTTTTTTACTTTTAATTAAATTAGCGTTATGACACTAGTTTCGGGAAGATGTGTTTAAAACATTGATTTTATAATACCAATTTGAAGTCACCCTGTATAATAAACAAAATTTAAATAATGGAATAGGTAAATAATTTGAACAAACATTTCTTCATAATTATTATGATATGACTTCATCATTAACTGGGTGAATTTCAACAAGCGTCAAATTATCCTAATTTAGGTGGTATTTTTTATTTTGTCAGTAGGGTTCACAATTTTAAGTGTAAGGGACGTCATTAGTCATAATTAAAACAGGGTTAAAATGGCCCTTCATTAAACCAAGTCTTTTTAAGATATATCGAATTTACTAATTATATACCACCAAAATTGCTATTATCCACCAAAATTACTTTTCTAAGAAAAACACACGATCAATAATGACATATCAGGATAGTTAAAATAATAATCGTTAGGGAATCATTCTTGTTATTTTTTAAAACCAACAACGTATTTTTTTTAATATAATAAATAGTTATTGTTTGGTGTTTATATAATTTTGGTGGAACAAGGAATTTTGTCAATTTTGGTGTCTTAGGAAAAGCCACCAAAATTGTATCACCAAAATTAGAACTTATACTTTTTTATTTTAATTAACGTGAATATTTTAGTTTTATACAAATTTAACTTCATATAGTTAAAAAAACACCATTAACATAGGTACTCAAAATAATTTAAACACAATTGTTTTTTTTGCAAAATAACAAGTTATCTAAGTTATCACAATTATAAAAATGTATTTTGTACCACCAAAATTTGATTCTTATGTACTTAGAGGGAAGATGCAGCAAGACGGTATAAATCTTTCACCATCTAATCTATCGCTGGAACTGAACGAACGACTGACGCCATATTTGTTTGTTTAATCACTTTTCGTTCGATCATAAAATCAATTTTAATATTCACCACCAAAATTGACTATTTCGCAAGGACAGTTTTATTTACACTGTTCCCAGTTTCTTTTTATTTGCAAATGCAATAATTGTAATATTTTATAATTCCTTAACTAATAGGGAATAGAGGTAACTAAAATATCAATCTAGTTGAGGCTTAATAACTTTGTACCACGGTATATCAGTGTATGCGATAAGTACTGGACACGACACCAAAATTGATTTTGGACTGTTTTTTTTTTTTACGATAAACATGATAAGTTATTAACCATTTTAACTTTGGCTCAACACGTGTAAGATTTTCTAGAAAATAAGTAGTTTTCCAATAAATGTACTTTACACCCCAATTATCACGTCCGCCGCTAAAAAATTTGGTTGGGACACAGATCACAGAAACAAGGGAGATATGTTATGGGGGCGTGGTTCGTGTCGCCTCGATATGGTCAAATTGACCATATCGGCACTAGGCGTGTCAGGCGTTGACACAGTCACTCACTGAACGCTGTCAGTATAGAAGCTCCGTTTAAATCATAAACTTATTATACTATCGTAATAGACGAACAGACCTCGCTTCACAGCGTCACCAAAAGTGACATGAGCCTGTCTGTGTAAATTTGTATAGCTGTGTGTGAATTTTAGAGATGCTCTCACTGCTCAACGTGAGTTGTCGATAACCATAGGTACAGCATCACATAATTAATATATGATATATACAATTGATCATAAGTCTATAATTGCTTAATCTGCACGCCATAATACAGTTTTTACACTTTTTTATACAGTAGGTACCTACAAATAAATCGTAATGTTTGGCGGTTGAGAGTAGTAGAAAATGAATCTTCTAGGCTGGTTTCATAGTTATCCGGGAAATCAATGACGACATTGGAAACGTTAAGAACGCATTTTCTCAGCTGCCGGAGAGTACCTAATGTCGAGAGGGTGATGAATGAAAAGATAAAAGCTATGTAGGTAAGTATACATAAAATACAGTCGGGTTAGTTACACCATTTATAACTCAAGAACGGCTGAACCGATTATTATTACTCGACTGCCGGGAGGTTATATTTTTCGAATGTATGTATGTCTATTTATTTTTGTCGCTCTGCAGCCTAAACGGATTGAAGGATTTTATCATATGAAGTGTCATTTGATTAGTCTTAATTGTCGAAGTGACCAAGGGTACATTATCGAATATCAGTATGGCGTCCGCGAAAAAAAGTTGGAGGAGGGATAAAAGGTAAGGTGGTAAGGGTCGGGTATCAAATGAAAGGTATTAAATAGCCAATTATATCATATTTATTTATATATATCATAACACTTTTATGCTAACATTTTAATTATGATCTATACAGGGTGTCCCAAAATCGGTAAACCACATTGACACCGGAGGTAGGTCAGCTTAAGAGGTGCCGAACTAGCCTAACATGACCTCAGTAAAATGTGCACGGTTTTCGAGTTATTGCCAAATTAAAGGTTTTTATAAATTTTCACCTTTTTTAACACTGTTTGTGCCAGGATTCAGTCGGAAAGCTCTCGAACTTATTTTTTTTTAAATGTAGGGAGCCTGGGATAGTTTATTAAGATATCAAAAGTGTTATTTTGTCAATAACTAATGTAAATTTATGAAAAATATTGGATTAGTCTCGATTTAAATTATCAGTAAATCATTAATTTCAACTTTTGACACCTGCCGTGAAAAAATTTTACTAGAAACGAAACGAGCAAATGATGTTTAAAAATTGAGCATGTTATGCAGATTCAGAAATGGTACAATACAAGTATCTTACTGCGATAAGAAAAGCATTCAATAACACTTTTCCGATGCCGCAAACCGTCGCCGTCAGGTAAAAACAATGCCGTACGATGTGATATCGCATTTGAGGCCTAAACATCTCATTTTTTGCCAAATGCACGGGAACGAAAGAGATGGAAATAATGTTCATCTCCCTTTTGAAGGATATCGGTGACTAATAGCACGTGTGGATTTCTACCTGGACCCCTCCACTTCGGGCTTTGTACCTGCCTTGCTTTACCAATTGTTTAAAGAAAGGGATGGATAGAGTGCTTTGTCCGTTTATTTACAAGTAGCACGATAAGCAGTAGCCTTCGAACCAAATCAGTTCGTTACCTTGCGTTTCGTGCGACACCCGTGTTCTCTGCGTTCCATCTGTGTGTTATTATCGACTTGGCTTTTCTCTGGACTCTGATTTCTCTGAAAACGACAACTCGGCACTCTATTGGACTCTGATTTGCTTTGTGGAACTGCTATGACAACAACGATGGCAAACCGTGATCCCCTGTACACTCATGGCGACTACGCTGACATGCTCTTGATTTACGGTGAAACTAGGCATGTTTCAAGTCGAGGCAATGTTACGTACAACGCAAGATTGGCTACAAGGTTGTACTCGGAACGATATCCAGGTCGAAATCCAACGACTCATAACGTCATTTTAAGAGCCCTAAACGCTTATCACGAGGGCAGGCTACCAGGAACGAGTACCCAAGGAGGAAGACGCCGCACTGGAGTCCCCAAATCATCGGCACAAAGAATTTTAAATCGTCATAAATACCATCCCTACCATATCCAACGCGTCCAAACACTACTTGCAACGGACTACGCACACCGTGTTGAATTTTGTCGGAAGATGACTCAGAAATACAGGGAAAATCCTAATTTCTTCAATGAAGTACTGTGGAGCGACGAATCAGCCTGCAGAAGGGATGGATATCTAAATTTACATAATATCCATAGCTGGCAGCTGTCAAACCCACATGAACAAAGAGAAGACCGGTCCCAATACCAATTCAAAATTAATTTGTGGACGGGCATTTTTAACGGCCAAATAATAGGACCGGTCGAACTGCCAGCTATTTTGAATGGAACAAATTATCTTCAATTTTTGGAAAATGATCTTCCAGTACTTTTAGAAGATACACCGTTGGCACTGAGACAAAGGATGTGGTTCCAACAAGATGGCTGCCCGGCACACTACGCTCGACTAGTCCGCGAACACCTCAGCAACACATTCCCCGAGAGATGGATTGGGCGATTGGGTCCAATTTTATGGCCACCGCGTTCCCCGGATCTAAACCCATTGGATTTTTTTTATTGGGGATGTTTGAAAGATAAAGTTTATGCAAAACCAATAAGATGTGAAGAAGAATTGCGGCAGCGTGTATTCGACGCAGCCCGGACCATATCGGGAATTAGCTTAAGAAAATTGAGCCGATTTTTTTTGAGACGGTGTTATTTATGTATTAGAGTCCGAGGCAGACAATTTGAACATTTATTGTAACTAATTTTAAGTATTAAAATAAATCATTGAAAGTTAAACCCGTTTTTTTTTGGTCATCAACTTTCATCCAGCCCGAGATGCACATTATTTCCATCTCTTTCGATCTCGTGCATTTGGCAAAAAATAAGATGTTTAGGCCTCAAATGCGATATCACATCGTACGGCATTGTTTTTACCTGACGGCGACGGTTTGCGGCATCGGAAAAGTGTTATTGAATGCTTTTCTTATCGCAGTAAGATACTTGTATTGTACCATTTCTGAATCTGCATAACATGCTCAATTTTTAAACATCATTTGCTCGTTTCGTTTCTAGTAAAAATTTTTCACGGCAGGTGTCAAAAGTTGAAATTAATGATTTACTGATAATTTAAATCGAGACTAATCCAATATTTTTCATAAATTTACATTAGTTATTGACAAAATAACACTTTTGATATCTTAATAAACTATCCCAGGCTCCCTACATTTAAAAAAAAATAAGTTCGAGAGCTTTCCGACTGAATCCTGGCACAAACAGTGTTAAAAAAGGTGAAAATTTATAAAAACCTTTAATTTGGCAATAACTCGAAAACCGTGCACATTTTACTGAGGTCATGTTAGGCTAGTTCGGCACCTCTTAAGCTGACCTACCTCCGGTGTCAATGTGGTTTACCGATTTTGGGACACCCTGTATGATATGTTTATTGGATTTGTCTCCGCTCACCCACTTACTGACTTTTTCCTTGACAGAAATAAAAAAATATTTGATGTATTAAAATTGGTTAATCATTCAATCTTAATTATTTTCTTTTTGATATCAGATACAAGCAGCTTTAAATATAACTTTCGGGTAATTTTCTATATGGCTAATACAAAAGTAATAGGTACAATTTTTTATTGGAAGATATCGAAATATCGATTAAAATAATTCAAACTCTACACCTTTCCTTCTCAAATTCACGGACATAATATCTTTTTATCTAACACATAATATTTAGAAATATAGCAATATTTGAGAAATAGGCTGCTTACCGCATGATATTAACATACTAAAAAATAAATTACAGAGAACGTACACCTCTTCACCGCACAGGCTTCATGTCCAGCTCTTTCGCACTTCAAGCAGCACGACTTTGGAACGACCTTCCCCTTGATATCAAGCAAGCTCCGAACAAGTTTGCTTTTAAAAAGAAAGTTCGCGATTTTTTTTCATTTTGTAGGTAGAATAGTCATCATCTTGTTTCTCTGATGGTGTTATCTGTAATGTTTTGTGCTTATCCTCATTTTTATATATTTTTTTATATTATGTATTTATATTTATTTTAATATATTGGTATGTAGGTATATATTATTACGTTTAAGCAACATATATGTTAGACCCTATGTTGCACCGCCACCACAATCTCTGCTTTGCCCAAAGGTTAACTGGTAGAGAATGCCTTACGGCATTAAGTTCGCCTTTTGTATACAAAGTGTATTCTTTTGTGCAATAAAGATTAAAATAAATAATAAATAAATAACGTTCAATGAAAATAAGGATTGTGAAAATGGTGATCGCAAAATCATATTTACCTGTGAAATGAGTGTTTATTTGGGTTATTGTCATAAGTTACACCACAGTTCAACACAGAACACGATACCATTGCTGATTTATATAGATTTTAAAAATAAATCAACGGGATTAGAAAGAAAAATACAAAATAAGCACGAGGAGGCTTTTCAACAGGAGGCTAAACGAGGCTAAATTATGTCAAATCGGGTTCCGCTGTCATTTTTTTTTATCTCTTTCTCACACGTAGGTTATGCTGTAAGGATCGGTTTTTCACTCGCACCACTGTTTGTCTATTACGATAGTATAATAAGTTTATGGTTTAAATGATAAAATGACTGTATGTAGCGTGAAAGTGTGCAAAAATCGAAATACAAACGTTAATATAAAATCAAAGGGCATAACTTACCACCGGTAAATTTTGTTTTTAAGCATTATTTATATTTTTAAATGAATATTTTATATTTGAATGGATTTCAGAGCGTAAGGTTGTGAAAGTTGTGTTGACGTGATTTCTATCGACTATCGATAAATGGCTTATTCTACAGCTATCAATAGAATTCAATGTGTTAATAGTTCTAGTTATTTATCACTACCACGACACGCTTAAAACAGAAGAAAAATAATTTAAACAAATTTTCACGTTATACAAAATTTAATTTTCTTTACAATATTAACGAACGACGAAGGACTCTAGCAATTCAAATATAAGTAGGCAAATCATACAATTAAGATAAAAATAAATTAACCAACCACAAAGGCAAAGGGCTCTGGCTCAGTATTGAGCTGTGCTTGCACACAGCGCTGATTGACAGCTCGCGCCGACTCACTCTTAAAAGGATTCAAGCCTAAAGGTTGGATGGTAGAGATTGCCCCAAGTATTAAGTCTATCTTTCTGTTTTAAGTAATTTGTACCATTTATGATATAAAGTTTACATAATCAAGTCGGTAAACTACTGGTTTGTCCCAAACTGAGATCTTGTGACGTGACACTCAACCGAACCCATTTTATTAGTGTATTTGTATTAACATCATAAAGTCCAAGTTTACAATTTAGACTTTTATGTACTAATCAAAACGAAAATCTTAAACAGCTCCAGAAAATTTAACCAAAGAAATTCGGCCATTTTTTTGTTACGTTCTAATATAGGTATCGTTCCAAATTTAAAATCTTATGTATCAATTTTACGCAAACCGTATTCTTGCTAATAAAATATTATTCTATTCTAACAATAATATATTAAGTTTAAATGATGTAATTGTATTAATCTAGTAGTAAAATAATAAAAATAGTACTTATTGCCTGTAAATTGAATAGTACCTATATTAACGTTGCAAACAAGTTTGAATTGTTTATCGATATATTTTGAAACATTCCTTGTGGCATCCCTAAGTGGACGACAGGAGAGAAACGCACACCTCTTGAAAAAAGTATAACTAGATGTCGCTGTGTGTGGGTAGTCCTTAACCTGCTGAACATAGGGACTACTATCTTGGCGCCATCTAGCTCTGAGGAACTAATTAATTACTCGTCGCATAGATGGCAGCTAAGTGACGAGTAAGCGCTACCTTACGTTCAGTGACTGAACTACGATGGAAAAAAAACGATCTTTCAGCATTTTTCAACCTTGAGAACTTAGTATAAAGCTTAATTTTCTGCTACTATCAAAACTATGTTACGGCGTTTTTAGTTCGTAAGCTGTAACCAATTATGAGGAGGTTGTTTTTGTAGTAGTTAATAGAGCGTAAGCGTAAGACGCACACATGTTTAAAAGTGGCGACACCGGGTCTTGTACGAATTGGCGTTCATGACATATCTCCCTTGTTTCTGTGATCTGTGGGTTGGGATAATTACCCAACTGATTGTTGCTAACGACCATAGCCATACCACACGCACATTGAAAACACCGGTTCTCGTCCGATCACCGAAGTTAAGCAATGTCGGGCGTGGTCAGTACTTGGATGGGTGACCGCCTGGGAACACCACGTGCCGTTGGCTTTTTGACAATTTTTTGCCTATGCTATAGTAACTCTAAGACTAGATAATAATAGCAATTTGGTTGTGCAACGGATTAATTAATCAGAATGAATGGCAGTTTAGATTTTTTATTTCTATACAGCATTAAAGCTAGCACAACGTTGCAGAATAAAATTGTTGTCGCATTGGTTATCAAAAAAAATAGATAAGGAAGTCAGGAAACCAGTTCTTTTACGAGTGGGTAATCTTTTTTAGTAAGTAAGTTTTATTGAATCAAATACAGAATAATGACATTTCAGGATCCGAAATAATTACAGAAATTGATTACCTTGTTTAAAGAAATTGTTTGTTTCTGTGCAGATAGCGAAGCAAAAACGGTTAATCAAATAACAAAGACAGGTAATATTTGGTGTCGTTTCGTTTATAATAAAATAAATAACGCCGATGCAGTCTAACATTTAAAAATAAAATGCAAAAATATTGTCAGAAGTGGGATTCGAACCCACGCCCTCAGAGAGGACCAGAAGAGCTCGGACCTACATAGTAGGCAAGGAAACCTTGAGTCTGGCGCCTTAGACCGCTCGGCCATCCTGACGGTTGGAGTGAAGTGTGAAATTACGGTTCAGTTTTCACATTTATAATTCTTAAATCACGTGACTAAATTCAAGTATTTAAGAGAGAGAGAGAGAGAGAGAGATATTACTTTTTTCACATAGCTATATTAGGTACAACATTATTGTACCTAGTTAATTGCCAATAAATAATTTCATTTCATTTCAACGTAATGAATGTAATGTAATGTTACAATGTAAACGAACATGTACTTAACTGTAAGTAGTTTATTTTAGGACAAGTAAAATATAATTATTTTGTATTTTTATAAATGAAATTGGAATATGAAGTGTTCTAATTTGCTGCATTTTGCTGTGCCCTTACGGGGCGTCACATGTATACCTCTGTATTCTTTCCATCTGTTGTTGTGTGTAATGTGACATGCAATAAATATTTTGGCTTTGACTTTTCAATTGAAATAAGAATTCATTAAAGTACACGGTAGGTACCTACATACAAATGTACCTAGTGCCTATTAGTAATACAATACATTACTATGTGTAATAGGCTATTACACATAGCAATGTATTGTATTTACACGTAACGAAATAGATCGGGAATGCATCACTAAATTTTGTAGAGTAGTCTGGTGTAAATAAATCACGAACAAGTCGAACTGGCTTCTTACTCTCTAGACTAACAAAATAAACCAACAAAGCGAATGCAGTGATGACGTGACATTTAATTATTGTTGGTCACAATTTGTGATTTTTGCCATCTAACGGAGTTTAACCACAACTCTAAGGAACATGAAAGGCCAAGAAAAAATAAGGTTCGTATTTTTTTGCTAGATGGCAGCACTATTACTATAACTATAATTCTGCTACTCGCCGCTAGATGTCAGAAAGTTACTTTTAGCTGTAGAGAATTTCAAGTATTTTATTTACATAAGTATAGCCCAATTTTTACTTACCCCTTCCTCCAGTGCTTTAATTAATATATCTTAACGTGATTGGGACACATTACCACATTTACCACCTTACTATTGCAGTGCGCAAGAAGAGTTTTCTAGCTTTTGATGGACTGAAATTAATAAGTTTTAATCACTAACACGCCCGTCGAAATTTGTACTGTGACTTATGCTATACAAACGAAGTATTAATGTAATGATTTCACCTTCTTATAGTTTGAATTATAAAACCAGTTCCAAGCAAAATATTCAGTATATAACGTAACAAAGTTTTCGTAGTTTGAAAGTGAGCAGAATATTAACCACCTATACAATACATATGACAGATGCAAATAAAATGTTGCCATTGCCTCTCATTGAGGTATTAATATACCTCAATGTTGCCACTTGACAACGTATTACCTAGTACCCGTTTAGTTAGCAACCAAAATTATATTATAACTGTATTTAATAAATTTATTGGTTGGTTGGTTTAATTTGCTGTAATGAGTTTATTTAGCAAAAAATGTGACTTTAATGAATGAAACGTTAATTTGAGTTATCTAGTTTAAATAACTACAGTTTCCTAACAAAATGCTAAATAATATTTGCAAACTTAAATAACAAAACGTCGTGACATTTGATATTATAAATCATACCTTTATAATCTGTGATTAGTGTGATTACCTATTCGTTTTGTTTTGTTTGGGCTTGGAGGTCTGAGCTTATGTTCCAACGGAAATTTTTATATTCATATTTGGTATCATCTTAAATATTTTTGTATAAAAATGGAGATTGAAGCCAAAATAAAGGAAGATATGCGCTCTCTCGGCTGCGGCTCCGAGATGAAAATATCCTTAGCATGGCATCTCTACATGCATCTAGTGGATGAAAAACTGATGTACGATACGGAATATTGTTTCAACCGAGATGTAGATACTTTATACATCGTCGCCAGGCCTAGTCAAACCGAGAAAATGAACATCTACGTCCCGATCCCTGTACATGAAGACATAAATATGGATTTTGTTAATAAACTGCAAGAGAACTTATGTACGATTGAAACCGGCAACAGTATTAACTTGGCTTTTGTGGATGGGGATTCGACTACGGTCGTTTACTCTTTTACTAGAGGCATAGCTGAGCGGACGGAGCCGGAGAAGGTGAAAGAGCAGGAGATGAGAAAAGAAAAGAGGAGTACCATCAATAATGAAATAAAGAAGAACAAGAACAACATTTTGAATAATGCATTGAACGGAGGGATCGTTGACGACGAAGACTGTGAAGTGATTGAGTGAGTGCTCATGGTGTTTGTATGTGAGTTGTCTTTGCAACCTTAAAAGGGTTCTTGTATTCTAGAGCTTTGTACACACTTACAATAGTGTGACTGATTTATAACGTTTACCCTTGTTTTACACACCATTTCTTAGAATGTATCACTTTGCAGAATTGTATGTATGTATGTATGTAAACTCTTTATTGCACAAAAATATAAATATTACAATATAAATATTAAAGTAATGTACAAAGGCGAACTTATCCCTAAATGGGATCTCTTCCATTTCATTTCATTTTCTGCTGAACCTGTGTTGATATTCAGTTTATCTGGTTACAAGCCTAACCTAAGCTAACCTGCTTGAATCATATTTAACATAACCTGAAATCAATACCGCTGCAAATACATTCTATGGAATGAGTGTCTATAAACCAAGGGGCACTGTAGTTATAACAATATTAATGACCTATGTCAGCTCTGTTGTGTGTTAACGCTGATACTCACTAATGATATTGTATTTATTAATTGTGTAACCTTTTGAAGTGTATTTTTGAGCATGTATAATTGTTATAGTGGTGCTGAGAGGTTATGGACTGACCAGGTCACTTGGTTAATGGTAAAACTAACCTATTCGGTAGACCTGTTGCCTATAAAGCACGAGGTCCCAATTACCATTCCCAGTATGGGCATATTTTTGTCATGAGCACAAATATTTATTCCGCGGTTTTGGATATTTCTACTATATTTTAGTATGTATTTATTTTCATAAGTAAATTTATCATTGCTTATTACAGGGTTTCCTGCCCAGTGGGGCGCTCCTCCCTAAGGGGGCATAGAAAGATAGATAGCAAGGGAGGCTCGGAATGCTTTAAATTTTTGAAAAATAAAAGTGTTAGTATAAGAATAAAAAAATAAGTATACTCTTTTGCACCTTATTCCATTGAAATCAAGTGCAAAAGAGGATACAGTCCTTGAAATTGACTGTAAACTATACAGGTTTTATCTAGCCAAGTACCCAGTACATGCCTAGAATTTAGTTTAAGCCCCTAAAGTTTAGTTTGAGACTAGGTTAACGTGTGTGAGATTGTCACTAGATATTTATTATTTATTTATTTAATTGGCTGGCTATCATAACCATGAATTGCTCAGTGAGTAGCTTCACAAATTTGGATGCTTCTGTTATAAAGCCTTTATTAAAGGAGCCTTATATCCCGCAGTATGCATGTATAACTTGTTCTCTTTATTTAACCTGTCTTGGTGTTCCATTTGCGAGATTCAATGTACAGAGTTTTCATTATATGCCTCCTATGTATGTGGCAACGAAGTCCTTGCGGTTGCCCGCACAACTTGAGGTTGCCCGCAACTTCATACACAAAGTATTACTTTCTCACTACTATTTATACCCCATAGAGGATGAATTTCCAAAAATCCCATCGTAGTCCACCCCTAGGATATTCAAGGAATATTCCCTCCAAGTCCCTTTGTCCAGTACTTTTTGCTCTATGTTGATCGATCAATCAGTGAACCAGTCAGTTTCTTCGTTATATGTATAGGTTGTATGGCTGTCCTAAGTTGTAAATATTCAAGGGGTTAAATGTGCCTAATGAATAATGGTTTGTATTGTACTCATGACCATGCATCCTTACAAGTAACTTATTTTGTGTAGCAATGTTCAGGATTGATAAAGTAAGATGGCTACTCGTTTAATCAAACAGTTTAGTGTTCAGATTTGTTAATTTATTTTGGCTATTCCCAGTTGTATATTCATGTTGTGCCTCTTTGTCCACACTATGGACATCTGTTTTTTTTTCCCTTCTAGGTCCTTACTGCGGACAACTGGGAAAAACAATAACAGTTTTCTGCAGTGTGCACAACTGGGAACCAATTTATTTGTGCTGTTCTTTGGTACAGTTCAGTATAAAGTAGTATTTTATGTGGTAAACCATGTGGCAAATTCAAAATAATTTACATTAAGTTCTTCTCTTTCAGTGTATCAATCATTTACTTTTAATTTATTATTAGTAGTGTTAAGGTGTGTCAATAAAGAAACCAATAAAATATATCTTTGTATTTTTATTTTAATAGTAATTACATTTGAGGCAGTGAAACTAGTAAGTAGAAGCAATCTGTAAAGTAATTATTCATTTTATAAAGTAAACTTTGGGAGAATAGGTACAATCAATCTGATTAAGTTTATTTGTTGGAATAAAACACTCAGATAATGCCCTTTAAAGTGTACAAAATAATAAGAAGAAATAAATAAGTATGATAATTATCTACTCCTTAAACATTATGGTTACAAAATTATTCTCAGTCGAAATATGTATAATACAAAATGTAAAAATATACTCGTAATGTAAACTTAACTAACACTTGCATTTAATTAGAAGAGGCTGTATTACGACTTAATCTAATAATACCCTGTCACCAATACGTTTAGATCTCATCTCAAACTTTGTATCAAAATGCCTAAATACTGAAATACCTGTTATATTTTTTTCCTGAAACACCGAATCCTAATATGGCTTAAATTCGTAACACCTATATCCCAAAATACCTGAATTTTGAACAAGTTTGATCTTCTATGACCGCTTCACAACACAATCCTGTCATTTAATTATTTAATATTTTTGGAATGAGGCGTTTTGAATAAAAATCATTACGAAATTTCGGGTATTTTAAGAATAAGGCAATTTGAAATTTTAGGCATTATGGGACTAAGTCAATTTGAGATTTAGGTCAATTAAATGTAAAGGCAGTCAGGCAAGTCGTAATGAAACCTACTCTTAAATTCGACATGATATATTACAAATAGAACTTTCAATTCTTGTGGCCACACAAATCAAAAGATAATACAACTACTTTATAAATTGGTGAAATCAAGTAAAGAGTGATTCTATTCTATTTACAAAATCTCACCACGGGTTATAAATATTTATACTCTAAACTAATAAATAAAGGTAAGATCATTTAGTAACTCCACTAAATTTAAAATGTCTCTTCAAAATTCACTAATACAATATTCCACTATATTTGAACACAGTCTTTAGCACCAATTTTTTTTATACCCGCTTTATAAGATGTCTTTGCTGGTCTTTATGCATTTTCCTCTGAAGCAGATTTCTGTTTCGTGTGATACCTCCGTGGACATGGATGTACTGACTACATTGGACGGATCCATAAAGCTAGAAACAGATGTGGTCTCTAGCCTCACTTCTGTTGTCTCTGTACCTTCATCCTTATCTCCTGTGGACACGTCAGAGCTGTTGAATTTCTTTAGCTCAGTGAACTCGGTCACAGCTTGAATGTCTTCACTTTCAGGAACGGCCGTTATTTCTTCTGGAATGATATTGGTGTCTGTCGTTGCAATCTTTAGTTTAGCCGGTTCTGATGTCAATTCAATTTCTTCTGCTGCTTTTGTGTTTGTGTCAGTTTTCGTCTCCTCGGTATTGTCGCCAGTTGCAGTAGATCCAAACAAGTAATCCATAAAGCTGAACCCATCACCCCTGTCGAGCGCAGTAGTTTCAGCGACCTCAGTGGTTGTTGACTCAGATGCAGTGGGGTCAGGCGACCCTGTTCCTAAATCCAAATCGCCTGGAGACATATCCGTGGGGGTTTCCTTCTGTAAAATGTTTTCAGTAGTAGCTTCGGTTTTGGTTGTTTGTTCTTCTTCCGTGATGATTTTAGAGATCTCTAAAGTAGGTAGCACGTCTAGATCTGTGGTCATGATGTCTTTGATACTGAAGGTTGGCTTGTATGTGGTGACCTTCTGTGGCTTGTCAAGCCTTTCCCCTTTATCGTGCGTGACCTTGCCGGGTTTGACGGGCTCCCCGAGGCGGTTCACGGCGTGCGAGTAGTACTGGGACTCGGCGGCCTCGATGGACTCCGTGGTGGCCGGGCGGACCTTGACCTTCTTCCAGAAGCCGCGACGACGGTTCTGGCGGTCTTTCTCATCCTGGAAAATATATTGAATGTATTAGAGATGAAGTTGTGCAAAAGAGGCTGTAATGTGACCTTATTCTGTTGCGATTTTACGATAGTAGGCGTAACGGATCATGGGCTAATGAGAAGACCAAAGGTGTCATCTATATACAACACCATAATATACGGTTACGGTACGGGTATGGTTTGGAACAGTTATTAATATTGAAAATATCACTATAAGCATTTAAACACCTATTTTGTATGAAAGCATTTTCTTTTCTTTGTTTCTATTTCTATGAACAAAATATATCGCAACTCACCTCATGTAGAATGGTAGATCCGTTTTCGTTAGGCTCCACCGTCGTGGCCTCGTCAGTCAGCGTGGTCTTCGCGTAACCATCTTCGGACGTAATGATTCTCTCTGGCGGGATCTCTCCGATCTCTCCCCCTTTATGTTTCATCACGTTCGTCGTCGTGTATTCATCCGCGTCTTGTTCTTCCAAGCTCTTCATCACTTCTTCTAGCATCGTCTCGAAAGTCGACATGCTGTCAGTTGTGTCGCTTTTCGTCACTTTACTTTGTTCTACCAGTGCTTCAAGAGTTGGCGGAATATCAGGTATCTTCTTGTTCAGTCTATTTGATGCCGGTGTTACGGAAATAAGTATGTCATCGTACTCGTTCTTAGCCGTGATGATATCTAATTCGCCTTCACCATCGTTAATCTGTACAGGTATAGAATCTTTCCTGTCATTACTGATATCGTTAGGGTTGTATGGCTTAATAGGAGTGAATGTTAAATCGCTTATTTTAGGAGACCATGACTCTGACTCGGGCCCGACAAATTTGGGCCTGTTGATGGAGTCATTTGGCTCCTGGTCTTCGGATTCCTCGACTTCAGGCTTTTTGCTGTATCTCTCCGACAGTCTAGGTCTAGCGGTGTATCTGCTGTGAAGAGTCCTCGTGGTTGTCGATGATGCGTCTGTCTGGACTTCAGGCTTGTCTGTAGGCTTTTCCGTTGGTCGTCGGCCGCGGAACCTGTTCTTTACTTCATAGGTGTTCTTCTTAGTGCTTGAGGCTTCTGTTGAGGTGGTGGTGTAGTTGGGTCGCCTGCGGCGGAAGTGGCCGCGCTTCGTGGACGACTCCTGCGAGGCTGATGTAGCCGCGGGCTCTGTAGTCGGTTCAGGTTTATAGACAGGGTGCCTGTGCTCTTGTACTTCAGGGCGAGCGTGGACCTGCTTAGTCTTCAGATCATCGCCAATTTCTTCAATGCGCATGGTGGTGCGACGTCTGTCGAAAGCTGGCCTGTATGTGATCGCTTGTATCCGTTTCCTATCCTTGGTCTTTGAAGCTTCTGTAGTTGATGCCTGGTGGTATTGTCTGATCACTCCTGGTCTGACTCGGACTCGGTTGTACGAAGGTGTCGTTTGAACCTCTTCTTCTTGCGCAGCTTCGCGACTTGTCTCTTGACTTATAAACTTGGTTTCTTCGTTTTCTTGGGGAGTCTGTTCTTTTTCGTTGATGCTAACAGAGTAACTAGGTACATTCTGTTCTGTCACTGGACTAGCCGGCTCTGTGGCTTGTGAAATTACTTCAGCACTTGCATCTTTGTGAACTGGAGTGGTTTGTTTTGCGAAGGAATCCTCGTTGTCTGGAGATGTTTCGTCGTACGAAATAGCGTCAACCGGGGCTGAGCTGCTCCTTGAGTGGTAGACATATTCCTCACGAGTAGAATGCAAATGTGGTACATACGGCGTTTCAGTACGGCCTTCGTATCGTGAAGGGAAGGTATGTTCACTGGAAGCCGTGTTAGCGTTCGGCTGACTGACCGATGCTCTTTCATTAGTATACGCGTTTTCAGTATCATACGTCACCGGTGTTTCTACATTTTTGGTGGAAGAGAATTTAGGTGATGGCTCTGTTATGGCTTCGGCGTCGACGGTGCTCATTCTTTCCATTAAGGTGACTGGGTAGTTTTGGTGAAGAATGTCCCTCTGGTACGCCAGATCCTCGTCCTTGGTGTTTTTATGCTTATTGTACTGACCCTCGTCGCTGTCTGAAGGCTTGAATTGGACTCGTCCTCTAACTCTGGACCTGATTGAATGAATAGGCTTAGTGGTGCCTTCGTTTGAATCGACGGGCTTCCTTGTAGGTTTCTCAGCTGTGATCTTATTAGGTTCATATCGCGGCCTAGGCGAAGAAGGTCTTCTTTCTCGCAATGGCTTACGGGTTGGTTTGCTAGTAGCTTCGTACGATTCAGTTCTTTGAGTCGTGTAACGAGGTCGGCCTCGGGATCTTATTGGACTTCTCCTTGTGGTCGTCGTGGTTGAGGAAGTAGTTGAGGAATTTTCTTTGTTTTCTTCTGAGTTGGAGCTGTTCTCATATTGGTCGTAGGAAGACGCACTAAGTGGTTGCGCACTAAAACCAGGGACAGCTGTGGGAATTTCGTTGACCTCGGTCGGATTCTCTTGTACAGGTGCCTGGGATTGCACATACTGGCTCTCAGTAGGCGGGTTTGAGCTTGTGATAGCGGCAAAATTATTTGTATTCCCTGTTTCTGGACGGTACTCAGTCTTGGTTGTGAATTCGTTGGAATTGTAAGCAGGGAATCTTGGGGTATTAATTTCTTCATGGTGGATCTCCGGCGTGTAGTTTTGCAAGTAAGAAGGTGGCGATTGTTTATGGTAAAACTGCTTGACAGTTGAAATTTCGAGTGTGGAAGTTGGGGTCGAGCTAGGAGCTGGTGAATCGGACGACGGTTGCGACGGCTTGAACTGTTGCGATGACTGATTATCTTTGTATTCGTCAAAGAAGTTGTTGTAGTCCAACGGAGTACTGAAGTGGAAGGCCTGGTTGATAGAATACGGGTTATGCGTCTCAAGTAACTGGCTGGAGTATGTCGATGATGGCTTGCTTGTAGTTGTTGGTGCGTACGTGGTTGTAGATTCGGGCTGTCTCACGATATGCTTTTGCTCCTGACTGTTGTATTCTGATGGGAAATTGACGTACTGCTGAGGATACTGGTTTCTCAGGAAGTATGAGCCAGGTTTGGACGGAGGCGTGACGATGCCTTCAGCAGAATCCTTTTGAGGAGGTCTGATGGAAGTAACGACTTGTGGCTCTAATGAATAGAACTCAGATTGGCGAGTTGGGGCATTGGTTTTTGGTGGAACAGTGCTGTAGTAACTGAAGTTGGGTTTAGGAGTAACAAGGTCCTTGTGCGACTGAGGAGATTCAACGTAGGAGTTAGGAATGACATGGGCTGCAGGAATTACTGGCGGCGAGTCTTTGATCTGAGAGTTAATAACGACCGAACCCACATGAGGCGAGGGGAAAGGTATCTTCGCAAATCCATCAGGAGTGTGGTAGCTAAGCGGAGCCACGAAGAAAGGCAGTTGCCTTAATTTATTACCACTATGATCGATGTTCGAAAGGTACGGTAACTCGAATTTAACGTAGTTCTCAGGTGATGTTAATGTCGAAGGCCCAATAAACACTTTAGGAGCGTTAAGTGGATTGACTGCGTCTAAAACGGCTATAGTGTTAGCATTCTTTAGGGAAGTAAGTACATCGCTCACTTTTACTTGAGTTCCCTTTTTAGCTTCTTGTGATAAGAACACAGCTAGTGGCGGCTGGTGAGGTTTCAGTTTCTTCGGTCTGGGTGTGATGGGCGCTGACGTCGGGAACGGTGTTGCAATAGTGGAAAACTTCGGTACTTGATCGTACTCCTTCACCTGGGTGTTGTAGTTGTAGTACTCCTGTCCGAAGTGAACGCTCTCCACCGACTGCGACGGTCTCTGGTAGTCTCCAGCAAAAGGCTGCTTGATCGGATTCTGTTTCGGTAGACCTTGCGAGTGAATATCAGAGTTTACGGTCTGGGGCTGCAGGATCGGATTACGGAAGTTGTAATGTCCTCTATTCAGGGAATCTACAGGTACGTAAAGCAATTGTACTTCTTCTCTTTCCAATTTCGCGTTAGGAACTGCTAATTCTGGCTTCGGTGCGTCAAACTTAAGTTTCTGCAGTGATTGAGGCTTCTTCTTCTGGTTGAAAGCGAATTCGTTGCTAGCGTTTTCTAGTCTGTAACCGTCTACAAATTTAGGTGCTGAAGGTTTCTTCGGCGCCTGGTGGATGAATGGTTTCGCTTGGGGAGACGGAATATTAGTTTTAGGAAAGTTTTCAAACTTTAATGGGGCCCCGGGTACAGATTGAATTCTCTGAGAGCCTGAATCGAAGTTGTACTGAGGTGCAACGAACCCCTGGCTTAGCGGAAAGTTGGGTTGGGATAGTCCGAACCTAATGCTTTGTCCAAAGCCTTGGTCTGAGAGGAAATTCTGCGGGGCTGATGGAACTGACGGTACCGACTGTAGATACAATGGTCTATTCGGTTGGTAGTAGTTTCTCGAAGAGAAATCTTGGTTGAAGCCGCTTGGTCTGTTGAATCCTGGGAAGGGTTCTGACAGGATCCTGGGTTCGGCGACGGCCTGGCGCTTGATCTCGGGTGGCTGTTCGACGGGGCCGGAGAGCGGCACCCAGTCGCTGATGTCGGCGGTGTAGGTGCTGATCTGGCGAGACCAGCGGCTCTGCTCCTTGGCGGAGCTCGCGGCCAGCAGAAGCATGCAGGCTAGCACTGAAGGCGCCATCTGGAAACGAACAACAAGACTTTACAAACATAGTTCTCTGGTAGGTTCGCGGAAGCTCTAAATTCGCTTAGAAGCCGAATTCCTTTTGATTCATTTTATCACTCAATATGACGTTACATTATAAGTTACATGGCATGTTGAAATACAAGTAATTACATTGAGGTCGTGCGTTTTATTCGCGATGGAATCGAGAAACAGGTATCTTTTATTTTGTTTACCTTTTTATGTCGAAGAATGAACAAGGTGTCCGCAATAGGTTTTGTATTTTAAAAACCCTACAGTAAAAAAAGTTTCCAATGTGCCGTCAAATTTACTTGTGGGAAGACCTTGTGCAGGGTCCGTCCGGGTTGGTACAACCATCTTATCCATTAAACTACCGCCAAGCATCAGTGTTTGCATGGTTGTGTTCCGGTTTGGGGATAAGACAACCGGTGAAATGACTAGCATAGAGGCATTCCATCTTAGTCCTCAGGGTTGGCAGTGCATTTGCAGTCTTGTGAATGCGAATGTCTATGGGTCACAGTTTCCACTTACCATCAGGTGGCCTGAGTGCTCGTTTGCCTTCCTATGCTATAATTTTATTTTGAACATGATTTGAATTTATTGAGTTTTATATGGGAATGACTTTTAATAAACGACACGTCTGTGAAATAAATCCTCAATCAACCTAGTGTTAAGCGGTGCGGAACCCTCAAGAGCTCTTCCAGCCCCACGACCTCAAAGATATCGCAACACCACGCCGAAATGGTAGCGTTCCACTTGCTTTGTTCTTCCCACCAGGCATTACCATTACCATATGTTATACAACGTGCAATCGGCTCGTATGGCTCAGAGATAAGCCTTTGTTGCGTGCAACTTTAGATTTATCTCATGACCTGACGCGTATGTACGAGTACATTCATGTGAGTATGTGAACCTGCTTAAACAACAGTTTTACGACATTAAGAACGAGATCGAAAGCGCACTGGCCCAATCGAAAGTCCGCTCTAAGGTCCGTGGACATCTGTTATAACAAACAAGGTCCTAAATGCGTTGTAAACTCAGTGAGATGAAGATGAAAATGAAAAAAATAAAATGAAAATGAAAATGTTTATTGCATAAATGAAACCTTACAAGAATTAGAAGCAATACAGTGGGTCCTGTGCTAGGGATCCCTGTGTTACAGGACCCGATTCCGTATCAAGAATAGTTTAATTTGTACAGGGTTATACAGGGTAACATAATTTTCTTACTTACTTTAAATATTTATATGAACTAATTTTATTCTAAAGTGTGTGTTTGTGTGTGTATGTAAGTGTGAGCGCGTGTGTGTGCATGTGAACGCTTGTGTAGATAAATACTTGAACAATAATTATTATTGGTCATGCAATTTCCCATAGGTGTACATTATTTTCCTCAAAAATAGTTGACGAACAGTAAGAACGTTAGCGATCTTGTAAAGCTCTTTGGTGCTACGGCGGGATGATTCCTCGAAATGGTTTTCAAATAAGAGTAATTAATTAAAAAAATATGCAATCCCAATTATATTTGCTATAATTACATGTTTAAGTATAGTATATTGACGACTTAATTTGTCCATGCTTAATAACCGCCTTAAATATTCGCAAGTGGAGCGCATCGCGTCTAATTAACAAAAACATGTTACACTAGGGCGTTTTCACTAAAAAGTGTACCCAATTAAGGACTGAAATTAAGGAACTTTAACTTTGTCAGTTTTGTGACGAAAATTAGCCATACATTGCGGCCGTCAATATATAGCTAATTTTCGTCACAAAACTGACAAAGTTAAAGTTCCTTAATTTCAGTCCTTAATTGGGTACACTTTTTAGTGAAAACGCCCACTAAGTCTGCAACCAGCAGTAATTACCTATTTATACCGAACGTAACGCGGCCCACATACTGTTGCGTGCGAAGATTCACGGTTTACGTAAAAACTTGTCATTGGTCGAGGATGGGGTCTTGCTTAGGCTTAGCGTGTCTACACTTAGGGACAAAAAAAACGGGTCAGAGTGCGTTTTTCATACTAAAGAGGCTATTTCGAAGCCTTGGTTCCTCGCCAGGAGATGCTTTTAGTGAAATCTGATGATGGATACACCGAGCATCGATACAGGACTTCCAGAGTGCCTAAGATACCCAATTGATTGAATCTGCGGCTAACGCCGGAATTGATCATGTCAGAAAATGTAAGGAAATCTAAATGATGACCCAAACTCTCTCGCTGTGGTGTTAACTAATTGTGCGATAAGTTAGGTATCTTAAGAACATTTGACCTCCTCTATTGAACCTCGGAGTATACACCATTAAACCTCACTCAAAACAACCCCTGGCAAGGAACCAAGGCTTGCACGAACGACCGAGGCTATTCGTTTGTATGAAAAACGCACTCTGACGCGTTTTTTTGTCCCTGTGTGTATAGCGTTTTATAGCACGCACGCACGCTGATGTCTTAGCTTGCAAAGTTAGCAATGGTGACGGATGGAAGGCTGATTAGCCTTTGGGTAGTTTTGGTCTAGACATTAGTTAAGTTATTGAGCATGAGCTTGATTGCAAATGGCTAACCGTAAGACAAAACCGCGTAAGTACCAATTTAAATAAGCAGAAAAATGCACCTTTTTAATAAGACAGTAAGGTTTATTTTGCTCTATCATAAATTTGTTCGTTACGTGGTTTTGCAGTATCACCGATGATTTGCATTACCTTCTCAAAGAACAGTTGCAGGAACATTTGCCACTATATCGTATTTGTTCACGATGCAATGAAATTAGAGACAATTTTGATGTATTCAATTCAATTTAATTCAATTCAAGTTTATTTCAGGAACAATATACATTGTGTTTGAAAAACGACTCTTACAAGCAAGCACAAATTTTAAAAATAACTTAAGATACCTAACTATCACATTGCAGTATTCACTGGTTCTGTGGTCTCGGCCAAAAGGCTCTTACCTACTATCTTTGTTCCTAAGGGAAAATCTTTAAGGTTTTTAACGTGAAAACACTGATAACGTCATTAGTTAAGCTGTTAGAGATGGCTCTTGGACTTCGATAGTAATGATAAAGTAATAATAGTGTTAAGCTTTGTTTTTTTATAATCATGCCGTGTTCACATCTAGTAGAGCGTATAATAACGAATCTATAAGTATGCTTGTGAAACGTTCAGTTGTGTGACTCATTTTTTTTATTTTTTTTAAACTTGTTTGTCACTGTTCAAGTATAGTTAGAGGTCGTAACAGAAGTAAATCATTTTAGCCCTTATTACTAGCATTTGTTGTATGTACTTACTTACAAATTCGGGTTGGTGTTTTTTTGTCAATGAAATACATAATCCAAATTCATTTTGAATAGGCTGTTTGAATTTTAGAATGCTATATAACAAGGGTTGATAGAAAAAAACAGTTGTCATACAATAATTTAATGCAATAAAAGACGTGGTTTTTCGTGGTCTATATTTAAATCCCTAATCTTCTTTTGTTCTAATGAAACGTTAATTCTAATTTCCGCCTGAATTTTTAGTGTTGCTCTAATACAATTCTAAACTAATCTATCCTAAACTTAAAACTTAAAAGCGGTCTGACTCAGCTGAAAACTAGCTTTGGGTAAACGAAAATTTGGACTTGCGATGCGTTAGGATAAACGTTATTAGGGATAGCGAATGACATCCACGTACGACACATTGAAAATGTATACAAATTTTAAGTAGGTGACTTATAAACTGTCAGTTTAATTATTTTAGATGTTAATGGTACGCTGCTGTCATGGCGAGGCGTGGCCTTACCTGTCACAATGGCCCTTATTATCTATTACCATAGTGCTCTCGCGTCGATCTCTTTGGGATGCGTCGCACGCGCAGGCCTACAAAAACGGTTACCTAACTCTTTTGTGAGTTTCCTAAATCGTAGAAAAATGGGCTAAGTGCCTAGAATACTTAATACTTATTATGACATTCTGGCTGTAAGACACTTCGCATAATAGGTGAACGGTGAAAAATAGTTTATAAATATTTGTTATGCATCATACTTAAATTATGGGAATTGGTTGAGTAACTTTTTTAAGTTCAAATGGCCACAAAATTCTATAAACATTACGGATAGAATGAGAGGTAAAAGCTTGTAAATAGCCAATTGATTGTACAGTCAGTCATAGATATACGCCAAAAACATCTACCGTCCCTATGTGACTCACAATAATGTCTATTTGAAGCGATTACGACTGTGGGTCCATACCTACATACAATGTAATGTATCAAAATTTATAATTGAAGAGATGGTATCTTTAATTTCACGATCAGTGGTTTTACGTTTAGTCAAAGTCAAGTCAAAATAAAGTGAATTTACTTCTATTTTCATAAATATAAGATTCTTTTTCCTACTAGACTGACACCGTAGATGTTTGTTTGCTCCCCCGTACCTCCTAAACCGTGTCACGTATTGTTTCCGAGTGTAATTGGACGTGAACACTTTCTTTTAAGGGCTTTGACGGACACACATACAGAGAGTCAGGAGAAAGTTTAAAGCTATTAACTCTAGGTTAACTGGAGAATGTTCGAGTGTTATTGCTTTTGCTTCAAGTGTTTAATTAAGACATTGTTTAGAAAGTATTGGACTCCATGTTGGCGAAACACTTAGCACGCTGGTGTTTAGGAAATTCAATTCGTGATCAAATGCAAATGACAGCGAAACTGAAAAACCGAACGCGAACAGAACCGTGTTAAGTGTAAGCGTGTTAAGCGTGTTTATCTGTGTATAAGTGTATGGAATTGAACACGGTTTTATTAAATACAAAGCTAGACTGGGATGTTTCTGTGAAAGATTTGATAACATGATTAATGTTAATCGATTATCGTTAGATGAAAACGTTATCGTTATCGAAAATGTATAGGATTGGGATGGATGAAATAAATAACTCACGATTTTTATATTCTAAATTGAATGAATTGGTAATTTTAAAAGACCAATTTTATTAATTTTGCATTTGGCCTAATACATAATTTTGTTTTAATATCTTTATGTATTTAAAATTACAAAAACTTAATAGTGCAGAATGTTTTTAAAACCCTATTCCTCGAAATGGTTTTTGAATTATTTTGACAGTTTTCGATAATCATTTACGTTAGCGTTAAGCACCTTGTCCAGTACAAGGAGACTGTCCGCTACACAGTACTAGTGACAGGTGACGATATGATAAACATTTCAAAACCGCAGAGTTTCTTAATAACAGCTTCTTGGTTTGACAGCGGCAGTACAAAAAGTGAGTAAATGAATGAAACATTTATCCAATGCGCAGGAAGCTTTAGAATCATCATGCATGGACTCTCCACATGTCCACAATGGAATCAAAATAATTCTTAGTACTCGCTGTAATACCACGGTATTTGCTGTACACTTCCGCTCGTCTGGTTTCCTCGTCACCCGACACCACCTGCATTATGCCGGGTAATGATCTGTTCCGAGAAAGTTTCATTACGTCTCAAATTGCGGCCATCCTGGCAGTCATCTGATCATAGTTTTTGAGAGCGCAGCGTGGCTTATTACGATTTAGACATTCACATACTGAACTGGGAGGAGTTTGCTTATTTATTTGCTTAACAGCTGTAAAAATGACCCTAAAAAATTATTCAAAATTTGTAAAATCTTACCAGTAGGAGTCAAACAAAATTATCTCTTATGCCCGGTTTCTGAAGTCACTAGTTAAACCTTTAATAGCTATTGATCCGTTAAAGTTATGTTTAGGTTAAACGACGTTTATCTCTTCGTGCGTTTCTGAGTGCTCTACGAACAGTTCGATAACTATTGACAGATAAATAGTTCCTTCCGCTGCCGCTAGATGGATCTTAATAGTTTGTCATACGTAGACTGCTGTTAATGCCTTAATTCAACATCAATTCCGGTTGATTTTTGTAAAAATAATAATTTGAGAAAACTTAGCCACTTTATAGTAATTAATAAATAAATGATAACGAAAATTAAAATACCTAGTTTATTTACCAGTGGCTGTATGAACAAAAATTGACAGTTGATACTTCAAAAACAAAAACTTCAATCGTAAAAAACGTCAAATAGTTATGGAGCCGATAAACGGCAAACTTTGGTCAGTTAAGTTAAACCTAGTTAAAACGGAGTTTATCTTTGAGTCGTTGTTCGGAAACGCAGTTGTCAAAGTTAACGGACCAATAGCGTTTACGGACAGATAAACCACCGATAAAAGTACTTCAGAAACCGGGCATTAGCAGTTAATCGTCATGGCAGTCAAGAGCACACGCGTCTAGTCACTCACTGTCATAATACGAGAGCAATATCTGCTGGTAAGTTTGCAGTTCCTAGAGTGTCCAATTTCTACGGAGACAGGATACTTAAAAAACGTCTACCTTATCTCCTGAACAGATTACCAGCCGATATTGTTCTCGAAACAAACAAACATAGATTTAAAGCTAGGTTACACAGGTATCTGCTGAAGTCATTGTAAATGCGATGCTCACCTTCGTATATCTAATTATTAATTAAGTACTTTTTATTTAGTGATCAACAAGATGGACTGAAGATTCCGCAGTCAAACTGTGCAAACAGTTTTGTGGAACAATTAATAATATATTAACTTTGTGTTGGTTATAATAAATAAATAAATAATAATAAAAAAATTAGCCTTCGCAAGTTCTAAACCTGCTACTTGTAGGTTCTTATTTTATTATTACGAAAATTTGGCTTGCAGGTAGAAACTAGCAATCGAACATAATAATTCGTATATGAGAACTAGCCAAGTCAGACCATAGGCTACAGTATTATTCTAAGTTAGAAGAAGAAATTATATTTTATGTTGTTATAAATAAATTTGAGGACTGACCATTGAACTTGGCACTTTTTTTGTCGTTGTAGTCAACAACCAAGGCATATATCATAATATTGAACTTGGCTCTCATTTCACATTTATGTTTTTAATGGGATTAGCTATTACCGCTCTTACTCGTAATATTTGTATCGGAGTTGTTGTTCTGGTGTAGAGTCGGGATAAGACAAATTAACACATTGCTTTGCTGCGATTAGAATGCAGCGGAGAAAGTGGTAGTTTAGAACAGTCCTATCCTACTCACTCTCATGCGCATGGGCAGAGAAAAGCGACGTTTATACATTACTGGTTTTTGACTGCGGCTTCGTCAACGTTCCCTCGGGAACAAGCAAGCTACACATTACGTTTTTTTAACGAGAAAGCACAGATTGACCCAGTTTTAAAGTAACACGAAACCTTGAAATACTTAGGTAAGTAATTAAAATGCAAAGTGAAGTAGCCGCAAGTAAGTGAATTAATGCCAGTCGGAGTAGGCGCCAAATTGCGGTGGTTTCGTAGAAAACACGGTAATTACTGCAGGAACTTAGATCAGCATTCTGCCGGCCGCCTGAGGCGACCGCGGACCGAGTTATAGGAGGAAGGCGATTATGTAACTTTACATTACTTTATTAAGACTCCGCTGTCCGTCTGTCCATCTGTCACCAGGATATATCTCACGAACCGTGATAGCTAGACAGCTGAAATTTTCACTGATGATGTATTTCTGTTGCCGCTATATTTTTTTTACACTAAAAACAGAATAAATTAAATATGTGATTTTTTTATAGATAATGGTACGGAACCCTTTGAGCGCGAGTCCGAATCGCACTTGACCAGTTTTTTTAACTAGGTCTGATGAAAGTCTTGGGTTGTTAAATAGTTATCCGTTCTGAAAGCAGGGTTCGCTATTATATCCGCGTATTTTATCTATTTAAAAAGTACTAAAAACATGAATTCACAACAACACACAATTAAAGTAAAAGTAAAGTTGTTATGAAACGGTCCCAACTCAGCATGTGCCGGCTGATAAGCCAGCGCTGGTCTTCCTTTGAGACCGCTCGGTGAAAGCATTTTATGAATTAAGTGAACACAAATTATAACAAACGACGAAAAAACACTGGCGACAGTGTAAGTCAACCATCATAGACATATGGCACTATTATCTGTGCAATACATTAATTAAATCTAATTTGTGGCGATGCCCGAGCGCATCATTAGTCGCTGAGACAAAACAACAACATGAAATCTTTATCGTGGGTGAGCTTTAGTGGATCGAGGCAACGGAAAAACGAAAGTCAACAACAAGAAAGAATAAAACGAATAATTAAAACGCATAACAACAAACATTGCAAAGCTCGTGGGACATATCACTAAGCCTGACTATAGATAAAAACCCCCGATATTCAAATTCAAATGCAAATACAAAATTATTTATTTCAGAAATTACATTTCCATATTGCACAACAAATTTAAATAAACATTAAAATTAAAATCAAAATTACAGTTAAAACTAGAATCATAATTAAAATTAAAATTACACAAAACCTTTACAACTAAAAACCAAAACACAATTACTTACTAATAAGTACGATTGCTCCCTACATGGAGCTGCATACAGTTAACCATGTAGGGGCAATCAACCTACTCGCTATCATGTCCAGGATGCTGTTGCCGCTGTTGTTATAATGTCGATAAATTCTTTCAGATCCCTTAAACAGCTGAACCGATTCTAAAGATACCTTACTTAGAACCATCCCGATTACACGGTTTTTTTAAAGCTGCATAAGCTTTAAAAAACCGGTGGTCAAATCGCGAGATAAACAAATACCGCACAGATACACATACACACATTCACAAATACTACAAATACATACGTTAAACTACATATATATTACCATCCCTCCTTTATTGTCACATGTTCATTATCCTCTCTTCCCGCTGTAGCTCGTAGCTTGCGCCGGACGGCGGTAGCTGCGCGTGAGTTTTTTGTCCGCGTGCCGGAGATGCGTCTCGGGCATTGCCGTACACTTCGGGACAACGTAAGCGCATAGATAAATATTATACCACATTTTTACTTCAGCAATCTAAAGGTAATAAATATTTAAAAAAGAAACATATACAAGATGTTCGGTTAAAAATAAAGTTGATGTGGGATTGCATTTTGAATTTTACAGTTGACATATGACATTCATTTAGTATTTTATCGTACTCATGACAGTAGATATCAAAAAAGGGAATGACCGTTGACTCAACTTGAGGATGCCCGCGACTCGTACACGTAAAATTAGTTTCTTAATTAATCCCTAATTCTTCCAGATGAAGGTTGATTTTCGAAAAATCTTCCTTGGTGCACTCCTAAGGTACCCAACGAAAAGTCCTTTCAAAAAAGGCAATAGGCTCAGCGGTGTAGGGTGTGCATCGTCTGTCAGTCAGTTATAGGATGAAAACTTAAGTAAATGACCTCGTGCATGTATGTAGTTGTGTACAAAAATATTTTTTTTTTGGCCTAGGGAAGGCAAGCGAGCGCACAGGCCACCTGATGGTAAGTGGAAACTGTGACCCATAGACATTCGCATTCACAAGACTGCAATCCAAAGACTGCAAATGCACTGCCAACCCTGAAGACTAAGATGGAATGCCTCTATGCTAGTCATTTCACCGGCTGTGTTACGTCAAATTTCAAATAAAGAATGTCTAACGGTCTATACAGATGTGTTACAACTTCATGCAAGAGGGATATGTACAGATAATAAATAACTTTTAAGGGACAATATCACAGAGATACGATATTTTATTCAAGCGATTCAAGTTTCCGTCTGAGTTGTCTCCGCCACCTACTTTCTGATAAAATATGTTAATGTCCAGTTTATCTCGACGAAATGGCACCAGTCGGGAAAGTTTCGCCACGCAAGCGGTCCGAGCAGCCCCACAATGCAATCTCCATGATCTGATTACGTAAATAAAAAGATCCATTGTTGGAAGTATAATGTCACTGCGAGCAGGTTTAGGATATGACATTAAAAATAAGTGCGCGTTACAAAATGTTAAGGCCTTAGTTATTCCGTATGTTTAGTCGCCATGAAATACGTTAGAGCATACAGGGTGTTCATAAATATCAGGGGCCCCAGACTAGATGCATTACGCCAACTCGCTTTTCTATTCGTTTCGTTTTTAAACCAATCGCTTCACTTGTAGATGAAGTGATACGAAAAGTCACGTGATCTAGCAGTGACGCGATTGGTTTAAAAACGAAACGAATAGAAAAGCGAGTTGGCGTAATGCATCTTGTCTGGGGCCCCTGAACACGCTGTAACTTTCCGACAACCAGTGGCCCGTTTCACGAAGCTACAAGTTACAATTTTACAAGTGTAAACTGTCAACATTGGTCAAAAAAGGTACTACAAGCGTTTCACGAAGCTACTTTTCTACAATTTGTAAAATTCAAGTTACAAGTGTAAAATTTGAACCATAGACATTTTTTTTATTTTATTGTTAGAAATTGCTTCAATCGAACTAACGTTTCTCGAAAATTTTGTTACATTGTCAACTTGTACTTGTCAATTAGTAAAAAAAACTACCTAGCTTCTGAGCTAAGTAAACTTGTAATTTGTTAGAGTCGCTGTCAAATAATTCATACTATATAGTACCTACCTCGTTTGTTTTTAAACGTCACTCTCATGTCGTACCGTCGTTGAGTTTAATTTTCTGTTAAAAAGTTTGTTGTTATTGTTATTGTATATTTTGTTATTGTTAGTTGTTGAGTTTCATTCTCAGCTAAAGTTTGTTGTTATTGTTATTTTGTCTGTAAATATTAAGTGAAGTTTCATAAGCTTGTGGAATGTGGAGGTACATCACGGGTATATGAAAAATCCTAAGGCCTGTGCCTTTTCGTGTATGACTTTCCACGCATCGGTCTTGGTTGCCGAAAATGCTCCAAAAAGTTCTTATTTCTTAAGCAACACTTCTTTTAGAAGTGTTGCCTTCAAAATTTTCCGGTTGCTTTCCATAATAACTAAAATAACTCCCGTACCTACTTTCAAATTTTAACGATAACGAGAGACACCTCCGAAGACTACGCGAGACTGGAGTGGAGACATCATCGGATTTACAGATTATAAATATAAATATTTCAAGATTTGACATTTAGAAACGTCAAAACATCAACAAACTTTTTTTTAATAGGGACTTGTTAAATCGAGATGTCATTCACTTGTAATCGAGATTACCATACGATCCTATTATTCTACCATGGAAGGCCGCGTTCGAGAAACACTTGTACTTGTAAATTGTAACTTTTTGCTCTTGTTACTTGTGAACTTGTAATTTGTAACTTGTAGCTTCATGAAACGGGCTACAGATAGTTTAGATACAATTGAAGCTCTATTACATAACTCTTAGGGTTTTACATTCATTGGTTTTTATATTCACAATGGAGTGCTGGCCCCTACCCTGATGTATGGTAGTGAATGTTGGGTGTGGAAGGACAAGCATGGAAGTCGTGTAAATGCAGTTGAAATGCGTTTTTTGCTTAGTATGTGTGGTATGATACTGATTGATAGAGTAAGAAATGAAAAAGTCAGGGAGAAATGTGGAATAAAAGAAGATGTAGTGAGTAAGATTGAAAAAGGCATGCTTCGATGGTTCGGTCATTTGGAAAGGATGGATGAAAGAAGATTGACGAAAGAGATATACAGATCGAAAGTGAGTGGAAGGGTCGGAAGGGGCCGCCCTAGGAGTAGTTTTTCGAATCTAATCGAAGAAATACTGGAAAAGGGCCGAATCTTAAGTACCTAGGTACCCAAATCCGAACGTGCGTGCATGATTCGATGTATGAATGTGGAAGAAGCGAAAGAAATTTGTCAAAATCCTAGCAAGTGGAAAGAAGTGGTCTCTGCCTATCCCTCTGGGGAACAGGCGTGATTTCATGTATGTATGTATGTATGGCTTTTAAGTTTTTTGTAAAGTACACAGGCCTTAGGCTTCTAAAAGCCTAGTAAAGTCAAATTCAGATATTTTTAAGCACCTTATAAATACTCGATGTTCCTAAGGGCATTTCATCTTAGTCTACAGGCAACGCATCTGAAGTCTTAGATAGCGGTCTTGAGATTGGAAATGTCAATGCGCCTCAGCAGATCCCACTTATTATGAGATGGCTTGTTTTCGTTTTTCATCGTCAAAAATAACCTACTCGGATTCAGGCCCTCTATTCCACATTGGTTTAACCCAACGTGTTTTCGAAACCACACTGCTTATTTACCATACAGCCGCCCTTACTCTCATGTTTATAAGATCGATTGACGATGTGTTATATGAAAAAGTAGAATAGTGCCGAAAAAGTGGAAAGACTAGAAACATTGTAATGCCTTCCGCCCTCATCGAGATTTTGAAATACAGGACGTTCGCAAATTAAAAAATTGATTCTAATGAATTATTGATTTGTTGTTATTTTGTGCAACAAGTGTGTAAATGAATATTCAATAAACACTTATCAAATTAGCACCGTTTTAATTGATTGCACTAATGTATTGCTTGCAATGATTTTACGATTATTTCTGGTCCAAAAGGGGTGGATGGTTTATTATTCGTCCGTTGGTCGATACAATCCTTTTTTTAAATTATCGCATGTAGTTGTATCCTTTCTTATTACACAAACTTGTCCGTGACCAAACCAATCACTTTCGTTCCAATTAAATGCAACTTGAAATATAATCGTAATTTACTTATTTAATTGTCCTGCGGTGTACCGTTGCGTGATAATTAAGATTTGATTCGGTGCTATGACGTTTTACAACATGTACAGATAAAGTTTAGAAGCCTCGTATTACTTATTAAGGACTTTATGTAAACGATGTCAAAGTTGAAATTGAAATTACCTGGGTATGGGTCAGTAGTTTAATTATAGTTGTATTATTTAATCATACTCTCCCGGTCCATGTCCAACCCTTATACCATGTTCAGTTCATGTCAGTTCGTCTGTCCGTCTTTTTATTAAACTTTATCTGGAGCTCTATTTGACATTCGATTAATTTATAAATATGGGTTATTCCCACCTGTTACCACCAATTTGTTACCACTGGTAACAGCTGGGATTTTTTTCCCCACCTGTTACCACTAAAGTACTCGGTGGTAACAAATGGGAACATTTTTTCCCTAAAATATTTGGTGATAACTACACTTAAAACATTTGGTGGTAACAGCTGGAAATTTATATTCCCAGTAGTTACCAGTGGTAACAGGTGGGAATTTATATTCCCAGTAGTTACCACTGGTAACAGGTGGGAAAAACTCCCAGCTGTTACCAGTGGTAGCAAATTGGAGGTAACAGATGGGAATAACCCGTCAATATCGTATAGAAAACTGAAACTAACGTCGCCTTCGTATCACGGAAGCATAGCCCTCAACTCTTAAAATAACACCGTATTGTGTACGAGCTTTAAGCAAAATGTGACAAGTAATCACGCTTCGAACTGCCACCTCACTGGTCATTAGGCATCCGCTTTCCCGGGGAATGTTCACGTCGAGAATGTAGCGCAGCCGCGGCTGCAGGCGGTGATTTATACACGGTCGGCGCGCGCGCACCCGACCAGACGCCGTGTTATTATGAGTACTCTAGAGGAAACTGAGGGTCGATTTTTTAATCTCACTGATGATCTTGAAATCACTATAGTCCATACTAATTGACTTGTCTTATTTAGTAAACACTTTTATAACCTCAAAATGATTTTTCGCCTAAATCAACATTTTCCTCATATAAAAACAATCCATCATGTAACGTCGGGAAAATTACGTGCAAAATGTGGCCTGTACTTGTTTTATTTACCAGGAAACGGCCGTGTTAGCCAAAAACGATGCATTTTGAGGTTATAAAAGTGTTTACTAAATAAGATAAGTCAGTAGGGTATGGACTATTGAAAATATTGTTGTATAAGATAGAGTCTGACCAGTGAGTGGTGACACTGAAAAATGGGGGCAAATTTAAAATATCACTAGCTGGTAACACGAAATGCATAACGACTGGATAGGTACTCACAAAGTGACAGCTTGTTTCATAGGTAAAATTGTTGCCATGAGAAAGATTAGAAAAAAGCCTTGTGTCACGACTCGCTGGTCAGACTATTAGGTGTGAAGAATTCTCAGATTCTCAATATCGGCAAATATTTGTGTGATGAGTAAATTGAGTGTGATTTGTGTGTTGCATTGCCCTTGCTTATTGTACTCCAAGGTTAACTGGTTGAGATCTCATGTGGGATAAGTTCACCTCTGTACATTATCTATATTGATGCAATAATGATTTGATTTGCCTACCCCACTCTGGGAATGAAAGCGTGAGTGTATGTATGTATGTATGTATGATTTTGTAATTGTGTATGTGTAGTTAACAGTTTACATACATACTATATCAATGTTACTACTTTCATGTGATTGATTCATGAAATGGACCGCTATCTTACGCGCCGCCCGTGTGACCTAGGTTTTGTAAACAGCCGGCGACGACTACGTGTCGCGCGGGCCACCGGACACTTCCGGCGGACAATGCGCCGTAACGACCGAAACGACGGCGGTGTCCGTCGTCTAATGGACTCTAATGGTCGGGTATTGGTGTTGTCTGGCGACACTTGATCGAGAAATAAAGGTGTTTATTCCAGAATCAACTGCGGCTGACGGTTCATAGGTCAATCAGAAATGAATCGATTCGTTCGGTGAAGGTGCGAAATACACCTTAGTAAGTAAGCCAGTAAGGTATGTTCTGCAACTTATTGAATTTGTTACTTACGCGATATCACCGACGATATTGGTTTTTCAAGAGCTACCCAACCCTACGAGACTTCGTTTTATGTCAAAGGATTTTAAAAAAAACAGCCATGATTTACATGTTATGGGAGATACCCTTGTTTTTTCTTCATACTCATCAGTATCATCTACACTTTTATTACTTATTTATTAAATAAGTACCCATTTCAATTAAAAATTAAAATTAAACTTTGAGTAAGTATTTCACTTTGATAGTTGTAAAGAAGTAGGGTATGTCGAGCGTTGATCTTAATTTGTGAAAATCAAATTTTATCGGTTTGCTAAATTTCCATTCCCATTTTTTCCCGATCTTTATTTATCCAATGGCAAATATTCTCATCCGAATTTCGCCTAATTGCAATTTTTTCTACTTATAATTAGGTCGAAAAAGGAAGGTAAGTTTAGGTTATGTTAGTTTTGCAGCAGGCCCGAAGGGCCAAACCGTTCAGAAATATCGACGGAGCTCCGCTCCTGAGGAGCTCTGTCGACACTATTAAATTCATTTCTGTAATGGTAAAAATGCGTCAGGGAAAATCGAATGAGTGAAAAAACACGACTGTGAAAAATCAAGATCAGGAAAAAATGGGAATTGATATTCTGTAAACCGATAAAATTGGGCTTTCGGAAATTATGGGACACAAGCCAATATATTACGTACAACGTCAACGTCATATCTTAACTTACTTTTGTATATGTAATTTAAAGTTGTGCCATGTTATTCAAAATATAAAAACTAGTTTAGAATTAAGAAGCATGTTTAACGTTTAACCGAACCGTTTCTAAGAGCTCTTCCATTTCGTCATCCGATATCTTCCGTAATTAATTTCTTTCGCAATATAAACCGCGAATCGATTCTGGAAGACCCAAATAAGAGGTAATCTCGGCGGTCCGGCCGCGCCGCAGATTCCGACGATGTCTGCGCGCGCGCCGATGTGGTCATTCGGAACTGCATGCCAAGACCAAGTCTAGTTGCAAATGTAATGCAATTCAAGACTAGAATTCGATAAACTGACGTTGAAAGACGGTGTCTCTACGGCCGTTTAAATTGATTAATAAATAAATACCTAATTGAAATACAGGAATTGATTCATAAAAGACAGTTAATATGCAATTGAAATACATACATACATAAACTCACGCCTTCATTATAAATATAGTAAAGGTAAATTCTATGAGTCGTACGTCAATATCTAGATTTAAACATCGACTGTGGCGTGACTTTTGTATTCCTACAAATGACTATGAAATCTGAAGATTAGAGCCTTTTTAGAGCATTCCATGTCAATTTAATGAATTAGTAAATAAGTTTCTGTCAAAAAATAATAATTGGGACAAGCTTTTGTTGCCGACTGTATATTTTTTTTGGATTTTTTTTATCTGCTTATCAAGATCAAACTATTGAGTCCTTTCACGGTATGTCTACGGTAAGAATAGCGGAGATCCTGTCGCCACCTTCCGACTCCATCAGATCAGCTCTTAGATACCATAATATTGCATTGTCATCTAGTTTACATATGTGGTCCAAATTTCAGCCCATTCCGTTGACGGGAAGTGGGTCCAATTTAATTTGCAAGATTTGACCCTTACTTACATACATCCATACTTTTACCTGTGGGAGGACCTTGTGCAGGGTCCTTCCGGGTTGGTACCACCATCTTATCCATTAACCTACCGCCAAGCAGCAGTGTTTGCATTGTTGTGTTCCGGTTTGGGGATAAGACAGCCGGTGAAATGACTAGCATAGAGGCATTCCACCTTAGTCCTCAGGGTTGGCAGTGCATTTGCAGTCTTGTGAATGCGAATGTCTATGGGTCAAAGTTTCCACTTACCATCAGGTGGCCTGTGTGCTCGTTTGCCTTCCTATGCCATAAAAAAACATACATTGCAAGTTAAATAAAACCTTGTACTTTGTCTTAGTAAGAGTGTCGTTCGTGATTATTCACCCAAATCTGCAGATCCGTTCCTCGCCTAAGCCGGTTGTCTAACCACGTACTGCCCTCCTAAGCTAAAACGCAGTATGTCAGATAAATTCCTGTAGCAATATCAACCTTATTAATAAGAGAAGAGAATGAAAACTGCTTTGGTTATTGATTTTGGAATACTACTTATTTTCTTAGGAGGGCAGCGTAGTCTGTTGTCGTTAACGTCGAAGAACAATGTTCAGGCCGCGTCAGTCGTCCGTAATTACCCCCCCCCTCATTGTTCTCGAATGGCATGGAACTAGCGACCCGGAGACGGAGATCTAGGTCTACGATCTAGTCTTTATACACTTGTTTCTGTTAGACTATTCTATTGAAATACAATTTGAATGCGATGTTTGAAATGAGATGTAGGAGTATAGTCAGTTAAGTAACCATGTCGAGGATATGCTTGGCCACATAATTTTAGATATTTCAAATGAGTTTTTCTATGAAATATTGGGATTTTTGTCGTTGACTCTTGAGTTTACGTTGCTTTTAAACAAAAGACATCAGCGAAAAAAAAAACAAGTGTCCTGTCTGACTTTGTACACTTGCTGCACTTTGTTTAACACAGTCATTAGCTTCTATCAACTTCAAATTTCTTTGGATGTGGAATGTGGATGGTTACCAAGAATTTTCTTTTACTTGTCCGGTGAGAAAAACTTATTAACACTCCAAAAAATAATTCAGGCAACCAAGACAGATTTTGTTTTAATTGTAAAATATACTAAAATAGGTTTATGGTCATGGTTGGCAATGCACTTGCAATCCTACCAATCCTACCATTACCATTACCATCAACTCAAGTAGCTGTAAGGATCGCGGGAAAGCGGTGGATGCGAAAATCACAAGACAGGTCTGAGTAGAGAGCCTTGGGGGAGACCTATGTCCAGCAGTGGACGTCTTTCGGCTGACATGATGAGTAGCTGTATGCTTGTTTTCCTTCTAAAGCCATTTATTTGTAAAATATTGAACTAGCTTTTGCCCGCGACTTCGACGAGTAAATTTCGATTATCGTTATTCCCTCGGGAACGGTTTAACTTTCCGGGATGAAAAAGAAACATATGAGCTAATTCAGGCTTAAAGCGAGCTCCATTTTAAATTTCATCAAAATCCGCCCTGTCGCAGCGTGAAGGAGTACTCGTAATACGTAGGACAAGCTTTCGCCGCAACTTTATCCGCGTTGATTATCGTTATCCCCTCCAGGCACTTTTATTTTTTTCAGGATAAAAAGAAGCCTATATGTTAATCTAGGGTATAAGCTATCTTCATTCCAAATTTCATCCATATCAGTCCTGCCGTTGCGGCGTGAAGTAACAAACAAACAAACATTCGCAACCTAAATAATAATTTAAAATTCCGTTCCAGCTTGATGGAGTAACTAACTCAAACTTTTGCATTTATATTATTGGCAGGATTTGTCATAAGGATAGTGGGGCGCTTACCCAACTATTGAAACACGCATCCCGGCGTGACGCAAGCGCGTGCGCAAGCCGTGTCCGATGCCCATCCACGCATGTCTACGGTTTACGATCAATAGTTCGTGGGCCCACACCTCCAGATGGAGCCCGGTTAGCTCAGGAATTTGGGAATGTAGTACTGAATGTGCATCGTGGTCCGAAGTAACATCGATAAGTAATGATTTAGATCGGTACCCTTACCATGAGTTACAATTACCGTACTCGCTAGCGAGTCGAATGCTCTGTCCCTCGCAGTCCTCGCAGTATTCTTAAAGAGTACGAGGGACAGAGTACGGTCAGGTGTTGTCAACTTAATTGGGTAAAAAAATATATTATAATATATGTGTATTTCTTCGCTAGAGAAAAAAACTAGCAGAAATAACGTATAGTATTTAGCTTATCGATCGAATATTAAATCAGAAACAGTTAGTGCAGTTATACTTCATTTAATTTAGAATGAGAAACCACAACAACATTATATTGCGGCTCGTGAACTGTAATCTCTTTACAATTTGTACTAGAGTAACAATTGACGACACGCAAATAAAGTGACATTAAAACAATTTTATTTTGCGGCTCCCAGACTATTGTACTGTACTATTTGCTAGGTAATAAATAGTTGACCAAACGCAATATAATGTTATTGTGGTTTCTCATCCTAAAATAAATGAACTATAGTGTTTGTGTAGGGATAGACCAAGCCAATGTCTTAACATGATATTTTATCGATTGAAAAATTGCCTCGACTTTAATTTAAAAATATATTTAAAGAGATGAGCGTTTCAAGAAACTGACTTCATTGTTATGCATTCATAGTAAGTTTTTTTTTTAAATTTGGTTATAAAGTGTTGTTGATATGTAAGAAAATGTGTGATAGAAAATGAATGTTTTGTTGAAAAGTTTCCATTAAAAAAATATACTAGATAATTTACATTTAAAGGAAACTTGAAGTAAGCGTCAGAACCCCTGGACCAAGGGAGATATTTGATGTTTAGAAACTACCAAAATGCAGTACCTTATTGGTACTATTTGGTACCTAACTTCAAATAATTAGTACCTCTATTGACAGCGAAAAAACGAGTAAATAAAGTGGCCAGACATTCTGACGTCAGGATGTCTGGACCATTTTTTTTACATAGTTTGAGACAACAAAACTAATTTATCTGTTTGTAAATATTTACTACCAACCTTTTTAGTAAATCATAAAAAAAAAAGATAAAAGACATTTATTCAGTAAGTAGGCCACACGGGCACTTTTACACGTCAAGAAATTACACGTCATTTTTTTTTTTATTCCCCCATCTGAATTTAAGTGCATGCGGTTTAGTCAACCAATCGATGACGTAGATCGGTCGCACACGACAAATCTCAAATCTCAAAAAGCAATATGTAATCGCTTCCGTAATAAAGTTGAGGAAACGTGGAAATTATCACTTTCTGTGTAAGAAACGCGGAAAGCAATGTTTAATTGGCTATAAATGTCTGAACATTAAATATATCATTTCCCCCATTTGATTCACTTTCACATCTTTCGAATATAATTTTACATTTCGTGTAGCTCAATGTCAACCGAATAAATATCATTTTTTTATATAAATAGTTGATCTGTTCTACATATCCTACCTCACCGAGGTGTACAAACCTTTTAAAATTCACAAGTCAATGGGGAAAAACCAACAATAATAAAAATATGACTAGATGTATGAATGTTGAACAAGCGAAAGAAATTTGTCAAGATCGTAGCAAGTGGAAAGCAGTGGTCTCTGCCTGCCGCTCTGGGAAACGGGCGCGATTTAATGTATGTATGTATGTAATAAAAATAAAAATATCACTTAATGTGTTAGTTGATAAACTAACACATCAGTCTTCATTCATTGCTTGTTTTATAAACTAATCTTCCATAGTATAAAAACTTATATAATAATCGATAAACTTTATTATTCGGAAGACTTGTCAATGTCATGGTAAGGCGGAAGGTAATGTGTTTATCAGCCTATTGTATATGTATGTTTGTTCCTTTGTGGGGCTTTAGAAACTAAACGCGTGGACCGATTTAAATGATTCTTATGTCAATCGATTTGCCCTAATCTTGTGTGTCAGTAAAGATATGACAGTGATAAAAAATCAACATGGCGGCAACCAGGCGCCATATTGTAATAAAGAAAAAAAAAGTCGACGAATTATGATAAGTCAAAATCATCTTTAGGTTTCTTGCATCATTTTTCATTTTGAATGATCATTTAGCATTTATAACGATTTAAAGTTGGAATTAAAGCTTGCTTTTTTTCCACCCTGTATAGCGGAAATAACCTCAAGGCAGTTAGTAACGTTTTCTCCGGCGGTCAGCGGCGGACGCTCGCTCGTTGTAACCGCGGTTCAGGGAGTCGTTAGTTAAGTCACGTTTAGTTAATCGCCGGTTAATCGAGAAAGCTGCAGCCCAGTTAAGTCCGCAGTTAATTTATTGGGTTATTGATTTATAGTAGTTGCTTTAAATTGTATTTACCTTGTTAAGAGAGAACTGTTGAATTATTGACAAATGTTTTATTTTCAAGGATCTCCTTAACATTGACTACGAGTAACTTAGATTACGAGTATTTAAACTGGTGAATTCCATATTTTTTAACATCTGTAAATCGTAGGTGATACTGTTAAACCGCGTAACTAACAAATTTATGATAGAACAAAATAAACCTTACTGTCATATTAAAAAGGTGCATTTTACTCCTTATTAAAAATGTTACTTACGCGGTTTTTCATTTTCACCGACGAAATGCCTATCTGGAACGTACATCACAATGAAAGATACTATGATTTGATGGTGTCATAATAAAATCTATAGTGGGTTAACTTTCAAAGTATGTGATGGTACAGTGGGCTGCAAAGAGATGTATTTATTCTTTACGTTATTGAATTGTAAAAAAGTACAACAAAGGAGACGTTGCTTTTGGGTCGACTGTAGGTACATTTGTACTCGACTGTGTGAGGTAAGTTGTGAAAAGCGCGGGTTTTAATAAGTTACATTTTGAAATCCAATTGATATCTAACTTAAAGGATTCGATGTTAGAGTAGGTTAAGCCAGCACGACAATGATTTGAAACAAAAAGAAAAACCAAAAAAAAATAATTTCATATGAAAAAGATTGTACAAACAGGCGTTACTTAACTATTAATGGGTAGTTAAGTAACGCCTGTTTGTACAATCTTGCCAGAAGACAGAAGTGAGAAAATGTAGAAAGAGATCAATATAGATTTTACATAAGAATCTTATGTGCACGACAGAGACAGTTTCTCTCTGTTTATCTTCATTGGTCAGTCAGCTGCGTGGGCGATTGTACAGAGATAAACTTTTCACTGGGATCTCTCACTGCTAATCTTCAGAGATTGAGAAAAGTGAAAGAGCACAATAGACAAATTTTTCATCTATTAGAACCTTGTCATCTTCACTCGTTGGATGCCTACACTCCAAAGTGTTCACTGACTTACGTTATATCATTAACTTTAATCTTCGCCTGTCATTTTCTCAACACCATTTTCCTTACCTGAAACAAACAAAACATAATATTAATTAGTTTACAATACACTTGATTTTACACTAATACGCTAAACCACTTTCCTTGCACTTGTCACGCCCGATCATCGAACCCTAACCGGTTTGTACGCTGTACTACTAACCACTGAGTCGGTCACGACTGAACGCATTGATGTTGTAAGGTAGCTTAGAGTATGTCTAGTAATACGCAGCGAACTACCTTACCATACCTTAGTAGGATTCTCGCAAAAAAATTGATGGTTTCCAAATTAAGAAGGCATACTACATACATACATAAACATACATAAACTCACTCCTTCATTCCCAGAGTGGGGTAGGCAGAGCTAAAGAATTATCAACAAGTCTTAAAACTTCTTGATAATTCTGTAACCACATTTTGCACAAGTAGGCTAAGATGTTTCACAGGTTGCAAGCCCATCGCCTAACAGTACTACAAGCCTTTATTCCCTTAGTCGCCTCTTACGACATCCACGGGAAGACATGGAGTGGCACTATTCTAACCCGGCAACCACACGGCAAAACCAAAGGCACTTATGAAAAATATACACCTATTCTACTAGACAAAACCATATCGTTTTTAACTCGGCCGTCAGTACTGTAAGGAAGAGCTATCGTATTGTGACAATAGGATAACATGCTAAAAGCAATATGGATTTACCGAGTACAATACGGCCCCTGTCAAATAAGCAGTATTAAATATCGCAACGTTGATATTAATTCGATAACATATCAAAAGCGATATAGTTTTATCTAGGAGAATAGGTTTTAAACTATATCGTTTCTATCACCCTCTATTCTACATTGTCTTTGCGCCTATTGTTATCACATTTAACTTATATAGGTCTTATTAAATGAATACTAATTAACACGAAGTAGTTTGTAGATGACCTGTAGAGACGGCCATATCGTAAAGTAGGTTAAAACTAGCCTATAAATGGAAAGTCTAGTGCCGTGCAGTTGCCTACAAAAGATATATCCACTTATTTACCTTACTGCATTCTAATAATGTCCAAAAGTGGATACAATGTTCTCGTGTGCGTCAGGTGACACGACTTAATTTGCTCAGAAACCATGCAACGATTCTAGTGTAAATCTATACATATCAAAACTATATCGTGACGGACTGACCGACTGACAGCGCACAACCCAAACCGCTGATCTTAGAGACTTGACATTTGGAGGCAATATTCCTTGGATACCCTGGAGTCCTTTGTTTTTTTTTTTATGGCATTGGAAGGCAAACGAGCACACAGGCCACCTGATGGTAAGTGGAAACTGTGTCCCTTAGACATTCGCATTCACAAGACTGCAATCCTAAGACTGCAAATGCACTGCCAACCCTGAGGACTAAGATGGAATGCTTCTATGCTAGTCATTTCACCACTAAGAAAGGATTTTGCGGATATCGACCGCAAACGGGATGAAATAGGAGAAAAAATATACAGGGTATTTTTTTAATAGGTGCACAAATTTTAATATTTGCTTCGCTATTGTTAATTAATAACATATGTTGTGTTATTTTATTCTAGCTTAAAAATCATTGGAGATATTGCCGATTCAATGATTCCACTAGGTTAACGATATTCATAGATCTAACGCAGGGGTGCGACGAGAGGAGCGTGCTGTAAAAAGGTTTTTACTGTTGAGGGGTTTGAAAAAGTGATTTTCTAGTAAAAAGATAAAAATATAAAAGATGTTTATTCAGTAAGTAGGCCGCACGGGCACTTTTACACGTCAAAGTATAACTTGGTGCCCACACGAGAACGTAAAAATTGGATAATTTGCATTAAAAAAGTAATTTTATTGTTGTAATTATTATGTATTAATGATACAAGATCATTATAGTTTATTAAATTAATTAAAAATATATAAGAGAATAAGACCCCAGGTGGCAAGTGGTTAAGAGATCCCTAGACATTTGCGTCCTCAAGACTACGGTGAAAGGCCTCTATCTGTAGTAATTTTACCAGTTGTTCGCGCACCGGAATACTATTAGTTAAAAGACTGCTGCTAATAAGAAAGGAGTATTTGTGTAGGTGAAAGCCAGGGGTAGACCTATAGACCGATGGACTGATGACCTACGAAAGGTAGCAGGAGACAATTAGATGGAGACAGCAGAAGATAGAGCACAATGGAGACAGTTGGAGGAGGCCTACACCCGAGAGGGGCCATGACTTAATATTACTACTATAATTTAGATTTTTTTTTTACATATCTTTAAATTTTATTGTATTTTGTTATGTTAGGATTAAGTCAAGGAACAATAAAGGCTTATTATTATTATTATTTGTGTAGGTGAAAAGTAAATGACCTGTTGCATGTAGTAGTGAACAAAAGTAATATAGAATTTAGGTCTAATTTCAAACATAGAATGTTAATCGGTCTATACAGTACCCCTACCATGAGTTACAATTACCGTACTCGCTAGGGAGTCGCATGCTCTGTCCCTCTTAGATCTCGCAGTATACTTATAAAGTGTGAGGGACAGAGCCTTCGACTCGCTACGCTAGCGAGAATGGTAATTGGAACTCATAGTAGGGGTACAGATGTGTTACAATTACATGCAAGAGGTCATTTACTTTAGTTTTTCATAATGAACATGCTTGGACACACGCAAAATGCTCGTGCAAAATGATATGTTCGAATTAATAATCTAATCAATAAAATATCAAAGTAAAAGAAGAGATTAAAAAACCATATAGTAAAGTGTACACTAATGAGGTGTAATTTGAGATCACAGTCATTCAATTGAAAGTACATCTTATCGCAAGCGCAATATAGCTGAATATTATTTGACAGTTACGTCAATAAACAGTAAAATAAAGTCTTAAGTTTATTTTGGTTCCAGTTAATTTGAGCTTATTAGCTTTAGTTTATAGTTGAGATTTGTTCGTGTTGGAAAGTAGCGTTTACGGGGTATGCCAGGGTATCCAAGCGTAGTGATTCTCGTTGGGAAGTAGAGCGTTGTAATTTCAGCGTTCTTTGTAAACGGACATTGGTTTTCTTTTCTATAATAACGCGTACCGATATTGGTTTCCCTGTATTTTTGGTAGCTCGTAATTATAACATAGAATATTTAGCCACGATTTTTTTATTTTTTTTAACGTAACCTTAAAATTACGTACAAAAATACATTGTTCTTAACATCAATCTGTTTGTAACAATAAAATCTAGTGACCCTCGACAAGATGCTTAACGCTAACGTAAACATTTGTCGATAACTGTCACAATTTATAGCATTAACTTATGCGCTCCATGCGGCCGCGGGGTGGCTTAAAATAACGATAACTTGTCGTATCCCCGAAACTCGAAACTGTCGACGGTGTAAAATAAATCCAATTTTAATTGAGATGAGTGTTATAATTATAACATATAGGTGTTCATTAAAAAAATAATTTGTAATGTTGGGGATTATTAGGATAATTTCCTCGAAATAACAAATATATTTGCATTGAAATGAAGCGCGACTGTCTGGTTCACGGTAGTGCGATAATACGACAAAAGAAGAACAAAAGAAGACAATCAAATACAAAAGAAGAGAGAAAAGGAAAATCTACAATGCAGTTACTGTAATTTTGTTATTACAGTTACTATGTAAGTTCTACATTTCATAAGATGAAGTCTCGTTGAGTAAGTTTACTGTGAGGTATCTAATTACAGCGACTTTACTACGGAGAATGAAATATACCTAATCACCACTAGCAAATTAACAACATAACATAAAATATTAAAGAAAATTACGTTATGTGTTAGTTTCCACACGCGTATTACGAAAAACATTATCTCATAGCAAGGAAAAGATTAACATGACAAAATACAACATTTACATGTGCAGCCTACTTCGTAAACAGTTGATACCAAATTACATTTACATCCGATTATGGTAAAGTAAACCCTATTCTAAAGAACTCAGGATTGTAAGATACGCAAGAAATAAAACGTTTATAAAGTACGCTACCGTGTAGCCAGTTTGTTTTTAAATAGAAAATGGCGGTAAAAGTAAATGCACCAGTTTTTTATGTTGGTAAGAGTTTCAAGATGGTGGATAAGTTAGGTTATCGGTGGTTACAATCTAACGATCGAAATGTTTATATACTGCATTTATTTTATGAAGTGATTCGAAGTATGCATAAAGTGAAATCTAGAAAAGGTAAAGAAATTTGTAAAAACGTTACAAAACGGCTCTATTCAAGTCTATGGATGAAGGTGAAGAATACTGCAGGATAGCTAGGTATATGTAACGTCGAATTGGTTACGTGTTGATAATAACATAGAACCTACCGTTTTGTCACAAAGCAAAACAAATCAAAGCCATTTAGCTAGACAAAGCAAAACAAATGAAACGTCAACTATGGTACATTGCCATTTTTGAGGTATCGGGAAACTGGCTTCAGTGGTAATTGTCGAGATCAGGTTATTTTTACGGTTCTTATAAACACATCGACTTTATTATCGTTTACCAAAGTCGGGTCATATGCTTTACCCACTCTTGCGGTCAGGTGGCCAGTCATCATCATCATGTCAGCCGAAAGACATCCACTGCTGGACATAGGCCTCCCCCAAGGCTCTCCACTCAGACCGGTCTTGGTCAGCAGAACGGGTGTCCCTCGAAATCCCTAATAACGCTTGTCCTAATGCATCGTTCGTCTGAATTATCATTTGTCATAAACGAGTTTTCAAATCAGATTTTTAAGTTTTTATAAAATCTGCGGTTAGGCTAGGTTTGGGATGTAAAAAAAAATAAACAATACTAAAAAAAACAAAATTCAGCCGGCTAGGGCTTTAGAATAAACGAAAATTCGGACAATTCGGCATTAGGAAAAATGACGATTAGGGATATCAATATAGATTCCAGCACAACTCGTTCCGCTGCACTGGAGACTGTTGGATGGCACTAACTTACATTCTAACCACTTTTCTAGGTTTCTTGTTAACCTGTTTTGGTTATAACATCAGTCCTTGGGAGGGCTCTTTACCAGCTTAAGTTGCAAACGCACTGAAACGGCTCGTTTCTTTTACGCCCATTGAATTATGCTTTGGTCAAACAGCAGAGAGGATCCGCTTCCTATTTCTTGCCGTCGATGGTCGGATTTCGCATAATCCTTTTGTAACTGCACCCGTTTCTAAAGAAATATTCCCTGCACTAGGTTCAGCGGTTTACGCTATTCGTTGTCTGACCGACAGTCACTCAGTCACGGAAGATATTTATATGTATAGATAAGACTAGCGACCCTCCCGATTTGGTTTACATTTTTTATATAAATAAAACCGGTCAAGTGTGAGACGGACTCGCGCAGGAAGCCCCTTTTTTTGTTTTTTTTTTTGTTTTTAGTATTTCTTGTTATAGCGGCAACAGAAGTACATCATCTGTGAAAATTTCAACTGTCTAGCTGTCACGGTTCGTGAGATACAGCCTGGTGATAGACAGACGGACAGCGGAGTCTTAGTAATAGGGTCCTGTTTTTATCCTTTGGGCACGAAACCCTAAAAAAGCTTCCTATTTAATCACTCTATCAATCGATGAAAACGTTTATAACAATCCGATGTGTAGTTAGAAAGATCGAAGCATGGACACCGTGTTTTTTTTGATTTACGTAACTTCGGCATATTACTAGGTATATCCATAGAAACTAAGTGGTAGATAAGATTTTTAAAAATTACAAAAAAAAAAACTGTTTAGATCAAAGTAATTAAATGTTGTATCTTTGGTCATTCTAAAAGGGCTTTTAGAGTTAACTCATAGTCAGTGTCAAATACGTCAATGTTGGCGTGACATACACTGTCAGTTAAGAGCCTTTTAGACCAGGTTAACGTGATTAAATGATTAAATTTAAAAATTAAATATCTTTTAAACCGTTGCAGTTATCATTTGTCTGTCGTCGGAAAATTTACTTTATTTGACCTAAAGAACGTTCCCTTAAAGTTATCGTAAATAAAAAAAAACACGGTGAATACAGAGGGACAGACAGACGGCGGAAAGCGACGAGATTTCATACTTGTAAAGATTTAAAAAGTCCTGTCCAGTTCTGCCTCCGTGGCAACTGCAATGCAAATTCCAGTAATGATCACAACTACACATATTTACCACTTTTACCGGAAAGAGATAGAGAGCTAAGTGTGTCTCTGTGTCGCGGGATGTTTCACTTTCGCGGGAGCCCGTGCTCGTGTCGTTTGCCTACTTACGCGTTTCCTATTGGTTTGTGTATGTAGATTGTAGTTATTGCCTTATGTGTTTGCTGTAGGAACGAGACGGGATATAGGTTTCTTGTTCTTTGTTTTAAGTGACCCGCTGGATGAGCCGGAATTTATTATACATAAAAACCTTCCGTGAAAAAATGATCTAATTGGGATAAACCAAAAAAAAATACCCACGGTTCTTACATTCTAGTAAGTATAGGTAATTTTAAGAGACCTATTTCATTAATTTTGTATTTGACCGAATAGTTTTGTTTTAATATCTTTTTTTATTCAGCAGACATTTTATGGATGACATGATTTTTTTGAATTTGGGTTGACATTTTCTAATAAATTACCACAATTAAATGATAGCTAATGATAAAAAGTGATTGTAATAGTGTAATAAAACATACAATTTCAAGGGGTTTTCACCTAACCCGTAAGATACACTTAGGAGGGCTTCAAGCCAAAAACGAAAGTCAAACAAAGGTAAAATATACTTTTGTTGAAATATCCGAAATAGATAAATATTTTAAAAACTTAATAATGCAGAACGGCTTTAAAACCCTATTCCTCGAAATGGTTTTCAAATTAGAGTAATTTAAAAAATATGAACCATCCCAATTGATTGTGAAAACCGCATCAAAGTTCATTGCGAGGTTTAACAGTTAGCGGATAAACAGAGAGAGACAAACAGACAGATGCAGAAAGCAAAGGCAGAAAATTGAAAGAAACGGTGACAACATCGATGAGAATCGACGAGAGGACTACAAGTATTTGTACTAAAAAGCTTGAAAAGACGGACTAAGACGGTTAACATATCACTGAAACCGGCATAAAATAAACACACAAGAACGAGAGAAATTCTCTATTTAAAACCCGTTGTAAAGTCTACACCTTACTTGGACACGTACACAAAGAAATCGAAAGTACCAGTCAAAACGGTCCCATATTACTCATATCACTTTTATATCGCATAGCTTTAACATCAACAGCACTTAAACAATTCATTAGATTCATACATACATACCTTCACGCCTGTAATCCCAGAGTGGGGTAGGCAGAGCTACAGAATTACCTACAACTTTAAAAACTTGGTGATAATTCTGTAACCACACTTTGCGCAATTAGGCTAAGATGTTTGCCAGCGTATTAGTGACAGGATGCAAGCCCATCGCCTAACAGTACTACAAGCCTTTATTCCCTTAGTCGCCTCTTACGACATCCACGGGAAGACATGGAGTGGCACTATTCTAACCCGGCAACCACACATTAAATTCATTCAAAATCTAAACAACCATCTCGAAGTTGCTTAATCTTACTAAAATACATCTAAATAATGTTAGTTACATCACGAGCAAGTCAAGTTCAAGAGTTCTTCGACCCATTATTATATTACAAGTAGAGGTCGGCAAGTGCTCGCGCGAGTTGCATCAGAGGGCAATCAACTTAGTAGCTAAGTGTTTAGTAATGACGAGTGAGATACTTTAAGAAAATTCGTGGTTACGTCATCATACGATTAGTATTTTCAAATGCATATTTATAATTAAGTTTTTGTAGTCAACTATTCTCCTTATTCATAAACGCACTATAAACCTATTTTAGATAAAGTTAATTTTGTCACTTTCAGAGGCTAATGTCACATTGACAGATTAGGACAAAGCAGCAGCAGAAATCAACGGAAACCGAAGTAAACTTAACTTTTAGTTTACAATTAAATATAAAATAATATATTGCACACGTGTTACTGTTACTCTAAAATATAAATTTTTTTAAAGTTTGCATGCCATTTTACCAAACTTGAATTGCTTACTAGTTACATGATTTGTTAGTTAGGAGTCTTATTTTACGATAGTTTGTTATTTAGTATAGGTATGCATTTTCCTTTTACCTTTGTCTCTTAGATCATAACCTTGCACTATAAAATTACTATTAAAATTATTATTTTTCACGTCACTTTGTCATCATTGAGCAAATGTTATGTATTAAACTTTAAGTGGAAAGTGCTTTGGCTAACTGTTCTATCCTTTGTTTTTGTATAATATGTGAATTTATGTACGCTGTTTGTTTCACAATAATAATAAAAAAGTTAACCTTCAGGGGGAGGACTTTTTATCTATTTTCGCACAGTTTTCTGTATATTAATGGTATGTGGGAATGACTTCTTATCCTTATTATAAGTTATTTCATGTTAGAAGTTCAGACAGTTCAGGGACAAACGACACAAAAGATCTGTCCATACGAAACCGCGAGTAAAAGCTACGTTTATGTAACCAACACGATTCACGTGAAATATGGCAAGTTTTTTCATCAGGAAGGCTTGCGTCAGCCGTCAAACGAGTTTCGGTGAAAGAGAAAATGCGGCCGTTTCAAGTCAAAAGGGAATTTACTTCTCCTGGCGGTTATGTTGTTTTACTCATTGATCAATACGAATATAATGGCAGTGAAAATAAAAGTAGCGTAAACGCCAGTCGTCGTAAGGTCAATGAATTTGGACGGTCGTAACCGGTCGCGACGAAAAGCGAATTTTACCGGACGCCATATTGGGTCGCAGCGAAAGTAAATAATTTTGTTTACTTTCTTTGCTAGTTATGCAACTTTATTGTTCGGTCAACAGGTGTTTCTAATCGTTTCTTAAATAAACATGTTTAGATAATGTTTTTAACAAGAAGTGATAATGGTAACAGCGCAATAATTAGGTATTAACGTATGTTACAATTCGCATTCATTTTGATTTTTTTCAAATTAGAAACAAGTTATAAAATATTTTCATATGTTTAACTTAAGTACTGGTTTTCTATATCGCATTTTAAGGTTGGTTAAAATGCCCGATTAAATGAGTTAAAAGAAAACATGGCAGTTAACTGACCGTGACCATAAAGTTTTCGAAGATATAGACCAGACCTGATTTTAGTACTCAAGGTGGACATTTGCAGTCTTGTGATCGCAAATATGACCAGGCGTCAGAGATTTCCCACGAGATGGATCATTTCCCTTCTTCATACAAAAAAAACGAATAAAAAACCGACTATGCTTAGCAGGTTACATACATTTGTTCGTCAATTTCAAAATTATTCAGGGATTAAGTAGTGGTGGAATATTGTGCAGCACCAGCACCGTCTTATCCTTTACCCATTGATGAGTTCCAGAGGCAAAGATAAACGGTGAAATGAAATCACATATCTATTTAGACGTTTTCATCCTAGTCCTAAAAAACTTAGATTGGCAACGCATTTGCAATCGCACATTTAAGTATGCAAATGCTTGCATTGTGTGCTATTCCCCTTCTCCTTGTCATAAAAACATTAGTAACGGAAAACATTATATCTCCAACAGCAGCCAGGCCCAACGGCTCAGCATCCGGCCCCATGTTTGGAGCTCGTCATCGCGGAGAAAGCTGCGAAATGACGTTTTACGATGCTCAAGAAACGGCCGGATCGGGTCGGGTGGGAAATTGTGCAATTTTATACAATATTAGCTTCTGCCTGCGACTTCGTCTGCGTAGATTTCGATAACATAAAAAAAATTGTAGTTCCCTCGGGGACTTATAAATTTTCCAGGATACATACATACATACATACCTTCACGCCTGTGATCCCAGAGTGGGGTAGGCAGAGCTACAGAATTACCTACAACAATAGTACAAAGTAGCTTAAAGTCGTCGATAGAACTTCTGAACGATGTTAACAAATTAGTACTGATTTACACATACATGCATACATACATACACTCGCGCCTTCATTCCCAGAGTGGGGTAGGCAGGGCTACAGAATTACCAACACCTCAAAAACATTGCTGTTAATTCTGTCATTTGACACGTTTGATTTCCACATTTTGCAGAAACAGGTGTTTACCAGTGTATTAGTGACAGGTTGCAAGCCCATATCACCTTATTGACTCATAATCTCAAATATTCACCAAGCGTGCTTTTTGTTTAAAATAACGTATAATGAATAGTTATTTCATCTTAAACTTAATATGAAAATAATGATCTAATGTATAAATCATTCCAAAGATCTCATTTGATCTTTAAAAGTACGTGATTATCTAGTAATCATAGTGAATTGGTTCGTTTAGTTTTGTTTACATCTTTTGCAAGTTCTATTCACGGCGACCTTATGTGTTAATTGAGGGTATAAGTTATCTGCATTATTTCAAAATCTGTCTAGCCTTTACAGCGTAATGGAGTAACAAACTAATACTAGTTAATGTTTTTAAAAATCGTTAAAGGAGAGAGAAACATTACCGCATTTTGTATGAATATTTTTGGCTTCACAGTCCACTTAAGCGATGAACATTAAAATGTTGATGATGGCACTTGCGTTCTTTCTCTTATAATGAATGACAGGTTCAACCGGCGCCTGCGCGGTGAGTGATGACAGCGGCCATCTTTGATTATTGGGCTGTCAAATCGTTAAGAAAGCTGGTCATACACGACTGGGGCATGGTTTAATGTGCAAGGTAAAGGCATAGTTATTGTAAATCACTGCTCAGAAAGAATGAAAAGTTGTGTCCATTTGTATCTGCTATGAGTATGACTGAACATCCATTATCCTACTATTAGATGGGTTTTGGGATTGGTAGTAGATGCTTTTGACATTAATACATACATACATACATAAAGTCACGCCTTCATTCCCAAAGTGGGGTAGGCAGAGCTACAGAATTACCAACAACTCTAAAAACTTGTTGATAATTCTGTTACCACATTTTGCACAATCAGGCTAAGATGTTTACAAGTGTATTAGTGACAGGTTGCAAGCCCATCGCCTAACAGTACTACAAGCCTTTAAGCCCTTAGTCGCCTCATACGACATCCACGGGAAGACATGGAGTGGCACTATTCTAACCCGGCAACCACACGGGGCTTAGAGGCTGACATTAATAGGTGTCAGAGTTTCAATTTGACTTTGATTAAGTGTGTTTTTTTAAGCTTTCAAAGTTTTAGCTTTGGTTTACAGTAGAAGCAATTTCAATTAAATGTTGATATGGAGTTGGCTTTAACATTGGGGAAAGACAGGGAATTTTTTATCCTGAAAAATAGGTCAGTTCCCGGGGGAATAGCATCGACTTCTACTCGGATGGAGCCGCAGGCGACAGCTAACGCACGATAAATTATAGGCAATTTTTTTAGTGGCAATATTTAAATTACAAGTTTAGTTTGGAAAGAAAAATACAATGCAATAGCAGTCAATTACTTCTCTTAAGTAAGTTCTTAATTAACCACGGACAATACAATAGTATGAAATTATCGATCCATTGATCAATAGCTGATTATTGTGAGAAACCAATGCTGACTTATAGTGTTACATGCGCTATGTTATGTATCCCAATTAAAAGGTACAGTCGTGAACCGGGATTGTTGAGCCACTTACCCATGTTTCTAATAAGGCTATGTAATGCAAATCGAATAGCTGTCAGCCAGTCGTTGACATCGGTTATCGAAGACACGGCTAAATTACGAACGATGGCAAGTGGTGAGCCACAATCTCGGTTCGTGACTGTACATAACGCTATGTATAAAATACAATTTCCACAAGTTTTACACTTTAAAAGAATAGTTGAGTATCTAGTTAGCATATACTCATAGTCGCACATAGACCAGGGCCTCTATTCTTAACGGTAAAAACCATTATCGTCGTTGACCAGAGGGGTTATTATGACGTAGCAATGCTGTACAGTTTATGCTGAGAGAAAGGGACAGAGCTATGTAACTGCTATAGCTCTGTCTCTTTCTTGGTATGGTATTGTTTTTCACTCGGCCGAAATTACTGTCAAGTAAATAAGAGCTATCAAAACTTTTGGATTTTCCCGTGTTGAATCAAGGCCCAGGTCAAAAACGATATTGATTTTCCCGCCTAGAGTCACGGCTAGGGAATGTAATTTAACCGGTTATAGCCGGTTATTGGCATTCCCTAGTCACGGCCCTTTTATCGTATTGTAAAAGTTTCATTTAAAAAAAACCGCCCAGTGCTTTCATTCATACTTGCAACACCAAGAAATAGTCGTTTTTATTTTTCATTAAATTGAACATCGACGTGAACGAAATATAAGTACAAAAATCTAGTCGAGCAAACGATATCTAACCCTATTTTTATAAGTATTGAAATCTCTTTGTATATTTTGCTTACGAAAAATTCTCTAATTACAGAATAACTCCCTCATTTATAAACGAACTGCAAACTTATTTTATTTGAAGTATGCTTTGTCACTTTCTGTGCAAATGTTACAATAATAGATAAAGACAACGTTTTAACTATATTTTAGCTTTCGTGCGTTTATAAATTACTATCACGTTTAAAAGAAAGCCAACCATTAAGTTAAAATAGACAGCCTTATTAACGTCGCACTAAAATAGTTAATTGATCGGTATCGCCATACCTTTCCATGGGAAGCCGTCATGGTTAGACATTTGGATGCGTTAATCGGAACGCAAAATCTTAGTTTAAAGCTTGTGCTCCACTCACAAGAGTGCACGCGATAATTATGCTCTTGCTTTGCTTGCTACTTAAACTGATGTTACCTTAGACTAACTGTGATGCAGTTAGATGTGGTAATTTTGACATATTTATCTTCCATAATAGTTACATGGTTAGGAGCCACGACAAATCTAGTAACGAGTAACGATCTCGTAAATAGATTATTTAATTATTTGTTGTATGTTAAGCTGGTAAGATCATACAGTGACTTTTTGTTTTAGCAAGTAGGTATCAGATTTTTGTGTATAAGTTTGACTCCTTTCTCTGTTGTCTGTCTGTCTGTGAAAATTATGCAAAGATGCAGTCTGCTAGTTTTTAATAACCATACCTGGGATAACTCGGGGCAAGTTCTAGGGATTTGGTATCGATAAAAAAGATGTCGATATAATTAAATTAATGCATATGCACATTGATCATTCTCGATTACTGTAAAGAGGTTCGATGTCATATCTGATACCGAGCCTCTTAAGATAATAAAATATGCGGATGTCATTTCAATCAAAATGACAATTTACCCTCAGTAAGTACCATTCATATTCGTACGTTTAGCAGTTTAAAGTGGATATTTTCATATAGACGGCAATCATTAATACCGACAAATATGGAAAAAATATGGAAAAAATATTGATTGTAGGTATATTAGGTATTTAAACCGTTGTAAAATAAACATATAAATATACGTGTTTATTTAATCTAAAAATGAGGAGAAAATAAGTAATATTTATTTATGTCGAATAACATTTAGATGTTGGCAGTAACATCGATATATTTTATTTCGATAAAATATTTTTCTACATCAGTTTCGTACAGATGCCCCGAGTTAGCCCAGGTATGTTAATAACTTGCGATTACAAATGTAGGTCTGGGGGGTTATTATGACATAGTTATGCAGTTCAATTTACGATGAGAGAAAAGGACAAAGCTATACATATAACTGCTATAGGTCTGTACTGTACGCTCGGCATAACCTGAAGCTGAAGCAGAGCTATGTCATAATAACACCCCGGGTCTCACTTACCACCAGGTGCCTGTGTGCTCGTTTGCCTTCTCCATGGCATCAAAAAACTTAAAAACGAGAAACTAAAAAACCGGCCAAGTTCGAGTTGGAGTCGTGCACGAAGGTTTTAAGCTAACCAAACTTAAACAACATTTGACACTACAAAATCTAGAATGTAATGACCATTTTAGTAAAAAAAGTAATTGTAAAAAGATCTGCGATCCCAATATAAACATGACCTTTGTACAGTCAGGTCCTCTAGCAACATATTAAAGAAAAGCACCTTTTTCACTGGAATAAATATTTATAATTATTTACCAGATAACATTAAGTCATTAGATGGCAATTTTTTTAAAATGACACTCAAAAATTGGTTAATATCGAAATGATACTACAACCTAAATGAATATTTTTGTGTATGAATGATTGACACAAATTTTTACTTACTTACTTTTTACTTTTTTTAGATCTTAAAGTTAAGTTACCTACCTTATAAACTATTGTACGTCCGAAATGGGCAAACTGTTGAGTCTGATATATTATATATAACACCGATTGTACCTACACAGTTTTTACAATAAATATATCTTTATCTTTATCTTTATAAAAACGGCAAAAAAATTATGTTTGTGGTATGGGAGCACAACTTAAATATTTATTTTATTCTGTTTTTAGTATTTGTTGTTATAGCGGCAACAGAAATAACTATGTCATCTGTGAAAGTTTCAACCGTGTAGCTATCACGGTTCATGAGATACAGACATACAGACGGACGTCTGCTACTAATAGTCTTAGTAATAGGGTCCCGTTCTTACCCTTTGTGTACGGAACCTTAAAAACGAACAAGCTCGCTTTACTATTTTATCGCTGTTACAGGTTCACCTGCTTTATATAATTATAATTAAGTTAAGACGGACGAACGATGTTATAATTTCACTTTTACAGCACGCTCTGAATGTTGACCTGGTCCGAATTATTTTAGCATCAAACTAGAAGATGAACTAATTTAGCAACTTGTTGTGGAAATCTTGTCAAGGACGGACGTTGAGATGTAACGAGGTCATTAGTAATTGTAATCTAGGTTTAGTATTTACCGCAAAAAATAGTTTTAGTCATAATTATGTAGAAGAGACATCGCTGTAGAAATGTGAATCATACCTACTCTTACACTTCATGATACGGAGCAGAAAACAGAGCCTCGAGATGTTTATCCTGTAAAATAAGAAAGACCACCGAATGGTCTCATGGAATGTTGCAATTTTGGGATTTAATAGTGGTACCTGACTAATCTTAATGAATTAATTAGAACCTTTGCAATCCTAATTAAGAAGAATCCTGAAGATTTCTTGAAGGGATAGAATGCGAAATGAGACGGTGTTGCACATAATGGGGAAAAAACTAGAAGTCCTAAGCACAATCAAGAGGCGCAAATTGGAATAATTTGGTCCCATAATACGGAATTAAAAGACTTTTAAAAATTATAGGCGTACAATTTCCTGGCTCAAACACCTTTTTCTTTATTGCATGGGAACACAAACGAGCACACAGACCACCTGATGATAAGTGGAAACTGTGACCCATAGACATTCGCATTCACAAGACTGCAAATGCACTGCCAACCCTGAGGACTAACATGGAATGCCTCAATGCTAGTCATTTCACCGGCTGTCTTATCCCCAAACCAGAACACAACAATGGTTAATGGATAAGATGGTGGAACCAACCCGGACGGACCCTGCACAAGGTCCTCCCACCTAAGAAAGAGAGAGATTTAGAGTGGCTGTAGATAAAGTTAATGAGATGACACCTGAACAAGAAGAATACTAATTTACTGATCTCGATATCGATCTAACCGATCAAGGTCGCACGCGCGTCATTGACAATGAAAGTGAGGTCGCCGACCCGCGAAGAAAGTTCAAGCAACAGGGAAGCTGCCACCGCAAAACGATCGGGTGAAAAGAAAATGGCGGAGAGAAATGGTTAGTGGTTTTAAAGATGATTAAAGTAAATAAAATTGGCGTTTGGTAGGTAATGATGTAATTATTTGGCGAGAAGTTACGAAATCGCAATTGGTATGAAATCTATGAGCGGCCATTTTGTTCCAATATGTACGAGGGCTGCCTTTTAAGTTGTGTCGTTTGCCAACCTCCCGCGATTATTTAAAAAAAAACATATGGCATTTTCATCCTTTTGAATTTAGAACTCGAAAACAAAAGAATGTTTTCAAATTGGTCGAATAGTTTTATTACAGCGTCTATTCAAAGGTGACAAGTCGGTTGTAAAAATGGAAATGTCTAAGGAAAATTTGCGTGCGGTAATTTTCTACAACTTTAAAAGGGGATTATCGCGACTTCAGTGCTTTGAGGAGATCACATCTGTGTTTGGTGATGCAGCACCGTGTCTTAGGACTGTAGAACGCTGGTACTTAGAATTTTTACGTGGGCACTCTAGCCTCAGTGATAAGCTTCGTGAAGGTCGTCCAAAAACCGCCATGACGCAAGAGAATATCGAAGCCGTGCGGCAGCTAATACTCGAAGATCGTCATGTGACATACCGTGAAATAGAGGCATCCGTGGGCATTTCAGGGACCACTGTCCAAAAAATCCTGCACGAAGAACTTGTTGTAAAAAAGTTGATCTCTCGTTGGATACCACATTTGCTTAGCGACGACCAAAAAACAGCCCGTGTAAGTTGGTGTCGCAAAACTCTGAAGCGATTCAGCCGAGGAGAGTCAAAACATGTTTATGATGTGGTTAGTGGTGACGAGTCTTGGATATATGCTTACGATCCAGATTCAAAACAGCAGTCAACTGTCTGGGTCTTCCAGGACGAGCCAAAACCGACCAAAGTCATACGCTCTCGGAGCACTTCAAAAAAAATGGTTGCCTCGTTTGTGGCAAAGGGTGGTCACGTCGCCACTATTGTACTAGAAGATCGCAAGACGGTTACCGCCGACTGGTATACCACTGTTTGTTTGCCACAAGTCATCACCGAATTTCGAAAAAACAACTCGGAACGTCGTATGATACTGCACCATGACAATGCAAGTTCGCACACCGCCCGCCAGACAAAGATGTTTTTGAACACCCAAAACGTGGAAATTTTAGATCACCCGCCTTACAGTCCTGACTTAAGCCCTAACGATTTTTTTACGTTCCCCAAAATTAAGCAAAGTCTTCGTGGTCAACGTTTCAGCTCACCCGAAGAAGCTGTTGACGCATACAAATCGGCCATTTTGACTACCCCCACTTCGGAGTGGAATAAATGTTTTAAAAACTGGTTTGAACGCATGCAAAAGTGTATTAAATATCGCGGCGAATTCTTTGAAAAACAATAAATGGTAATAATCTATTAGATTGTCTATACTTATTTCAAACGACACAACTTAAAAGGCAGCCCTCGTATATATATATACTCTAAACAAGTAAAGTACCTATAGCTCGTTCAAATTAGGATGACCCTGGTGACTGCTTATATAAATACGTAATGTTTTTTAATTAAATGATTTTACGATAAAGAAACATACATAGAAATCGCTCCAAACTAGGAGGAGGAAAAAAAAGGGATATGACATTTTGAATTTCTCTAATTTCGGTGTAAAAATGTATTCAATTCAAGTTGTTGCGCTAAAACAAGATGATTAAACAAAGCGAGACAGTCCATTGTTAAATGTACATACATACATAGATACATACCTTCACACCTGTAATCCCAGAGTGGGCTAGGCAGAGAGCTACAGAATTACAACTTGAATAAAGTTGTTGATAATTCATTGTTAAATGTGTTTGGCATATTATACTCTCCTATGCACGGTAATAAACTTCAATCGGTTCGACATATAAAACTGTCAATGAATCAACATACCTAATATTGAATTATTATAAATAAAAAACGAATAAATAACCGAGGACTTTGATGTGCGAGCATAACCTAATAAAAACATAATATTGTTTTGAAAACCGTAAATAATTGTAGACGTTTCTTATATTAAATGTGGAAAACAAAACAATGCTAGCGATTCGGCACACCGAGCTATAAACATACACCGTAAAACAAATTTGAAGGGCGACTATACTTTGCTTTCGGCCTTCTCGTTTTGCCATTTTTAGGGTTCCGTGCCCAAAGGGTAAAAACGGGACCCTAATTCTAAGACTCTGCTGTCCGTCTGTCCGTCTGTCTGTCACCAGTCTGTATCTCACGAACCGTGATAGCTAGACAGTTGGAATTTTCACAGATGATGTATTTCTGTTGCCGCTGTAGCAACAAACACTAAAAAAGAATAAATTTTTGTTATAGTTAATGGTACGGAGCCCTTCGTGCGCGAGACCGACTCGCACTTGGCCGGTTTTTTTAATTACTTCTCCTGTGTTTGTATTTCACTACCTCATCTTTTTTATGTGCGGATCATTTAATAAGCATTTAGCACTTTTAAGAACATAATAAAAGAATCTATGCCGTTACTAATAATAATCATAGATGATAACTCGGATAGCGCAACCGATTTTCATTGAAATAAGTAAAAAAAAAAAAATGCTTTGGAATTAGTCTATTCAAGTTTACCGTTTATATTTACTTATAGCAATCCACATTTCATGGACATTCATTTCCGCGTGCAGAAGCTTTATTTTTATTGTGGTCACAAGTTTAACCTAACCTAACCTAACCTACGCAACGAATGCTTGAGATAACCTGACAACTATAAGGTTTCAGCAGAAATTAGCTTCGCTGAAATGAAATTCGGTGAAATGACACATTCGATGAAATTTTTGTTGATATTTCAAGGGGATCCGCTGTTCGGTCAGGAGTTACGAAGTCTTGTAGAAAACAAACAAGCTGACATTAACTTCAAACTAATAACCCCACTTTTCCTCACAATAGAGTCGTCGTTACAGCAAATCTCATTCTTTATGACAATTATCTATCAGAGTCCATGCGCGGCATGTTTTAGAAGGGGCCGTGTCAGTGTGTCTGTCACTTGATCCTTTCTAAACGCATAAACCAGCTTGTTCCGAGACATTATTTATCGAGAAAATGCTAACTAAGTAACGTTTTAGAATGGCGGATATTAATTAACCCACAATGGACGTAAAGCAAAAATCACGACTTTGTTACACATACATATATAATTTTAAGACTTCTTGGTAGTTCTTTAGCTCTGCCTACCCCACTCTGGGAATGAAGGCGTGACTTTATGTAAGTATGTATGTATATATAATTTTATCAGAGATTTGCTCTTTTTATTTTATGTTGTCTGTGCTTCAACAATTTTTTTTAAATTTTGGTGGCAATTTTCACTAACCACTTATTAAAATACATTTTATTTTAATTACTTTAAAACAAGTATAAATTTAACTTATTACTTCATAGCTTTCTCTAGCAGTCAACCACATACTCAATCAGAAAACTCGGTGCGCTGAAAAAAACAAACGGAAAACAAAACGAGAACTTACAGCATATTAAAATCCCCGTAATTTAGATTAAATCTCCTTATTGGGCCAATCCAATTAGAAATTTTAAAATTAGGACTCCATTAGGTAAGATAATAGTAAGATTCCAAGAATGGTAACGACCAAATTGGATCCAAACCTTGTTTTAGATTCTTATTCCATTCCGTTTCTTTCCCCGTCTAATGTCCAAGCACGAAGTTGACTTTTCTCGAAATTATTTTGAATTTAATGTAATGCAACAGTTACAATTTAAACTAATTTACCATTAACCATCAATAATATATATCATAAGAGATATTAAATATATTTCAGGGTACAATCTCACATAAATTGACCTACTCCAAAATTAATCTCTAGGCTTGTGTGGTTTGACATCGAAAAACTTACCCATACAGAGAAATACATACTTAAACACATAGAAAACACCCTAATCTTAGGACCAAATACTCGCGTTCGTCACACAATTATCTGCTTTTACGGGGATTTGAACCCGGGACCGCCAGCTTCGTACGCAGTCACTACCAACTAGGATTTCACATTCAGCGAGTAATTTCCTAAAAACATGACATGACATGACACATATATAAAAAACAATCTCAGGGTCCGGGCCTAATTAAGTTTCATTAAGGACAAACAATACTAAATGTGGGCGGTTTAATACACATTATTAACAACACAACACACGTATAAATTAATACATTGAATACAAATTAATTAATTGAAACAATTAAATCTAAAGCAATTCTCACACTCAATTCAATGCAACAACAATTACGAGCCACGAAGTTGTTTGGCGTTTACGCTCTTTTGATTATTCATACCATTTAATTCATACAGTAACAAATACAAAAACAGCTTAACAACCAGTTAACACCGGCCCCCTTTTTGGCTCGTATATATATGAATTAAATAGAGATTGGCATTAAACGTGGATCGTATACCCACGCAGTGACCTTGAGTAAGAATTACGACCCACTATAATAATTATATATATTTCTTAATACTTGAATTACTTTAGCATGCAAATGATACTATCTACACACACACTTTTTCAGTATTTGTATTAAATATTACTTGCAAATGTTGAAGAAAATACACGCAATACATCCCAAACGGATTCGTCTTCGAGTAGTTTTCCCTAGAAATTACGCAAATGTATGCAAATAAGTTAGGCAACAGGTGAATAAGGTAAACCGGACCGGATCCAATAAGAGTATATAGGACTTAAGTCGTTAGTTATGTGTCGTTAGTTAGTAAAGTAATTATAGTTGGGAGTATACCCTGTGGTGCCGGCAGTACATGGCTCATATCATCCCGTGGGCATCATAAAAGGCGATTAAGGCAGTGTGAAAAAGCATCATACATAAATACATACATAGGTACATAAACTCACGCCTTCATTCCTAGAGTGGGGTAGGCAGAGCTACAGAATTACCAACAAACCTAAAAACTGGTTGTTAATTCCGTAACCACATTTTGCACAATCAGGCTAAGATGTGTATTTTAGTGACAGGTTGCAAGCCCATCGCCTAACGATACTACAAGCCGTTATTCCCTCAGTCGCCTCTTACGACTCCCACGGGAAGAAATGGAGTGGCACTTTTCTAAGCCGGTAACCACACGGTGTGGCGGCAGAAAAAGCATCGATCTCCTAATATCCTGCTCATGAGATTATACTGTTCGAACACTTGTGAACCCTATATTATTATCCTGCGCACCTAACTGCTTCCATAAACAGGAGCATCATCATCATCATATAGTTGGGAGTTACTTTGGTTATGCTTATTTCGAGATTACGGTCCTATTATGTCTATCAGATCTGTATTCTTGTTGAGGAAATTATAGATCTATTTGAGTTTGATAAATTTTACAAGTATCACAATTGAATGTTAATAAGACAGTCATTACATTTCAGACATTCCTGAAGACATGTGTGCAGAATTAGAAACCAAGCAACAATGTTTTAAGCGTGACTCTCCGTGTCTAAGTGCTGTAAATGTTCATTGCATCAAATGTGTTTAAAAATACGTATCATATTACGGTAATCTCTACCCTATTACGTAAATTACCTTCGATAAGTGAATCAATCTCATTCGCATGCTGTCCGTGGATTGAGTTACAAATGGATGACACAATACCTTTACCCATGCCTGCGCCGCTAGCATCGGAGTGTAACGATTGTTGGCAGAGAGCTAGGGGAAACGAGGAAGTGACTTAGTGTTTTAGTCAGGTTTATGTTTGACTTAGCGGTTTCGTATATATGTTCTTAAAATACGCGTTAATGTTTGCTAAAGGAAAGAGACTTAACAGAAGACTTAATAGCGACTAAAACGTAAAATACTGATTTATACCTTTACTTACGCCTTTTTTACTAAAAGTAAGCCGTATTTAGAAAGTTAATTTTAACTTAAGAACCTTTCAGAATGTGTTGTTTGACTCTTGACAGGATGCAACCTTTTATATTGTTAGGAATTCGTGTCTACAAGTTGACAAAGCATTCCTTCCTTACCTCTCATAACAAACCAAAGTGAAGGGATACACGATTCCAGATGAAACTGGTTTAATTTTTTATGTGGAAGATTTACTAAGTCTTCCTTTTCGTAAAGCTCAGGATATATCATTACTAGACCTAGAGATTTTCCTAGCACGAACGACGTGTTGTTAGTGCTTGCCACAGTAAAAACATCGACAATCCTGCTATCGATAACCACTACTTCAACGTCATAGAGGAAATAATTGTACATCATTATAATATAGTTATTAAGAAAATAATCAAAATTAAAGCTCATTGAAGTGCCTAATAAGAAAATAGCAAAATCATTTCAATAAGGAAAAAAATACAATCATTATGTCATCACTACATAGTATAAAACAAAGTCACTTGCGCTGTCTGTCCCTATGTATGCTTAAATCTTTAAAACTACGCAACGGATTTCGATGCGGTTTTTTTTAATAGATAGAGTGATTCTTAAGGAAGGTTTATATGTATAATACATTCCACGCGGGCGAAGCCGCGGGCGGGTCGCTAGTATTATATATATTAACAATGTGGTGTGTTTTAAAGAGTAAGATAAGAATAATAAGTTAATAACAACACTTTCAATGTATTAATATTTTAGGCACATACTTCAATGAAAATAGCTCGATGACATTGAAGTGGACTTATCGATAACAAGATGGTCGATGTTTTTATTGTGTCAAGCACTAACAACACGTCGTTCGTGCTAGGAAAATCTCTAGGTCTAATCATTACACGTAACGATAATCACGCAAAAAACAAAACATTCGTTTTCTTCAGCAGAATTTGATTTAAATGCCCACTGTTTTTATTAAACAGGAAACGCATAACGTCAATTGTATCACCATAATAACTAGATTACCTTAAGTCATTCAGATTAATCGACAATATTAATTTCCCGTCACTTTCTCTATAATTCGTAATAAATAACAATCAAATTAATATGCACATAAACGACAATGTCTCGGTCAGCTGCTTTCACCGGTCCGCTCACTCTTTCATTCATTCAGCTCATTCATTCGGTCTTGACTGACAGTTCGATTTGCCTTGAACGCTTGTTGAGAGAACGTATACTTTTTGCTTGTTTGTTTGAATGGATTTATCATTGATGTTTATTTTTTCTGTTTGGATAAAAATAAGTGTTAAAGCTTTTAATTGTACGTTTTAGTTTAATAGTAGTAAGAGTGATTTGCGTGATTGAAGTCGGAGTCGCACATAGAGGGTTCCGTACCATTATTGTAAGGAGGCCTCCTTTAATTTTTATTATTTCTTATTATAGTAGCATTAGAAACCCACACTTTGTGAAAATTTCAACGGTCTACGTACGTCAGCTCAAGAGTTACAGTCCACTGACAAACAGACAGGACTTTTTACTTGTGGGAGGACCTTGTGCAGGGTCCGTCCGGGTTGGTACCACTATCTTATCCATTAACCTACCGCCAAGCAGCAGTGTTCGCATTGTTGTGTTCCGGTTTGGGGATAAGACAGCCGGTGAAATTACTAGCATAGAGGCATTCCATCTTCGTCCTCAGGGTTGGCAACGCATTTGCAGTCTTAGGATTGCGGTCTTGTGAATGCGAATGTCTATGGGTCACAGGTCACAGTTTCCACTTACCATCAGGTGGCTTGTGTGCTCGTTTGCCTTCCTATGATATAAAAAGGAAGGAAGGAGGAGGGATAGCGGAAGCTCTCCTCCTGGAGGTCCTGTTAGCTCTCTTTAAGTATGGAACCCTAAAATTGTGTTTAAGTGAGGACAAAACAGGACTGTAAAGTAGTTATTAAGGCTTTATAAGGCCAAGAATAAATGGAATATTATCTACTTGAAACTGCTTTATGCGTATCCGATTAGAATTTATAATTTGCCTTTAAAGACTTTACAAACTTTACCATAACTAGATATTATCTAGGTACTAACCGACGCAGTCCAACACTAACCAGGGACTAACCATGCAGTTTCTCTAACTCCTGAGATTTCTATCTCAGCATGAATATTAACGTTTACGATGGCCTGTAATACTAAATAACTGATAAGTAGTACAGTTTAGAAACACTAAGAGTCTGCAGTGTTTTTGCATCTCATTTATAAAGGCTGTAGTGTATACTAGCGACAAACAGTTTTAGATAATTTTGTATGACGTTAAATTCCATATCCTAATTCAAATCAGTCTCTATTCCAATTTGTTAAAGCAATTTGTTACTTCCATATCGTTATCATTATTGTTGATGTTAATGTAGGTCCTACTATCAAGTGAATAAGGGTTAAACAGCAATATGATTATTACTTATTGTAAATATTAGTGGTTGAAAAATAAATCGAAACTTTTATTTTTGATGCCCCTGGTATTGTTTTGTTTTAGGATGCGTATAGGACAGATCTGTTTATTTTATCAAACCAGTTCAAGAAAACTAAGGAGAAAGCACTCATCGTGTCACTTTATCTTACTGGTGGATTTAGAACTAGCAGAGTTTAACTACCTAGTTCTGTATATATCGCTTCGTAAAGGCGGTGACTGACGAGCATTTGCTCGATGTGAATTCCGGGTGAAGCGTGCTCGAGCCCTCATCGAGATGCTCGGTTGTTGAAGTGATATGCCGAATATTCGACTTGTAACGTGCTCACATCGAGCAAATTCTCACGTCAGTCTGTTAAAGCCTTTAGAGGTAGAAATTTATCATAATAATATGCAAATTTCACCAAGTTCTATCGTTCATTAGGTTTTTAATCAGATAGCAGACAGAACTCAAGCCAGATGTACATAAATGATCATATTTGACATAACTACTTAATTTCAAGCCAACTTTTGACCTTTTACATTAGTACTAAATTTAGAAGCATACTTGCAGACGTTCTAACCGCAATCCGGTCCCGTTGGCGCTGTATAAGGGACCCGTGGGCGCCGGCGCAAGGCTAACCGCTGGATAACAGCTACATAGCTACTCTATAGCATGCAATCTATGTACAGTGTGGTGCTATCAAGAAAATGTTTTTTTGGGCTAATATGGAATTAAGTCGATTTGATGAATTACGTCAACTAATCAAATCCTAGGAAACTTTGTTGGATTTGACTCACTGGACATTTTGACGTTTCCAAAGTGGTCTACAAATATATTTTTTGGAAATTTTAAATCCCTAATTTTGTTACTTACGTTTTCTTTTATTACGGTATTTTTATGGCATAAGAAGGCGAACAAGCACACAGACCACCTGATGATAAGTGGAAACTGTGACCCATAGACATTCGCATTCACAAGACTGCAATCCTAAGACTGCAAATGCACTGCCAACCCTTAGGACTAAGATGGATTGCCTCTATGCTAGTCATTTCACCGGCTGTCTTATCCCCAAACCGGAACACAACAATGCGAACACTGTTGCTTGGCGGTACGTTAATGGATAAGATGGATGGATGTTTATGTTAATGTTAGTATAGTGTGTGTGTAATCTTCCGTGGTTTCACTGGAGGGTTCCAACGGAAGACCAGCGCTGGTTTTAACGCCAGCATAACGCTGAGTGGGAACCATTACGTGACAACAGGTATTTTTGTCTATGTCAGTATTTTTGTTGAGTTTTTTGTCTGTTTGTCACGAATAAATGTTTTTTCTTTCTTTCTTAGAAATGTGATTATTCATCACTGCTTAAACATGATAACTTTTGATTGTGGTTTATATTGCTATATTTGGTCCCTTTCTCCCTTAGTTGTCTTGGAAAAGTGAGATTAGAATAGAACAGTGATAGCTACAGAAAGCGACAAAAACTATATTTGCGAGCGGTCGAAGTGGCTCACAAGGCCCACCTCAACCCCCCCCCAATAACAATAATACAGAAAGCGACAAAAACTAAATTTTTGGACACTCCAAGTTTGGAGTTTCAAGGCGTATCTAAAGTAAAATATAAATAATTTATGTTCGTTCCGTGTAAACTGTTTCGAGGGTCTTCGATTTTACACTAACACAATTATTCACACTACGTATGGTTAATTTGAGACGAATACTGAATTTACTGTCAGAACAGACCAAGTACAGAGTGAGGTCCGAATCTTGCTGCAGACTGAAGGTAACTCGACTTGTAGCAAGATTCGTGCCTCACCCTAACTATATTTCTAAATTTCATTCGGTTCTATTCTATCTCTACCTTACCTGTTTAGACCGACATGTCGACATCGGACTGTGTCCTTGCGTGGGACCTATTCTGAAGGTAATTTTTTTATAGTTTTGCTCGAAATCCAAGGATCATGTTGTAGCTTACCTGAAACAATGTGAAACATAAATAAGTCAGAGCAACCAAGCTGTCTCTATCGAGAGCTCTATTATGCGTACAAGTTTTCAGTGCCTTTCAGCATATCTGCCTAAAACCGGTTCGATTTGGATAATAAATAGATGACAGCCACTTTCCCAGAATAATTTGATGTTGGTCGCTTTAATAAGATTTTTATAATAATCGCGGCGGCAAAGGACAAATATATTTTGCGAAAAACCTTCTGTGTATTATATAACAAAGGTAACCTATTTAGTCGGATTTTCGGTCGCTGATAGACGAGTTAGCGGATGAAATACCACTACCGCGACTTTGTCCAAGGTGGCTGAAGGAAGGAAGGTTTCGATTAAACGAAACTTTTGCTTAATGAAAGTTTTATTCCGTTCGGCAACCCAGGAATCGAATACTAGATAAGGATTGCAACTGAAAAGCATCTTGCAACACAAGAAATCTTAACAGCATAGACGGCTACAAGCCAAATACAACTTTATCGTCAAACAATTAAAAACCCATACAATGCGTGTATAAACCAAAATTTGCCTTGCAGCTAAAATAATGCATAACAAACCCTATTGTATTGACTTTAAGCCTTCTCAAGGTGTAACAGATGTGGGCGGAAAACCTTGAAAACTTAGAATCATCGACGCTGACACCTGGCTCATTTCTCATTCAAAATATCACTTTTGGCACTTAAGATGCATTATCCATCTTCTGTCATTGCGAAAAAGCATTTGTCCCTTTGAGTTAAGGTTCATGGAGATATCCTACGCATCTAATGATGAATGTTATAAGCTGTCAACGTGTGTAGGATAAGTGGGCCAAGGGATTAAGTTTCTGGGGACTTTGCCCAGCTGTGGGATGCTTACAACATGTATTGTTTATTTATGTAACAACATGTTTGAAACTTAATCAATATTGTGTAATTGCAGTTTGTTTCAGAGTTATTTTGATGGCAACAAATACAGGCTGCCACTGACCTTGGGGCTTTAAATGCAACGGTAGATTCTTCTCGCTAAACTGAACTTAGGTTCTGCAACATTAAAAAATATCTTAAGTTTAGATAAATAATTGACATTAAAGTCTAATTGTTAAATCAGTGTATTCAATCAAGACTAGATAATCACTATCTCATGGTACGGGGGCGACATTTCCTTGGTACGAGGGTAAAAGGATTATGGAGAATTAGATAACGTCCATTGAAAATTACATTAATTTCCATTGAATAAACATCTTTTATCTTTTTTATCTTTTATCTTTACTGATTATTAGTATTCAATAAAAAAATCTTCAATGATGGTTTAATGCTGGCCACCAGTAACCAGGAACTCAACACTATCTGCCGCACTCAGAGACGTCAATCAAATTTAATGATTGTTAAGTGACGTGTTGTCTTATTCTATTGCTATTGCAAAGAATGTGACAGCAGCAACTTTAATCAATCATTAAGTTTAATTGACGTCTCTGAGTGCGGCAGTATACTCTGATTATTCTAAGATGACACCTGTCACAGCCGTGTTTCGTAATTTCCATCACCTATTATACTCACAAGCGATGTTTAAAAATAGGCAATTAATTATTTAAATTAATGAACAGCGTTGCTAGGTTTATACCGATGATGCAGTATAAACGTAAAGTAAAAAAATAAGTGTAACAAGTGTTTATAAGAGCTGTCACTGGCATCATGTTAAAATAATCAGAGTATAGTAGTGTGGTTGCCGGGTTAGAATAGTGCCACTCCATGTCTTCCCGTGGATGTCGTAAGAGGCGTCTAAGGGAATAAAGGCTTGTAGTACTGTTAGGCGATGGGCTTGCCATCTGTCACTAATACACTGGGAAACATCTTAGCGTACTTGTGCAAACTGTGGTTACAGAATTATCAACAAGTTTTAAAAGTTGTTGGTAATTCTGTAGCTCTGCCTACCCAGCTTTGGGAATGAAGGCGTGAGTTTATGTATGTATGTAGTAACTAGGAACTCTACATTAGTTAACCACAACTACGTGAGCGAACTCCTTGGACTGTCCACATAAGTCATACAAATTAACCAGTCATAACTGTAATTTATGGAGCAGGAACAAACATACACACAACACATGTGTGTAAGTCCACGCTGTATGACGCAACCTCCAATCAGAGGGGCATTTGGAGCAGACTCAGTAATCGATATCAGTTCCTGCTTACGTAAGAAGCACCTGCGATTATGCATATCTAAGTAAGTTGAGATAATTGGAGTATCTATTAGATACTGGTTAGTTTGATGTTTTGGATAACTTTCATATTTACACGTTTTTAGTAATTACTTAGTAAATAACGTCTCAGATACTGAAGACGCATTTTTGAAGTCGAAAGTTCGGGTTTCCTGTAATGTGGTAGATTTTTTCTATTTTACAATAGTAGACAGGTGAAGTAAATAATAGCTATCAAAACGGTGACAATACAACAGGTCAAATTATGATATGGTTTTTATCGCCTATAGAGGTCCTCATCCTAAACAATACTACCAAATTTTACCAAAACTAAATAAATTAATGATAATCTTAAGTACCCGAAACCGACGTGCGTGCATGAATGTGGAAGAAGTGAAAGATATTTGTCAGGATCGTAGCAAGTGGAAAGAAGTGGTCTCTGCCTGCGAAACAGGCGTGATGTAATGTATGTATGTATGTGTAAATGAATTAAATCCTGAAAGTTAATTTTCAGCGAAACTAACACACCTATAGCAATTAATTTATATTTTAAAAATAAATTAATGGTAGTGGGTTATAGAGACATAGTGCAGATACGTGCAGATTCAGTCAAATTTAGTTTTAGTATAATAGTAATAATTATTCAGGTTTTAAACAATATAAGCCATCTAGTGTACGAACACAAGGTTGCCGCTATCAAAGATCAAAACAAACGTTTTGCTACACTAGGATAGTTATTGCTTTCAAATTATCCAATTTGTTAGCCGAAACATGTTTTTCAAACAAATCCAGTTAGACAGTAAGTATGTACTTTCCCATTGTCTTAGCGTGTGAATATGTTGTACGAACGAGTAAAACAATTACTTACAATAAACTATTATAATAATATGACTTATTTTGTGTTATTACAGATCATTAAACATTATTATTGTGAAGTAATTTATAAAATGAAATTTAATTTAAAAAAGAGCACGTACTAGTTTACGAGTAAGTTCCTTATGAAGTGGTTCGCCCGTTGATGTCTTTTGTTTGGCGCCGTTTTATATTTTTGTGATGATCATAATTTTTGTAGAGAATCTTATTTTAGTGATAATTATTTACAAAAAAATGTTTTTACAATGAACATGGATATATTTTTCAAACATTTTGCAAAGTTGCGAAGCGTTGGTATGATTGTTAATGGTGAAATAATTATATAAGAAAGATATACTATTAGGCATCTAACATAGTTGTCACTTTACAATTTATTTATTTATTAATTATGAATTACTAACAAAAAAGTTCTTGTGCTGATAAATGGATATTTTTGTAGCTTTTTATTCTTATAGGTTACCTCAGCATGCGGTAGTTTATATCAACTTAGCTAAATAGTTACAAAGCTATTACCGATTCTTTTTTTATTGGTATAAAACCTTAAGCTGTATTAATCAGACTTGGTAATTTTAGAGTAGCTTACGTCAAATTTCACCGGAAACTTAACAGACGATTAGAGTGTTAACAGCTGTCAAACTGTATGAACTAACAGCCGATTAACATTGGTTAAAATGTAACATCGTTTGGTGAAATTGGTACTTAGGGAAGCATAATCCAAATATTAAAAAAGTTCCAGATTGGTTTTTAAGATATCTTTTGTGAAACCTTTCACATTACTTCAATAAAACGCGTGGTTAATATTAACGAGAATAAATTGCGGCCAAAATGTAAATTTTCTCTTTGCAAATAATAAAAAACCGTTGTGTGTTATTCTGTCACTTCGCTATTACACTATTACGGTTTCTCCGACCGCAGCTTTCTCAGCTTTCGCTCGTTCGATTCCCGGACGGTGGCAAATTAGTGTTATTGAATACTTGTGCCAATGATGTGTATTTTGTGGTTCACAAGATGACAAACAAATTAATTATATAATATTAATTACATAAATACATACATAAACTCACGCCTTCATTCCCAGAGTGGGGTAGGCAGAGCTAAAGAATTACCAACAAGTCTTAAAACTTCTTGATAATTCTGTAACTACATTTTGCACAAGTAGGCTAAGATGTTTCCCAGTGTATTAGTGACAGGTGGCAAGCCCATCGCCTAAGAGTACTGCAAGCCTTTATTCCCTTAGTCGCCTCTTACGACATCCACGGGAAGACATGGAGTGGTACTATTCTAACCCGGTAACGACACGCACGCACGCACGGTAATTTATAATTATAGTCAATCCAAAGATTTTTGTGCCTGGCTGCGGCAGAAAGAGATGTTAAAAACTTGGGGTCTGTTCCAATGATATCGATTTTGACTAATCATCATATTGTCAACTTTAGACTAGCTTTGACACTGACACTGATGGCCGGGTTAATAATAATACAATAACATATCAAACGCAATATGGTTTTATAGAGAAGTATACAGCTCCTGTATGTTGGTATGTATGTATGGCGTGCTCCCTTGTTGAGCCTGACCGGATTGACCAATATCGAGAATAGTGTCGTGAGATTCATCTTAGTGTCGTGAGTGCCACTGGGTACTTCACTAGCTAAAATGGTGAACAAAAAAAAAGAGTTTGTAAAATATTTCAACACGCGGTTGGGCTTTTGACTATGCGCTGGGCTAACCTAGTGGTCCTGGGTTCAAATCCCGGTAAGGGCAGATTATATGTGTGATGAGCGCGAATATTTGTTACAGAGTCATGAATGTTTTCTATGTATTTAAGTATGTATTTCTCTATATAAGTATTTATATCGTTGTCTAGTATCCATAGTACAAGCCTAGAGCTTAGTTTGGGACTAGCTCAAATGGTGTGGTTTTGCGGGTGGTAGGACCTTGTGCAGGGTCCGTCCGGATCGCTACCACCATCTTATCCATTAACCTACCGCCAAACAGTAGTGTTCGCGTTGTTGTGTAACGGTATGGGGATATTATCAGTATAGCGACCTTCCATCTTAGTCCTCAGAGTTGGCAATTGGGATTGTAAATGTCGATGGGTCTGAAATGTTATTTACCATAAAGTGGCCTGAGTGAGTTTATTTTCTTTGGTTTTAAAAAGTAAAGACGAGACTTGTCAAGGAAGAGATCCCGTAAAGCGATAAGTTGGCCTTTGTACATACCATTTGGGTTTGGGCAATAAAAAATTACATACACACGTCCTTGTTAAAATGAATATGTCTGTTATAATACACTGTAACATAAAGGGTACGAAGCACCGAACCCACGACCTCTAGCTCAGTAATAAACCCTTAATTGCCGTGTTGTTACACATACAGCTGTTATTACTTTGAGTGCATTATTGATGTTGCAAGCGGAAAAAATAAATGTCGGAAATAGATTGCGCTTTACATACAGAATTATTTTCGCGGGTTCTTTTCAACAATTCCGTTGTGATGTAATTGTTTTCTTGTGTTCCTAATATACAGTTTAAATACACACATAATAATTAATAGACAAGCCGGTGAAATTACTAGCATTGAGGGAATCAAACTTAGTTTAACTGCAATCTCAACACTGCCTGCGTTAGGATTGCAGTGTTGAGATTGCAGTGTTCAGATTGCAGTGTTGAGATTGTAGTGTTGAAATTGCAGTGTTGAGATTGCAGTCTTGAGGTTGCAGTGTTGAGATTGCAGTGTTGAGGTTGCAGTGTTGAGATTTCAGTCTTGAGGTTGCAGTGTTGAGATTGCAGTCTTGAAGTTGAAGTGTTGAGATTGCAGTGTTGAGGTTGCAGTGTTGAGATTGCAGTGTTGAGGTTGCAGTGTTGAGGTTGCAGTGTTGAGATTGCAGTCTTGAGGTTGAAGTGTTGAGATTGAAGTCTTGAGATTGTAGTCTTAAGAATTCAAATGTCTGTCTGGCCTCAGATTCTACCGTCAGAGCCTGAGTGTTCTTGTGCCTTCTCCTTGTCATAAAAAATAATACCTTTAAGGTTGATTTTTCAATCTTTTCATAACAGTATTTATCAGATAATTTTAGTCTTTCATTTTTAACCCCTGACGCAAAAAAGATGGGTGTCATAAGTTTCACGTATCAGTGTGTGTCTGTGTCTGTGTGTGTGTGTCTGTGTGTGTGTGTCTGTGTGTGTGTCTGTGTGTGTGTCTGTGTGTGTCTGTCTGTGGCACCGCAGCTCTTAAACGGATGAACCGATTTCGATGCGGTTTTTCTATTTGAAAGAAAGTGTTCTAGCGGTGGTTCTTAGACATGTTTCATCAAAATCGGTTTTTCCGTTTTTGAGATATTGAGCTTTTAACGGGTTAAAAGCCCCTGATATGTAGCATGCATAGCGACGTGTAGATATTTTTGAAGCCTTGGGAGTGTTTTTTTAATGTGAATAAGGAGTCAAACGAGCAAGCGAACCACCTGATGGTAAGTGATCGTCGCGACCCATAAACACCCGCAACACCTGGGGAAGCCCACGAATTATGATGATTAGAAAAACTAGTAATTATCATTCTTGTACCTATAACTGAGCTCAGATCCATGTCAGTGCGCATCCAGCGACCAGTCAAAGTTAATCCACTAACCTGCGCAGTAACGATCATACCTAACGATCGCGTGCCAGCCCGCGGTTAACTTGCTCCAAATTAACCTGGTGTTTAACTGCACAATTATATGCTCCAGTGCGTTAATTCAAGGCAAATAGCTTTTTAATTTGATTAATTTCAAGTCTCTGAAAAAAAAAATTTTAGAAATTGCTTAACATGGTGGAAAGTGGACTTGCACCAAGTCATAATAGTATTTACTCGTAATTTTTAGGACTGATGGCCGATGGGGCCAGAAGGTTCTTGAGTGGCGTCCGCGGACCGGGAGACGAGCTGTAGGTAGGCCTCCAACAAGATGGAGTGACGACTTTGTAAGGATCGCGGGAAAGCGGTGGATGCGAAAAGCACAAGACCGGTCTGAGTAGAGAGCCTTGGGGGAGGCCTATGTCCAGCAGTGGACGTCTTTCGGCTGACATGATGATGGTGATGAGGTAATTTTTAGAAACGATCGTGTAGTCCCATGGTTATATTCTAACATTGACGACGCGTCGGCGTAGTTGGTAGCGACCCAGTATTCGAAGCTAGCGGTCTCGGGTTCAAATCCCGGTAAGGGCAGATTTTTGTGTGATAAGGACCACTATTTGTTTCTCAGTCTTGGATGTTTTCCATGTATTTTTAAACCAATCGCGTCACTGCTAGATCACGTGACTTTTCGTATTACGTGATCTAGCAGTGACGCGATTGGTTTAAAAACGAAACGAACAGAAAAGCGACTCGGCGTAATGCATCTTGTCTAGGGCCCCAGTATTTATTCACTTCGCTATAAGTATTTATTTCGTTGTCTAGTACCCAAAGTAAAAGTTTAGTTTCAGACTAGGTCAATCTGTGTAACATTGTCACCTGATATTTATTTATTATTTATATTTAGTTTCGTACGGCCCAGTGTGGAATAGGATGTGCATAATCAAGGCAATTTACTTTGAACTCTGTTTCAATAATAATAAGGTTTATTTTCCTATGTGCATTAACTGAAAATTGCATTTTCGAACAATCGCAATTGAACTATATTCCCTTGATTCAAAGTCCCAGTTATAAAAAACTCCCATTTTTCAATATGGTGGGCCTACGAGGTTAGAACTCAGGGTTGGCAACGCACATACAATTATTAGATTGCATAATATTATGGGACTTAACAGCCCACGTGGCCTGTGTGCTCGTTTACAATCTGTATGCCAAAAAAGCAATTAAACACCGGCGTGTGCGACTCGTCCTCCGAACTGCCCCGAGCGCACCCGAACGTGTCCGAGCCCAATTACGCGTATTGAGTAACGTCTGCGCTTGCGTAACTACAATTAACGTGAACAGTGTTTCGATGAAAGTGGACTGTCAGGCGAAAGTCGACAAAAACCGGTACAGTCGCCGACGAAAATCGATGCGTAGGTCAAATAAATTACTTGTACATTCCTTGACTTTGACTTCAGACAAGACTAAGGGCCGTATTAATAAACTGATCTCAACTGTAATGCTCGTCTCAAGATGTGTCAAAAATGACAGTTCTCCACGGCTTGACGTTTACTTTGACGCATCTTGTGACGGTCATTTCAGCCTTGATGAGTTTATTAATACGGGCATAAAACCTGGTTTTTTGCGAGTTGACTGTAGAGGAATTGACAGGCTATCGATTGGCCGCTAGAAAACTTACTTCAATCTATGTATATTATAATTCTTTGTAATTCTTCTGCTAAGTGTCACAGGACCGATATTTATGATTTTTATTTGTGAGTATTTGTTTTTGATTTATATTGAAATCTGTAGCGTAGTTTGAAAGCTCTAACCGTCCATACAGAGAGCGGAATACAGAAAGCGGAAGCGCCTTTGTTTCATACTATGTCCAGAAGACAATGTGTATTTAACACATCATAATTACAGCATTTCCTCGTCTTTATTATATGTTTTGAGTTATAGCTCGGGCTGACTTATCACTATCGCTTTTCAACTTAATAGATACATATTATATTGTTGAAATAGATAATCATATCATAATAATGACTACATTATGTCTATCCCTGAATCACGATGCCCTGGTACTCATCCATTGGTAAATATAGGCTTTCTATTTGACCACTTTGCTATGACGTTGTTATGGGGTGCCCCTCGGCTGACCTAAAATTTTATGCGTTTAAATTTTTTGGACTAAAATATTGAATGGCATACTTCTTTTTTTGCATACATATTTTTTGTTCTAAAGCACTTTGGGTAGTAATTTGTATTAGTCTAAATTGTACTTACTAAAAGGCTAAATCCATAAATATTAGGTCAAATGGTGTTTTAACATAACATACAATGTCCTAAAATTAAAATCATGTTAGAACTGTGTCAAGAGTTCCGTAGACTTCCCCTCAGGGTCTGGGTTCATTTAAAATTAGTGGAAACAATGTTCGGAATGACAACATCATACCAATAATACATTAGTCAAAATTATTAAATTTACCTTACTATTACATTAGATATTAGACAAAATAACTTTATTCCATACAAATGTCATACTAAACCACTTTTCGACCAAACGATATTATGCAAAACCATTTTAATCAAACAATTTTCGACATTTTAATGATTCGACGAAACATTGGTATGCAAAAAATATGATACGAAGAAAAATTTACTAAAAAAAATTTAACCAACACCACCCGATAAACCTTACTACAACTTTCGACATGTTATGTCAAAAAGAACCCAAATTCATTATTTGTCAATATTATTATGTGTAAGTATACTAAGAAACTTATAATATATCATATGTTGGTATTTGGTTTCCTAATTAATAACGTTATTGTACCTATGTTTCAACCCTTAGCTCACAGTGACGACTGTGAACTACTATTGTTATGCCTGAGGTTTATATAATTTAAGCTTTGTTTAATTGTATACATTTAAACGGTTTTAACCTCAGATGTGAGACGGCTAACCTGGACTTTTAAATAGCAGTTGAATGTTTTGAAAATATCTCAAACTCCTTTGATGCAAGGACTTTGTCACCCCGCATCCTAGTAGCAGTTGTTTCGCCTTCATATTCATTATACTAAAACCTTGATTGTAAGATAAATAAACTAACATTTAAAAAAAGTTTTGGCACTTTTCTGATTTATTTTTCAATTGTTTATTCAAGTAATTAAAATACAAATACCTAAACAAAATACAAATGAAATGAAAAAAAAAACACGCCCCTCGCAAAGTAACAGGCTCAAAGGTCCTTATAATTCCAGCCACATGACATGACACTTAATCGAAGTTAATAAAGTTGAATTTAATTAAATTAGCTGTGTTCAAAATGACCCTTCCCTTTTTACATGTTAGTAAAAGGCGCTCATTAACTTAGTTACCACAAAGAAGAATTAAAAACTCTAGCTTTCACTTTATTTAGTTTTAAGTCAGTATTTTAGGCTCAGATAAACACTGGCTTATACAATAAACGAGTGATTATTTCGAAGCGGACTGTACCCCCGGCCGCCCGGGCGGTGTTTGCTTAAGGTGTCGACCGGTCGTTGACTGGATCTATTCTTAGTTTTTACGGTTCACTTTGTATAGTAAATCAATTTGTTTGCATTAGAGAAACTTTGGAGCGAAGTTATTAATCCGTTGATGGATGAAATTTGATTTATAAATGAAAGTAAGATTGAAAAGCGTATAAATGTTTTGATATTAATTTTCTTAGTTTGACGTGGTTTGACGTACTCGCCCGGTGTTTTACGATTTCGTATGCTTGCAGTAAAACAAGCATTCTTCAGTATAATTAAATAACTATTTATTATTTAATATGCCTTGTATTGTAACCCTTAAAGATTCTGTATTTTTATTGCATACTGTACCCCGAAGATAAAATTTCATGTACTTTTACCTTCGTAGGAAGTAGGAGTAAACATTTTTTCTACTTTACAACAAAGTGCGAAAATTCGCTACTCATTGACATTATACATATTCGATTATTTAATTTTACTTATGTTTTTTTACACTGACGATCTAATTGTGAATTCATTATAATTATAACAATTTATATCCCTACCGTAAAGTGTTCACATTTAAAGTGTGTTCATGTTTTTTTTTTGTGACAGTTAATCATTTTTTATTTATTTATTTATAACTACGACATACGAGCATAATAATGTAATTTCCAACACGAAATAAATCACTACTACTTCTATATCTATACTATCTGCAGTGAAAAGCAAGAGACCCGATGTTTCCCGCCCACCGCTGGGCACGCGAGCGCACAGAGAAACGCGGTCGTCGGCCCGCGCCGGCGCCGCCCGCAGCCATGCGCGTGCGCGGTACACTTCATGATCAGGGGTGTAATCTTATACTTCCTCGTCTTAAATGAATGTATTTAAGCGCAAAATTCGCGTTGTTACTAAGATTATATGCGACATTGTTTTTTTTAGGAGAATGCAGATCGTGTGTGGTTGCCGGGTGAGAATAGTGCCACTCCATGTCTTCCCGTGGATATCGTAAGAGGCGGCTAAGGGAATAAAGGCTTGTAGTACTGTTAGGGGATGGACTTGCAACCTGTCACTAATGCGTTGGTAAATATCTTAGCCTGATTGTGCAAAATGTGGTTATAAAATAATCAATAACCTTTTAGAATTTTAGGTAATTCTGTAGTTCTGCCTACCCCACTCTGGGATAACAGGCGTGAAGGTATGTATGTATGCTGATACTCGTATGAGATTTATGTTATTTTTGACTAGAGTTCCGTTGTAGAATTGGTTTTTTGAAATACGAGCTAGAATTGAAAACGAATGGTGTGACTGACCACTCGTCTTTAAATAAAAAAAATACGGCATTGCAGATTTTACTCACTTCCAAGTGAAACTTTTAAGCGCTCAAAAGTCAAAAATCGACCCCTGACCTTCTCGAAAACGTAACATTTTCTATACCACGAATTAGTAGCCACCTCTACAAGTCATAATGCTGTAACCTCCAAAATGCGAACACAATAAAAAAAAAATAAGCGTTTATATTCGCCTACTCCACGCCATGATACCTTCTACAGAATTGTCTAAATTTCAGAACGATAACAACATTAACAGTGGTAACGATCGAAGTATTGTCCCCGCGGGTTGTCGCCGCGCCGCGCGTGCCCCACTGCGCTACATATCTCCGTCGCGTGCGCATATGAGACGCTCGCGAAGGAAACGCTTCCGGCCCCGCGTCGTAGAGGAAAGTTATGAAACTTTACTCCTCATTTGTGATTTATTACAATTTATTACTATTCAAAGTTAAAAGAAGTTGTAGTGACAAGGATTAATAAATTAATGCTGAAGTGGTTCCGTCATGTGTAGAGAATGGATGAAGTGAGATTGACGAAACAGATATATGAGGCAAGAGTACATGGGAATGTTGGGAGACAACGGTCATGGCGGACGTTCCACGATCAGATCGGGGATTTATTAAGGAAGAGCCAGGTCAGGAGACTCTAGCCCGACCCACGTGTTTGACTCATGAGTGCGGAGGAAGCGAGAGAAGTTAGTCTGGATTGTACAAAGTGGAAGGGAGTGGTCTCTGTCTACCCTTACGGGAAAGAGGCGTGATTGTATTTACTATAAAATAGATAGGTATAAACTCCCGTTATAATTAATGGTAAAACCTAGCGGGTTCGGATAATCATAGCACGGTAAGACTAAATCGAGCTATGGAGTCGATATTCATATTAAAACTCGCGCCATAATCATACTTATTCTCAATAATTTACATCATTCCACAGTTTATTCTTATCAGTATCAAAGAAAATAACAGCACTTTACGTAATGTTTTTGTGTCAATTAATTTATTATTTTTCTTTCACCTTTCACTAATTCTAACTAAATTCCAGAACCTAGCCATCCGTTTGGAACCTACGGTGCCACACCCAGATACACAGATACATACGTTATACTTTATAAATTATAACACCCCTCTCTTTGCGGCGGGGGGTAAATCACTTGTTCCGCGACTTGTATTCAACATTCACATCTCCTTGTTCCTGGTACAAAAATCCCATCCAATCTGATGCTTCGAATTGTTTATCGATTATGTAATAAGTTTGCTTTTATGTAATGACCCTTAGTAACCAATAAATATAGAAATCATACAGCCACTAGGTGCTAAAAAATTACAGTAGGAACATAAATTTAACAAGTTAAGTAACCGTGAGCCACACCCACATTACCGTAAGCATGTAATACAATAGCCGAGCGGTGTCGTCTCACCCACACAATGATCTTACCTAACACCTGCTAAACTTGTCATACGAACTTTCTTCGAAAGTCCGGTCCGGGCCGGTCATGCAAAATTCGGAGAAATCCGGAACTGGCGACATCTCTCGGGAAATTTATGAATTATTTATTGATTATTGGAATAATCTTAAGTTTAAGGTCAATGTTGAATTAGTTAAATTAATTAAGGCTCTCACCTTTTTTGATGCTTTGGTAATTTTAATGGAATTATGAATGCGAAATTTAGTGTGGCTGTTAGAAGAGTCGGATTTAAATAAATTATTAATAAAAAAACATGTTTTTATCACTGGGATTAATGGTTTTAAGGACTGAGATGGTTTTGTACAAGATGATAAAATTGCAGAGCAGAAAGCTGCCTATGAAAGAATTGTGTATTTTAATTAGGAATACATATTTGAAAAATACGTGTACCTATTCCAAATATTTTTGAAAATGTTGTAATATACATAGGAAGGTAACCATTTTATTTTCGTCAAATGCCAGTCTGATTTAGTTTAAGTTCAAATAATCTGTGTACAAAATGTGGAAATCATAAATAAATGGGTTATTAAATTGAGAACGATTTCGCTTTTCTACTTTTCTATTGTATTATAAAATCATTTGTTTAATCAAACAATATAAATCATAGTTATATACAGTGTGTCTCTTGACCTTGGGGCTTTAATTTCAACGATCGATTCTACTCGCTAAACTGAACTACTTTTGTTCTGCAACATGAAAAAATAACTTAAATTTAGATAACTAATTGATGTTAAAGTCTAATTGTAAAATCAGTGTATTACATACTGGCCATGTAATCACTATCTCATGGTACGGGGGCGACATTACCTTGGTACGGGGGCTAAAGGAAAATGGAGAATTGGATAGCGTACATTGAAAATTAGATTTAACTTGTATGATAAAAAATAAATTTAAACTGAACATATTTTTAACAACTTACAGAACAAAAGAAGTTTAGTTTCAGGAGTAGAATTGATCTATGCATTTAAAGCCCCAAGGTCAGAGGCACCCTGTATAATTAACAACCAATGAAACCAAGGAAACCGAGGTATATCCCATTAAAATCCCATTTCTCTTATAATTTTCTACCATCTTAAATCACGAAACACAATACTTACCTATAATAACTTTCCGCCAATTTAAAGGTAAGTACAATCACTAACTTTCTATCAAATATATTATACATTACTGTAACGATATCTAATTAGTATAGCTACGAGTATAGCCATTTAGTGACATTCTTCGGGTTACGCAATTCACTTTCGATTTTACTTTGATATACTTTGTAGATTAAGTTTGACTTAAAGAGATATTATTTGCATAATTTTGTATAGATTGAAAATATTTACAAGAGATAAATGTAATTTGTATTAGTTAAGCAATTTCTCATCTTAAAATGTTTGCAAAGTTTAAAACAAATTCGCTTTCCGTGTCTATCTGTATATTCTCAATGTAACTTCTTAACAACTCAACGGATTTTGATTGATGCAGTGATGACGTGTGTTACAGAACACTTGCATAAACCTAGACGAAACGAGGGCGGGTCGCTAGTATGTTATTTCAAAATGCGAAAGATAGTTTGTTTGTTTTGTCTTCAAGGTTCAGCAGTTAAACCTATATATGTAACATGCCTTCGAAGCGGACAGAGACGGTCATAAGCTTGTTAATAAAAAATACGATAGTGAATTGGTTGCTGATTTCACTTGACAATCGTAATGTTTATGGTTATAAGCGTTATGGGGTGTTAGGTGCCTATGATAGTTTCAGGGAAACCCCTTGGGGCCAAAGACCCAACGGATGACCAGGAGTATTGGCTAAAGCCAACGCTGTCCAAGTTCTTAAAGAACTAGGGTAAAGTCACCAGTGGTCAGCCGGAGAGCTGCGATCGGCCTCTGCCTATACTTTGTATGAGTGGGAAGAGTTCGAAAGATATATTTCCCACTCTTCGCACTCATATCAGGTCCGCTTCTGGTCTCAGGCTGACCACTAGTGATTTTACCCTATATTTAATAATTATCTTTTATTGAACTCGTCTTTATCAAGAAAAAACGGAAAACTGTATCGTTGCCAACTTAGTTTTTGTCCTGTAGTAAGTACGACTACGAGTCCCCTTATATTAATTCAGTCGTCCGGTTGCGGGCACCCTAACATCGCCCTTGAACAGCCGGTGAAAGTGCTCTCACTCTTCATAAGATACTCACCTGTCTGTAGACACCTGACGGTAGAGAATCTATTTATTTTTCGTAATGTTAATGTTCGGATAATGTTATTAGTTTAGTGCTATTTTTCACTAACGCGATTAAGTCTAAGGTTGATCTCGTAACTAATATCATCATGTCAGCCGAAAGACCACTGCTGGACATAGGCCTCCCCCAAGGCTCTCCACTCAGACCGGTCTTGTGCTTTTCGCATCCACCGCGTTCCCGCGATCTTCACAAGGTCGTCACTCCATCTTGTTGGAGGCCTACTTACAGAGCTCCTCTCGGTCCGCGGACGCCACTCAAGCAAGACCCTTCTGACTGCCACTTAAGTTTAGCTATTTTTCGGGCTATGTCGGTAACCTTAGTAATATATATTGTTAACTAATATATTTCATCGAATTTTTCTACGACAGTGAGAAGGCGAACGAGCTCACGCAGGCCTCCTGATGGTAACTGGGATCTGATACCTTAGAGTTGAATTCTTAACACTACGATCTTAAGAGTACAATCCTACGACACCAAATACGATGCCAACGTATAATATAATCCCTCTATACTAGTAATTTTACCTGCTTAATTTTACAGGATATGTGTATATGTAGCCTGAGTATGTCATCACATCACCAAGGCACTGGGGTCGTGAGTACCTACTGCCCAATAACGAGGAGTACGGTCGAACTCATAATTGGCTGAACATTCTAGAACCTTGTCGCAGATACTGATTTACTAAATTCAAACCACTCTCAGTATTATATTTTATTGCGACATGGTACTAAAATGTGCAGCGACTAATTTCGACTGTACCTATGTAAAGGTGTTGGCCAACCTTCGCTGGTAGAAGAGGCGCCATAAGTGGAAGATGGTGTTTTTTTTAAATCAATTCAGAAGGTCCTCCTTTCTTTGTTATTGTAACGTATATCAAGAAATTACTGTAAAGCAGAAGTAGATTTAGCTGTTTCAGTTTTATGTGTAAAAGTTGTACGAATAAGACATAACTTCATTCAACATTTTGTAAATTCTTTTGGAAATGTCATTTCATAAACTAAGTGAGCAGGTGAATATTTTACGAAAGTAATTCAATTTTTTTTTTCTTTTTATATAAACCTGTCTCTAGTTGTGTTGCGAAAGTGCGTTCACATATTTTGTGTAGAAATGCTAATAAAAATTTTAGATTAGGCGGAAACAATTAAAAACGTTTCAGTGCGTTCCATCAACCCTCTAGACCAACTAGAAGACTGATGTGTAGCGAGACAAGTCAAAATATCTGTATCTACATTAAAACCTATAAAAAAAATCGTTCAACTTATTTTTTTTATAGCTTTCTTAAGCTTTAGAAAAGCATTAAAATCGGTCTACTATTGACAAAAACATCGTAAAACGTACGAAAAAAATATTTTTTATGTCAGTTAAACAATCTTAAGAAAATTAAAAAAAAAAACTACTGTTTTCTCCACCGCTTACCTTATTATAAACGCCTTAAAATCACAATTACACACACAAAGAGTCAAACAGTCACAAAATTCTAGCAACCCGTCGACTGAATCACATTTTCAATAAAATGGTTCATCTTGGTATTCTTGGTACGAATGGTCCTTAACGGTGGTCCCCCGAGGTACTGTTCTGTGAGATGCGTGCGACCCAGGCGGCGGAGAGGCGCGGACTGCGCGCGAGCAGGCCGCGGGCCGAGCGGGCCTGCGCCGGCGCCGAGTTATGTGATAAGTTGGGTTTGATTCGGTGTTTGGTGATGAAATGTTGTGTGGTGAGACAAATGATATATGTTTGTGATAATATGTATGTTGATTTACGTTTCAGAAGGTAGACTTAAGTTTTATAATTGATTTACCAATTTGGCCATTCTACTTTGCCGCAGAGAAAAGGATACCCACGCTCCTGGTAAGGAACGGTTTTTTTCAAAAACCTGTGGTTAAATTTATATGATTTTTCGGTGAATTGAGGATTTTACTATTGTCTACACATAAACTCAAAATCATTTAAATCTAACCACAGGTTTTCGAAAAAAAAACAATCCTTACCAAGAGGGGGGGTATCCTTTTCTCTGCAGCTGACATAATTTTTGGCCGCATTCTCACTAAACTATTTTTATTTCAAAAAACGCGATTTCAATGCACCATTTTCTAACTTGAAACTCGAAAAGGAACGTAAATAAGCTTATAATTATAATTATTTAGAATAACTATAAAGAGATGTGGATGTCCTGCCAATTTTATGGGAAAAGTGCAATTTACCACTGAGTTACCAAGATTCTCCAACGATAATTAAGTAATTTAAGAGTTGTTTTTTTGGAAACCGTTAAACTTAAACATTCTAAGTTTATGTTATTTATTTAGATGCGGATTCATAATTTGGTATACTTTATATCGGACGATAACAAAAGATTTTTTGTTCATTATTTACGGAGAAAATAAATAAACAAACTTCGGCTAGTGGCTAAAGAGTTTAAACGCGACATGGTCCTTTACGACATAGTGTTACACTTAAAAAAACAAAACGCGGTTACAAACCAAATGACGTCTTCCAGCCACCAGTCCAACACGGGCGAAGCAAACACTCATATCATAATATTAAATCTGTAAATAATAATAATAATAAAAATAATGAGTATCTACGCTTTTGAGAAAAACCTCTTGCAAGATTATTTAGGAACACATTTAAAAAGAACACATTTATACCTTGTGGTTGCCGGCTTAGAATAGTGCCACTCCATGTCTTCCCGTGGAAGTCGTAAGAGGCGACTAAGGGAATAAAGGCTTGTAGTACTGTTAGGCGATGGGCTTGCAACCTGTCATTAATATACACTGTTAAACATCTTAGCCTAATTGTGCAAATTGTGGTTACAGAGTTATCAACAAGTTTTTAGAGTTGTTGGTAATTCTGTAGCTCTGCCTACCCCACTCAGGGAATGAATGCGTGAAGGTATGTATGTATGTATGTACATTTAAAAAGATCCTTTTGTCCAATTGACAATGATTTGCTTAGCGATAACACTGATAAACCTGGGGCTCTATTTTACTCATGCTTATTCTAATTACTTTTGACATGTTATCGTATTGTCTACGATACTCTGTTATCAAATAAAGACAACGTAGAATAAAACGCCTAAAAGGTGAAATTTCCTTCGTATGTATAAGTTTGAATAAAGAGTAGAGATGAACGTTGACGCAATTGTCTGTCTCAAAATAATTTTCATGCTGTGACCGCGTAGGGATTTGAATGGAAAATAAAATAGTAAAAATAAACTTAATTTCGTTTCTAAACTTTCCTGTTTCATTATGGGCGACGTTTAACAATACTCTCTCTGTATCTGTTTTTGATATTTTTTGTGCAAACTTGTATGTGTACCCCTATGAATTGTCCTAACTCATCTACTTCAGGGTTAGCTGGAAGAGATCCCATTTAGGGATAAGTTCGCCTTTGTACATTAGGTTAATATTTATATTTTTGTGTAATAAAGAGTTTACATGCATACATACATACTACAACTTTTCGCAATTTGGTCACCATAGAATTTATTTATTATTTAGAATTTAAGTTTTACGGTAGATATAGTTTTGTAAGTCAACCAGGACTTACAATTTGTTATCTGGGACACATCTTCGTCCAAATCAATTTGATAGTTTACGCATGGTTGAGTAACACATCCAACCGTCTTAACATTTCAACATCTGCATCCACTTTCACATTAACAATAAGTAGTATTTGTCGAATGGTTTTATTTTATCTAGTAAAAAGTTTACATAAGTATGCCTATAAGCCATGTTTCACCCATTCCTGGGCTGAGATTGTACGTGGTAAATCAAACCTTTTAATAGCTCCTGTTGCATAAGAATATTTCAAAGAGAAAAATATCATAACAAAATGAGTATTTTCTTTTGCCCTTTCCAACCATATTATCTCAAATTTGGAACTGTCGGTCCAGGAATGCGACTCGCACTTAACCGTTTTTTTAATTACACTTATAACAATGATAATAACATATATTTAACCTTAACATATACTTTAATGAGCAGGAAGACGTGACAAAACTATAAATACATATAACGGTGAATGACAATGACATAAAATAAAGTTTTGATCCTTTTTCCTACAGAAGACTAGGCTAGACTAGGAGTCCACTCCCCTAGAAAAGAAACAGTGTTCATATGTTTTTTTGACTAAGTTTTTATTGATTTCAGGTTTGCCATACCATAGTACAAGCCTTTTAGTTTGGGACTTCGTTATTTTGTGGGAGATTGACCTTTGAAATCTATTTCATTTAATAAATGCCACAAGATTTTCGCAGACCTGAAAAGTAGAGCTTGGGTTCGCGCTCGTTACATATTTTTTTTAATATTTAATACTTGTGGGAGGACCTTGTTCAGGGTCCGTCCGGGTTGGTACCACCATCTTATCCATTAACCTACCGCCAAGCAGCAGTGTTTGCATTGTTGTGTTCCGGTTTGGGGATAAGACAGCCGGTGAAATGACTAGCATATAGGCATTCCATCTTAGTCCTCAGGGTTGGCAACGCATTTGCAGTCTTAGGATTGCGTTCTTGTGAATGCGAATGTCTATGGGTCACAGTTTCCACTTACCATCAGGTGGCCTGTATGCTCGTTTGCCTTCCTATGCCATAAAAAAAAACAGCTGACTGCAAAAAAATATCTTATAAATTATAATTTGTTAAACACGTATGCCTAATTAGAAATAACTATTTATAATACCGGCTTAGTTTTGAAACGTCGCGGACCAGTTGCTAACGAGCGACGCCGCGTTTCATTTTAATTTAGGAAAATGCAATTACTAATTGCTGGTCAGATTCCACGAGTAATATTGACGTGTTGTGCAAATTGAATCACGTTATGTTATATCTAAATTAAATAACAGAACAATGTTAATGAAATCAATTAGTTCGAGCCTATTCTTGATCTATTCTCGACGATGGCGGTCAATTTAATAGAGTCCCAACATCGTAGGTCATTGATGAGGACCCTACCCAACTACCATCAGACCAGCTCTTGGACATCATAATATTGCATGTACTGTGGGGTTTTTTGATTTGAACATTGCAAAAATTCTTAACAGAATTATTTTCTTGCATCATGTATTTAAATTAAGCTCTCCAAAAAATATGGAAAAATTAAACACTTTCCTTGACCGGATCATTGTATAAAAAACGCGTTTTTGTGAATACAATTTAAGACGGAATAGTTAACAAGATAACTTTCGATGCTGTAAGTAAAGAATATTTTTGCAGAATTAAACAAATTCGTCCATGGAAATTACAATAAAAAAATATTTCTGGATTTTTTAAATTGAACTTAAAGCAAAATATTAACAGCGATTTTTTCACATAAAATAATTAAAATTAATATATTAATACGCTTACCAACAAAATTAAACAAATTGGAATAAGGCAAAATAATATGAAAAGTTTTTTTTAAATACTGGTTTAGGCAAAAATGTAACAAGGTGAATTTAGTTTAACTATCATTAACAGGCTATATCTTATTTATTAACAAGGAAATTAAACATATTTATTAAAGCAAATCACTTTTTTAAATATACTTAAGACAACACCTTATCGCTTTAGTTTTCAGAATTTACCATGTGGGGTTATTATATGTTCTGTAAAAATTTTGCCTACACAAAATAATATTTGATATTTTTTGATATTTCTGAAGTGCAAAGTAGTAGAAGTTAAATTTTCATAAGAATAGTTAAATATATGAATTAAAATAAAATTAGCAATTTTTTGTCCTGTTAATATTTTTGCGTAACGTACAATGTCAATCTGAAATATTTTCCAAAAAACACTCTGTTTCGCGGACGACAAATGTTTAATTTTCTAACATTCTGGTAAATCTTTATCTCTTTCACATACACTCCTTACAAACATGCCTGTTTTTTTTCCTACCAAGTTAAATTGATAAACATAATTTCTTAAAAAACACGTTTGTGCAGAGGTGAACTTTTCGCGGGATACAATTTAATTCACTCTCTTGTCTATACGCAACACATTTAATAAAAAAAAAACTGTTTTTAATTCGCCCAAGGTTGGCCTAGTTTTTGTTCAATTTCCCCGGGCTAATGGTAACGTATGTGCATCGGGAACTGAGGGGCTATTGTCTAACGCACGATCGCAATAGCAACCGGCTTCAAGGCGGAACAATTGTTTTCATTTTGAATGCAAACAAGCCTTCCATTTTCAAAATGAAAACGTTTGCGGTTATGAGTGCATTAGACAATAGCCCCTCCGGTTCCAAATTGACATGTAAGAATTAAATTGAGAAATTGCTATTATTAACAATATGAATGCAATAAAACTATGAGAACATTTTCCCACAGATAGCAAACGAGCACACAGGTTATCTGATGGTAAGTGGAAACGCACAAGTCTGCAAATGCACTGCCAGCCCTGAGGACTAAGATGGAATGCCTCTATGCTAGTAATTTCACCGGCTGTCTTATCCCCAAACCGGAACACAACAATGCTAACACTGCTGCTTGGCGGTAGGTTAATGGATAAGATGGTGGTACCAACCCGGACGGACCCTGCATAAGGTCCTCCCACAAGTAACTTACTATTTTATTGATAAAATGGTTTTGGTTTTAAGCTTGACTAACTAACTAACTAGCCTCTGGTAAAGTCAATGCAAACCATTGGTTGATTTGTAGTCTTTTTTTTCATTGTGCAATCAAGTATAAATAATGAAATATCTAAAAGTGGTAGCAGTAGAAGCCATGTAGCTAAAATGAATCACGTTCATTGTTTTAATAGATGCTATGCAACGATTCATTTAATTACTTTTGTAATTATTACGAAATCCCTAATTACTCGTCCCTACTAATGGGGAAATGTTGGATTTTATAATAAGATATTGCTGTTCCTATACGCAATATTTTCAGATAGTTTAATATAGCTTTTTTCACTCACAAGGATTATTTAGCTGTCCGCCCGTCTATCTGGCAAGACTTTTTTTGTCAGGAACGCAAGGAGGTAAGTTGAATTATATTAATATAAAACTATCACAAAAAGGCTCATCTTAAATAAAACTGCGTACAAATTAAAATAACGCTCAGTAAAATTGTTAAAGTGCTCTTACGGACATCTTCGGGTATGAGGAATTTCAAAGAATCAATCACCTAGCAGTTTTGGTTCCTCCGTGCGTACGCAGATTCGAAAAAAATGAGTGAATCTCCAACAATGAGTTACAAGTGACGTACAAGTAGGAATCAGATCGTAAAATTACATAGTATAAACAAACAGCATATTTACAATATGTTACTTCACGCGGCATTTGCATCATCATCCTAGAGTACGAACGTACGCACGCTTGCATCATGGCATTGTATCAAGGGTAACAATAATAATTAAACAATCTTCTTAATATGGGCCGAATATCCTTGACTTTTCCGTGTTTTTCTCGTTTGACAGTTAGTGTAGTTACGAGTATTCCAACGCAAGCAACATTTTGCCTGCAGGGCGACTCCATCCCTTGTATCATGTACAAAGTCCGGACGAGACGGGAGAAATTATGTGTTGACGTCTCAATAGTGCGAGGACACACATTTTATAAGTCCATAAAATGTCGATATAAAGCACGATGTACTGGACCACCCTTACGAAATTCAGAAAAAATATAGGTGTTGCAAACAAAATGAAAATGAGTTGTTTGTATTTTTTTTTATATTTTATATAATTTTCGTAATAAACAATTCGTATTTTTTCTACATTTTCCGATTTTAAACTCCTTCGCCTAGGTGATAAAATCCATTTCAGCCAATTAAAGGACCGTTCTAAATCTACTGTAGTAATCGGGGCAAATTTAAATAATTCATAGTGGTTATGAATTACTCCTGTACTACGCAGTTCCACTTCTTTTCCAGATATCAAATTATTAAAGATTTTTAAAGTTGAAACGCCAACGTTTTTCTTCAACACATTCTGATATTAATTGTGAATAATATGATATTGACAATAATTATAGTATGTAATTAGTTTACTTAAATAATGTATAATAATAAGATTACCTAGGTACCTGATGTAATATTGTGTAACAACCTCACATTCATGTAAGATGATAAGTTTGATCAATAAATTTCGGATTCAAAAATTGTTCGTATGGATGTCGATAGAATAGTCGATATTTAATTAAGCACTAGTGAAAAGTGTATTTTTGCTCCCGTCGTCCGGGCTTTGATCATGTACCTCATGTATTTGATGAATAAAGAATTTATTGCAATAATTCGTACGCTACTGTAATACATTTGGTTTTTACCAGCTTTTGTTTAACTTGCCCTGTTTATTAAATATTAGTTGGTTACGTTTGGGTGAAATCATGAAAGTAAATTGTAAACAAGTTCCCTTCAATGGAATGGGCTAAAATTTGGAATCCATGAGTAAACCCGATGACACTGCAATATTATGGTACAGTCAGCTGCAGAGAAAAGGATACCCCCCCTCCTGGTAAGGATTGTTTTTTTTCGAAAACCTGTGGTTAGATTTCAATGATTTTGAGTTTATGTGTAGAAAATAGTAAAATCTTCAATTCACCAAAAAATCATATAAATTTAACCACAGGTTTTTGAAAAAAATCGATCCTTATCAGGAGGGGGGGTATCCTTTTCTCTGCAGCTGACTGTACCTTTGAGCTGATCTGATGATGGAGTCGGAAGGTGGCGACGGGATCTTTGCTGTACTTAAGTATTTCCAAATCGTGTCAAATAAGACTGAATGGGATGAAATGGAAACCAAGTACTTCGCCGACTAAAGAGTAGCTGGAAGGCAATGATGATCTGAAAACATAAACATATTTTCGAAATTCTCGCATGTTTGGACATGGCCTTACACTGCAAATTAGCTCTTCTAGGATTTCGTCGGTTAACCAATGACCTTTTTAACTTTTTTATACAATTTATTAAGTAATGTCCAATGGGCGGTTGACGGATGCAAATTACGTCAAAATAATGTCGAACGTTATACGTAATATGGATATGACTGCAAGGGGTTTAATAAAAAGAACGAAATTGTAAAATAGTTATATAATTGTATTGTTGTAGTAAATAATCATATTTTTTTCTATATTGCATATTTTCAATCCATTCCTTAAATCCATTCCTTCCCAATATTAAAATCTTCTTGATTCTGTTTCGTGCAAAATTCTTGACGGCGATGCGTATTAGATTTAACATGTCTATCAATCACGCTTTTTCGTTTCGCAAATAAACTTACTTGACATTTTGTACAAAAGACCGAGCCTTTAGAAGTATCGTAAACTAGATCACGTTTATCAATTATCCACTTACAAATTGTGGTTTCCTTTGCCATCTTAAATATGAATATTGAAAACTAAGCAAATTTAATTGACAAGTCTAAGACGTAATAGACATAAACGCTCATCAGTCTCAAGAGGTGATAAAATAATAAGTGGCCAGTATCTTCTTAGTTTACAATCTACGTACAATAGAGGATAGCTTATTATGTATTTACTAATAATGTATGATAAAGATAAAAACTGCATAATTTTGTATTCATAAATATTTCTCGAAATTTAATAAAAGTCTTATCCATGTTCTGTGTACGTCCCTATTTTGCATCCGTCTGCCGCCCACTGGTAATGTCTTATTTTAATATCGATTCTAAACATAAAACAGCTGGCAACCTTTACCTCACAGTCCATCGTGTATAATCTTTCTAATATTATCCAGTTCTTGTATTTTTTTACCAAACTTTTTATGTTTCCGACCAAAAAGGATGCCTCCTGAGTGGTTCAGAGCCAGCATCCGTGATCTCATTCCAAACTGACCCGATATGTAGCCATCGGTACTGGCCCTTTGAGAAGATTAGTTTTTTGGTGCTACGTGGGTTTTATTACACTTATATTGAGTCGGAATAGACCGTTATGGGGTTGTATTACTAAAAACGACAAAGTTGTTGAAGATAAGAAAGTTTATGATGTAACATTAAGTTGTTTATTGAAATGGGCTTCCTTTTGGGATGTTGGATTAATCTGAGATATTTTACTCATTGGCTGTTATATTAAATACATTTTCATAGAAACCGAATAAAATACAAGTTCGCGCAACGAGAGATCCCGCTTAAACTGTATCGCTACTTTGAACAAGGTTGTTACCATAACTGAAGTTTATGACATTTTATAATATTTGAAAGGCATGTAAGCACCAAACATTGCTCCAACGAAATGATAATTAACAATACCGACATATTGACATTTGCAAAGTTTATAATTACTCTCTGAAAGTGTCCGACTGCAGCCACAAGAAAGTAAGTAATGAGTTAGGTATTCACTTTGGAATAAAACGGCATAGGAAGGCAGACGAGCACACAGACCCCCTGATGGTAAATGGAAACTGTGACCCATAGACATTCGCAAATGAATGACAAGACTGCAAATGCACTTCCAACCCTGAGGACTAAGACGGAATGCCTCTATGCTAGTCATTTCACCAGCTGTCTGTGTTCAGGATGCTGATGGGGCTGCCCAGATTCTGCAGCGCGTCCGCCATGTTCGCGGAGTCACGAACCGACGGGTTTGCAGCAATTTTGCGCAAGAAGGCAGCGTCTCTGCTGGGCAGGACGAGGGCCAGCCCGAACAGCATCCTGAAGATGATTGCTGATCATGTGTGTTGTCCTATATTGAATCAAATAATATTATGTGTAAAATCCAATTTAGTTTTTAAGTACTAACATTATTTCTAAGACTATACTAACAATAATGAGATCCTATGTTATCTTGAATTAAATAAATGAATTGAATTGAATTGAATTGAATTATCCCCAAACCGGAACACAACAATGCAAACACTGCTGCTTGGCAGTAGGTTAATGGATAAGATGGTGGTACGAACCCGGACGGGCCCTGCACAAGGTCCTCCCACAAGTAAAAGAGCTTCATTTAATGAAATTGGTAAACGGAAAGGATGTTCACGAATTACTTGTCATCCGGGTCTAATGAAATGGGATTTAGGTTAAATCTCACCGTTGGATAGAGTGCACAATCACGTACGCATAGTTTTAGTATAGCCTCTTGGACACGGTAACTTCGCTTCTATTCTAGGCGTTTTATACATCAACCTACCGCCAAGCAGCAGTGTTCGCATTGTTGTGTTCCGGTTTGGGGATTAGACAGCCGGTGAAATAACTAGCATAGAGGCATTCCATCTTAGTCCTCGGGGTTGGCAGTGCATTTGCAGTCTTGTGAATGCGAATGTCTATGGGTCACAGTTTCCACTTACCATCAGGTGGCCTGTGTGCTCGTTTGCCTTCCTATGCCTTAAAAAAAACGAAATCGTGTTGGATCTATCATACACTCTCGGTCAAATAATACGGGTCAGAGTGCGTTTTTCATACAAACGAGGCTATTTTGAAGCCTTGGTTCTAGGGCATTGGTTGTTTTGAGTGAGGTTTAATAGTGGATACTCTGAGGTTCAATAGAGGAGGTCAAAAAATGCTTAAGATACCTAACTGATCGCACAATCAGGTAACACCACAGCGAGAGAGTTTGGCTCAGCATTCGGATTTCTTTACATTATATTGCTATTTTAGATGTTTTTCTGAACATAACAATTCCGGCGTTAACCGCAGATTCAATCAGTTGGGTATCCTAGCTACTCTGAAAGTCTTGTATCGATGCTCGGGGTGTCCATCATCAGATTTCATTAAAAGCATCCCCTGGCGAGGAACCAACGCTTCGAAATAGCCTCTTTAGTATGAAAAACGCACTCTGACCCGTATTATTTGACCGCGAGTGTAGTATTGTTTTACACACGACCGCCATTATTGTCAAGGAAATAAGAGAACGAACGAGAAAAGAGAGAAAAAGTAGATAATACGATAACAGATAAAACACGACGTGTTTTTTGCCGTGTTGAATAGAGGCGGTGGTAATCCGGCTTGATTTGAATTCGGATCGGAGCGCTCTTGCAAAGAATGGTGCAAAAAGGAAAAAGCATAGACATTGTCCGAACAATACTGTTTGCGATCGGGTTCCATATCGATCAGTTGTTGTGTTGCACTTTGACTGATCATGCCTCATCGCAAAGTGACCACGTGACCGCCACTAGGGAATGCAAGTTAACCGGTTTTTAACAGATTTTGTATGAAAATAACCGGTTAAAACCGGTAATAATCGATTATTTCCATTCCCTAACCGCCACGTGGCGTCACGTCAGCTCACCTACTCGCCCGCGCACCCATTTATTTTGATTTTTTGACGAGGTACAGTCAATTAAATTGATTCGTAGACCATTTTGAACTATGTCATAGAGACGTAATCAATGAAAACGTAAGAGACTTCTTATGATTTTATTTACAGTGTCACTTTGACATAGTTCAAAATGGTAACGAATCAATTTCCTTGACTGTACATTCGCACGGGAATGCTTAGCAAAATTTCCAATACATCAACCAAGAGGATGTTATATCAATGTGAATATTCAATATTTTGTATTTCATGTGATTAAGTTGAAGTTTACGAATTAACATATGTTCATCAAATATAATAATTTTAGTAATAAACGGAGAAACGGCTCAATACAATTTTAACGATAAATCAATTCAAATTCAAGTTCAAGGGAATAAAAGACCAGGAATATTAATTCATTAGGTCCATTAAAATTTTAAACAATACAAGAAACAATGAACCATTTTTATTTTTAAATAATGTAGGTAATTTATTTTCATAGTTATAAAGCTTGCTTATTCAATTAAATATTTAATGAATAATATGTCGAAAAACTTCCAATAAACATATGTCCGAGTGTACCGTCGCGGAATGCGCGCTTTCTTCCACTCTTGCGCAAGCCATTATCACTTGTCTCTGTTTGCCGAGAGAAAAGGGCAGCTCGCGCTAAACGGTATTGATTGTTATGTGACTGGGTGGACGGGCGGCGACACTCGACGCTCGTAGTCTGAACCATGCTAGTAATACTTAATATCAGTTAAATATCAGGAGATAAGAGACAATCTCATACATATTGACCTAGTGCCAAAGCAAAATCTGGACCGGTTTACGATCATTTGCTAAAAAACGTTTCACAAACTGATTCATTTCGAAATCATCATTTTACAAAACTGTAAATATTTCCGGATATTTATACAACTCATCTAACCATAGGGGTTGAAGGGTTCTACAAGATGGTCTCAAAAAAAAAAAAAAGTATGTAAAACTTTTATTCACAGCAATAACACACAAAAAATAAGGAAAATAGACGACATATTGTAGTGCTAGTCTTGTGAAACGGACCCAAACGCAGCATGTGCTGGCTGTGAAGCCAGTGCTCGTTTTCCATTGGGGCCACTCGGTGAAAACACGGAAGGTGATATGGATAACAAGTAATTTAAACAAAAAAGCAAAAGAAAAATAAAACCACAATAATAATGAATGAAATAATGAATTAATAGTAAGTGATTGGATACCTTCCGGACCTCTGCTTTGATTACTAAACAACGATAAACATACTTATACAGAGAAGTACACTCTACAGAGAGACACAGTTGGGTACATACACACCCAATACTCACGCCCATTACACAAATATTTTCAATTACCGGAAAACCCGGGCCACAAGCTTCGTCAGCAGGAACCTTACAAAGAGGTAGGTAGATGATTACAAATTGATTGGTTTAACCAGTTAACCTCAAGCTGGTAGCTTCCACGCAATCTAAACCATGATCAGGTAATCTCACCGTCCGTATGTCATACGCGGGATCATCGAAATGAATTTAAAACATAAAATTATTACTCGCTTTAATGTGTATGCTTGATCTTTCATAAACATTTATCTATGAGCGATCAGAATAAATTTGTCTTTGACCAATCTCGAATAGTATTACACACAATTCCAAATCTCTCCTAATAGTTAACCTTTTATAACACTCTCAGTGCCAGACCTGTCTGGTTTTAAAGTATATAGACGCCAAAAAGAGTCCTGGGCTCGGGTATATTAACAAAGGAACGCGATTTTGTCAAAACACTTTACATATCAAAAGCTCGCCGAAGAAAGTTCGCTCGCGGGCAGAAAGCCACCTGCGGCTTACGTAAGCTCGCACAGACGATGGGTGGCGAAGTTTTCTTCGAATTGATTCAAGTATTATATTGTTTGAGGCATCAGTTGGGTGTTAAACAATAAATGTTAGACAAATTGACGGAGTCCCAACTTTCAAGCTAAGCTCTAGGCTTGTACTATGATATTGATCAATAGAAGTAGAAGTAGAACTAAATAGATACTTAAATAGCTTTATAGAAAATGTATTATACCCAGACACAAATATTCATAACAGCTGTGCCCGGTGCCAACGGTAATTTTTCATTTATACAAAAAAACATTGAGATAATTTTGGCCATTCTCTATAATATAGTTATGGCGTGACCAAGGAAGACAGGGAATAATATCTCTCTCTATCTTTAAAGAGGCGGCACGACCTTCTTCGAGGTCCGTTCGCACCTCTAGCCCCGTCTTGTTTGCTGATCTGAAGCTGCATTAGTGGGGGTAAGACAGAAGAAGAACTTATTAGAATAATTAAGCAGGGACCAAAAAGTAGCCACACTAACTCACTCAATTAAATTTTCTATGAAACTAGAGATAGAGTTTTTTTTACAGAATAATGTGTAGGTTACTCCATATGCGAGTCAGCAATGAAGTTGAGATGGATATGTTGACAGAGCAGGTTTTCTGCGGAGCCGCGCCGTCTGTTCGGGAAAGTGACGGAAGTATTTAACTTAAAAAACGTCGCAGACTGGGCCGGATGTTCATGTGGGACCAGTATTTTATTTTCGACAGCCACGGCTAGTATGGTGACGACATTTACGTTGTAGCGGCCTAACGTGGCTCTGTAAAAGGCGAATTAGTGTGTCTGATACCCTCTGCTTTGAGTTGCTTGAACGGCTAGGGTTCTTATTAGACTGGAAGTGCTTAAAAATTATTGACGCTGAAAGGATTTTTAGCTATGTCAAAATACCTAGGTACTACGGCGATTTTCACCAGGATATTGCCTTCAATTGGTAGTTTTTGAGAAAATACTGGTCTAATATCGACAAATTTTTAATGTTTGCCAAATACTAGCCAGGTGTAGTGCCGCCATTAGAAGTCTATTTGACAAGCTCTTGATGGTTTCGTGTCTAGGATCTCCATTGACAATTTAAACCGGAACATCCTAAGAACATCCACAACTCTCCTTTTGGATACATTAAAAACTAATACGACTTTGTTCTCATGGCTGTAAGTGTTGGTATAACATGCATTATTAATCACCCACTCAATACTTTAGAGCAGGAAGCTATTAATGATTAATATAACATTACTAAACACAAAAGGCATATCTCCATACAAGCCGCCAAGGTAAATTCAACTTTCTTTTGCAACTAAAAAGGCCTCTTTGTTGTGATAGGTGTTATACAAGATGTTGCCTTTTTTGTAATCAGGGCGGAATATACGAAAGCTAATCATTGCCATAAAGGTGATAGGAATGCGAGAAAGTAATCAGCAGAAAGCGATCTAGTTACGAGAAATATTACAGGTGTTATGTCACGAATTACTGTTTGTAAGTAGTCTCGTTTATTTGGAATGTGTAATTTTTGTAGAAGGAAATTATCAGGCGCATGCAACGATTATAGGTATGTATGTACTTACAGCATACTAGGTAGTTGTAGTCTTTATGACGGGTCACTAATGTTTAACCGAAAATTGTTTCACAAATGTTTATTTCAGAACCAGCGTTAAATATACCTACTTACTATTAATATCACAAATATATTGTTTAAAAAATGTATCAGATTAAAATACAATTAAATTTTCTATTAAACTTTTCCGTTATGACACGAAAGTTAGTTACAAGTGTAAGAATAATTTTCGTCGCACAGCGGAAGTTTTTTCGACTTCGTTGTATGTATGGTTAACTGCGCTTAACTATGGTCCAACTATTTGTTCCTTACCCGTTTAACAACTAACCATATAGCAAACAGTACACTTTAAAAACGTTTTGTTTAAAAAGTCATCGTTAAGTAAACTTTAGGTAGGTACATACTGTTATCACACAAAGTAACATACGCGATTTCATACACGTAGAATCAGTTTCCCACTATACTCCTTGTTTTAACCCCTTAGGGGATGTATTGATAAAAAACCCTTCTTAGTACACCCCTGGGATATCCAGGGAATATTCCTTTTAAATTTCAAGTCCCTAGCGGCTTCACCTGTGCGTTAATCGATCAGATATCTTCATCTTTTAGATTGATTAGTTGCGTGTTATTTACACATAGTAACGCATAAGCAAACGTAAGGTTTAAGCGGCTTTGTTTACGCTAAAGTTCTGTATAACTGCTACCTCGTCCGACGCTTTTATTAGATATAGGAAATACTTTGACGCATAGGGTAAAGTCACCAGTGGTCACCCAGAGACCAGTAGTCGACCTTATATGAGTGCAAAGAGTTGGAAATATATATTTCGTACTCTTCCCACGCATACAAAGTATAGGCAGAGGCCGACTACAGGTCTTTGGCTGACTACTGGTGCCTTTACCCTACCACCTGGACTCACCAACCAAAAGTGGTAGGAACACCCACTAAAAACCCAGCTATTCTCCTTCCAAGCCGTTCTTGGCGAGAGCTGCAGTCCGATTCATATCTAGTTTGACTAGATATTTCAGCATTATCGGTTGGATCACGGGCAATGATTCTCGCGTCGGTTCCCATGTTAGTCACAGCGCTAGACCTAGATTCCTTTCGCGGGACCTTGAGCGACGGACCCGCGGCGATGGCCGAGTGAGGCAATATCGCGCGTGCGCCGTGGAATACTGGCACAGTCACACTCAGAAGAAACAAACAAAAGATATAGATCAGGTTTCAATAAAAGAGATGCATATATTAATAGTGGATGTTCAGCATGTGACAGCCATATCTTATTCTCTTAACGACTCACTTCTCAACTTGACGGACGAATTATTACCCAGGGGGTTGAAGTTGTCACATCAGGGCGTATAAGTTACGTTTCAGGGCGTGTACCTACTCTCAATAATTTAGCATAAAATTCGCTTGTATGAATTCGCTTGCTCGATCAAACATTCGAGCCGTTTTTAACTCCTGACACAAATAGGGGAGTGTTAGTTTAACGTGTGTATCCCTGTGTCTGTGTGTGGGTGGTGGGTTTTCTAATGTTTTACCAAATCATCATTTGGTAAACTATACCATTTTACAAATTTTCATTTCTCATACAGGTACTTCCCGCCGGATTATTTAATGTTTTTTTGTGTTCAAAAGTCTAACTTATCCTAACCTATTTAATAAGCCTATGCTACTAATGTAATAATATGTAACGGTTAAAGCACAATTTTTTTTTTGCGAAATGAAAGTTTGTAAAACGATATAGTTTGCCAAATATTGATTTCGTCAAAAGTCGGGGTACCAGGTCTGCGGCATCGTCGCTCCCAACCAGACGGACTGATGGTTTAACTTGATTTTTTAAAAGAAATCTTGTTTAATTATCGGCATGATTGTTAGTTAGGTAAAAAGTAGGGGCACCTTTAAGGGGTTTAGTCTAACTAAAAAAGTATAGTTATACTTATAATTTTGTCATGTCCGTCTGTGCGTTTGTCCCCTTGTCCGTCTGTCAGCGGCCTAATGCAGGGACTCTTAATTACGAACCTATAATTTGGCGTAGTTATATATCGGAAAAATTACATTGCGTTTTTTCGCGCAACAGATGCGTCACTGCGTAAAAGTTGCGTCAGATTATATTCAAATTCGGTGTGTTCGATTTTTTATCATAATGAAATTAAAATAACTTTTATAACGCCGAGGTTCAAACATCGTCATCATATTGGGCGAATGTTAAATATCTATTTTAATTGAGAATGATAAAGATATATACGTTTTTCTTGCTTATATTGTCGTAATGGTTATGACAAAATAAATAATTGGTGCGCGCCGAACTGTATTTGCCGGCGACTGTACAGACGCGTGCTCTCGCAACTCGCACGCATAATTATCGCCGTGAGATCCAGAACGGTCTGCGCAGGCGCGATGGACGATCCGCGGTTGCAATGAAGGCGAGGCAGTCGGAGAGCTTTAGATTTTTCTAAGGTAAACTGGATTTTGGACTAGCTAGTAAGCTAGCTGACGACGTGGTTAGCATAGTTGATAGCTGCGTATAATTCTCAATAACTGCATACATTTGTGCGATGAGAGGAGCGAGTATTTATTCCTGAGTATTCCATGTTTTATATGTACCTATTTAAGTTTGTATATACAAACTTCTATAGGAATATGTATCCAACATGAATGCGATTAGTGCAGGACCTTTGCGGGTGGTAGGACCGTGTGCAGGGTCCGTCCGGATCGCTACCACCAAAACAACAGTGTTCGCATTGTTGTGTTCCGGTTTGGGGATAAGACAGCCGGTGAAATGACTAGCATAGAGGCATTCCATTTTAGTCCTCAGGGTTGGTAACGCATTTGCAGTCTTAGGATTGCATTGCAGTCTTGTGAATGCGAATGTCTATGCGTCAGACTTTCCACTTACCATCAGGTTGCCTGTGTGCTTGTTTGTCTCCTTTACGCCATAAAAAAAAGGATCGAGGGGAGTGGGGTGATTAGTAACAGGCCCATACCCAACAGTGATTTGGATGATTAGACGGATGGATGGATCCAACATTGGTCCGTGTGCATTGTCTAGTGCCAATAACTGCTATTACCTTAATCTCCTGTATACAGGAGCCTAAAGCCATGCAGTCCGAATTAGCAAGACGAGTGGTTACATCACTGTCATTGGTTATATCAGGTTTCCGGGCTATCGGCCAATCAGCGCGCTCCAGTAATCGACTCCTGCGCACCCAGCGGCTAAACACAGCTGGGTGATTCTCTTGACAACTAAGTTTTGAATTCGTCGATAAATTATTAGCAGATGAGCTTATGTGGTTATGTCAAAGAAGCATTTTTGGAAAAAAAATATATCGTGTCTTTGTAAGTTAGTTGCAGAATTCGTCGGCAGTCTCTTTGTTTAGGTATAATTATTGAAAGTCGCCATTTTTATTTATTTATTCATTAGTAATGCTCCATGTGAGACATAGGTATCATGTTACAGATTTTCATTCTTACTTATAGGCTAACTCAGCACGTGTATAATTAACTTACTTTGAATATAACTGGAACACACACACACACACACACACATGCCTATATCGCTGGAACCATAAACTTAGAGGACTGCTGTACGCCTGGTAATGGATTTTAATTGATGAACCACTATAAATCCTTGTCGAATAAAACCAACGATTACTAATTCCTATGTAATTTTATATCTCGACACTTGACGCTGTCACTGACAAGGTTCTATGGTAGACCAATATTTAAAGCCCTTGATGGTACCTAACTCTATCACACGTGCCTACGAGCAGTGCACTTACAGTTTTCCATCGAATTGAAAAGAGACTTGTTTAAGAGAATACCGCCCCAAGTTTCCGGCTTATCGGCCAATCAGCGCGCTCCAGTAAGCGTCAACTCCTGCGCACCTCGCGCTTAAACGCGGTGAGCACTGGCCCGGGGAAATCGTAACCGATTATGTGTCGTGTGGGCAAGTAGAGCGAAGAAGTTAGTGTTCGATACGATTGATTGGGCACAGCGCGATCGAGTCGACGGCTAGGTGCAAAACAAAGATAGAAACGTCGCGCAGAAAAGGAATATTAAGCCGCTGAAGGGGCTTCTCTACCGGCTATTAGTATCACCGCTCAATATCAGCATCATCCTTGAGGTCGCTGTAAAACTGTAATAATGTGACCGAGGTATTTAAACCGCTCCACCCTTATCAATGGAACACCGTTAAGGCGAATCGGTGGCACGTTCATCCGTCTTTTAGAGGCGACCTCCAAGATTATATCGTCATTGCTGTGAAAAAACCTCGTATCTCATATTTTTGTTAAGTAGTAAGTAAGTTTACAATCGTACATCTCGAAACATCAGATACGAGTTTTTTCTACAGTAGCAACGATATTCTGGCTCTTTGTTACACTATATTTCAATCCGTGACCCTCCGCATATTCTTCACACGATTTTAAAAGCGTGCGTGCTATGCGAGACGAGAATCAAAATGAAGTAATGACAAGATAGCTTGCGCGACACCATGCCACACCGCATGAATTGTCGTATACGCACGTACTCGAATATCTGGATCCATTTTCACGAAAGATGCGCTCGAAGAGAATATTTTTTTAGAATAGATTAGAATAGAAATAGTTTATGGCATATCACATTACAGTTTACAGGTGGAGGGTATATAAATAATCAGGTATACATGTGACGCCCTGCAAGGGCATAGCTTCGCACCGTGTAGGTTCTAGCCGTAGGCTAAAATTATTAATTAAAGTAAGTGTTAAATTATCTTAAGATCGATACATTTGACACCGTGAAACCCCTAGGTACCTACCTACCGTCATTGTTGGTTGCATTTGGTCTTAGTAGAGGATTCAGGTAACCTTCGGGGAGGGAAGATGGCCGATTGAAAAATCTCCAGCTTTTACTTTTGATTTCTCTTTACTGATGAACTCACTGGACATTGGGGAAATTACTGCGGAACCGCGGTAGACCGCCATTAAAATAAAAGGAGAAGAAGAAGGTGTTATTATGTTAAAGGACTGCTTTACTACGGTTTGTTCGATTATTTTCACTAAAGCATTTTTTCATCGAAACGAATGTTCACATTGCGTTCTTTCATATGTTATTATCTAAAAAACGCGTTTGTGAAAATAATCTAACAAATCTTTACTACACTTTCATCAGAAAGAAACAGGACGTTCTCGGTACGTCGGAATCTTGTGTACGAGAATTTGTATTTTAGAACTTGTTCTTATACTTTATAGTGACACCTAGCGGACAGCAGCCAAAACGTCGCACTTTTTTTTAGTACTTCTACTGGACGATAGGTGTCGCACTCAGTAACTAGTTAAGCGACATCACACTTTATAGCGACACCTAGAGAAGAGTAGTCAAACTATTATACCGTCTATTTTAGTACTTCTACTTGACGATAGATGTCGCAAGTAGTAACTGGTAACTACACGACATCTAGCAGTGAAGTGTAATTAAACGCATAGCTTTGTTTGTACATACATTTGTACTGCCAACTCTTAACACTAGATGGCGCTAATAGTAGTTTCTTTATTACGATGAGCTTTCGGGATTGATTGGATACATTTTTTAGTTTATGAAAATAATAATCGAAAGAATCTTGCAGTATTATTGAGTAAATTTCGAACTTAGTCGGAGTTTCGTAAATTTTGTGAAAGCATTTTTATTAATTAATTAAAAGAGTGAAATTAAATTAATAATAAAAAAAACAAACACCCGACTGCAATTAAAATAATCAACTGAAAAGCAAATAACAAGCTCTATAATTTATATAAACTTGTAAAAGCAATGTAGGTACCCACTTAATAATATAATTTATACTTTTGGGTACCTATATACATTTTTTTTTTTTTTTTTTTTTTTTTTTTTTATATCATAGGAAGGCAAACGAGCACACAGGCCACCTGATGGTAAGTGGAAACTGTGACCCATAGACATTCGCATTCACAAGACCGCAATCCTAAGACTGCAAATGCGTTGCCAACCCTGAGGCCGAAGATGGAATGCCTCTATGCTAGTCATTTCACCGGCTGTCTTATCCCCAAACCGGAACACAACAATACGAACACTGCTGCTTGGCGGTAGGTTAATGGATAAGATGGTGGTACCAACCCGGACGGACCCTGCACAAGGTCCTCCCACCTCCAAAACTATTAACTTATTATTATTTACATCTTTAATATTTGAGTAGTTTAGTTTTATTTTAATTTAAATAAGTTTAGTTTTAACTTTTAATGTAGTATCTATATTAAAAAAAAAACTGGTCCTTTGTAACTTAAATATTGGAAAAGGTGTTCCAGGTGGGGACATACACGATTCGAATGACACCTCGTATGCTAAAATCCGTCAAGCCGTTAAGGCTGCAGAGCGTGCCCAGAAATAGACATAAATACATACATACTTACATACATACATACATCCATACATACATACATACTTACATACATACGTAAATACGGTCGAAAAACATAACCCTCCTTCTGACGTAGTCTAGTAAAAAGAAAAGTTACCTACCAGAACTTTACTCTTAATATAATAAAAACTCGGGAGTTCGAGCATTTTATGCTTGTAATAAATAAAGCTGATTATTACTAATATTCGACTTAGCCGACGTCATGCTAGTTTGTGTGCGTAGAATATTTTTATCCTAAGTAAGTATTTTCACCAGGCGTTTGCGGATTTGCTTCGATATCTTTACTTAAAGCCAAGATATCGAAGCAAATCCGCAAACGCCTGGTGAAGGTATACATATGGAGTTATAGCTTTATATGGGAGTGAGACATGGACACTAACCCAAAAAGAACGAGAGAAGCTGGAAGCATTTGAAATGTGGTGTTGGAGACGGATGGAAGGAATAAGTTGGAAGGAAAAGAAAACAAATGAAGAAGTACTTAATATTGTAAAAGAGAAGAGAAGTCTGTTAAAGACGATAGAAAACAGAAGAGGGAAGATGATAGGGCACTTGATACGACACGATAATTTCATGAATAATATCATAGAAGGTAAAATAGAAGGCAAAAGAGGCAGAGGACGACCCAGACGAAGTTACTTTGAGCTAGTCAAAGAGAAAGTTAAGGTCGGGTCGTATCAAGATGTCAAGAACCTAGCAACCAATAGAGAGGAATGGCGGACACTCCACCGACAAGAGCATAGCTCTTAGTTATGAAAGAGAAGAAGTATTTTTCACTCTCTGGGCTGGAGGGCCTAATTCTATGTATATCTTGCTTGATCAATTCGTTACTCAGCTCCGATTTTGAAAATAGATAGGTACACGTACAAACAAAGAAACAACAATGATTTTCGGTATTATTTTTAAGCATTTAATGTCTTATACTTCTTCAATAGATAAAATAATAATAATTAAGAAATCAGTAATCGATGCTGTAAGTAATACACCACTTTTTCATTAAAAGGTTTAGGTTGTAGGAATCAAAAAAATCGTTTACATAAACTTTGATTTCTACAACCAAAACTTTTGAAAATGCGAATAGTTTTATTCAACAGACTTTGTTTCATTATTTATTGGATTTTTTTTTCATACAACGTATAAAAAAAAAAAAGCAAATTCGTTTCTATTCTATTCTAAATTCGAGAAATCCGTGGTCGGATTTTCAGATATCGTTTTGATTTATCTCTTGCCTCTGGCTAGCGCCAGCCTCGCCGCGACGGAGCCCGTCCGCTACCGCGATCATTAATAGGTATCTGCGAAGATCACCCCAAAATAACGCGCTAATGAAGTTTCCGTGTCCGTCCGTCTGTACGCTGCAGTAACAAATGAAGTGCGAGCTCCCTGAGGAGGCCGGCGGAGGGATGAGACTATGTGGACATGACTCTGCTTGGAATTACTTGGTTGTATTTTATCATCGAATTAATTTATATCTTCCTAGAAGTTGATATATGAATCTCTGTGATGATTAAAAGAGAGTGTAATTAAAATTAAATCTCACGATGAGATATCATTTACGAGTAGCTGGGAGCACGTATATCATCGGCGCGTATTTTTTTTGTCTCCTGTCAAATTAAAGACTAATCATTTCAGAAATCAGTAGATATTATATTTTAGTAATTTTTAGTCACTCGATAAGATTTAACAAACTACCTCCTGGGCCGGTATTCTAGGCAGTTGAAACGATATCGTAGTCAATCTGTTATGGTATTGTCATGACGTCAGTCGCCATTACTGTCTAGTAAATAAGAGCTATCAAAACGGTGACGATTCGATAACGACTCAAACACGATTTGGTTTTTACCGTGTTGAATAGAGTAGAGGCCCAGGACAGTTGTGAGGCGACCCATATGCTCACGTCTGTTTTTAAATAGGTATGTATACAGTTTGTAACTCAAGAACCACTGAAGTCAACTTAGTATTGATAGTTTTCCTATTAATTTCGTTATATGTGCTTTCACTTAAGATATTTTTCTGAGTTTTAGTGATTTTGGGTGTTTGGGGGGGAGGGGGGGGGGGGGACACTTGACTCTAACAAAAATTACAGCTTTCCTAATCGAAACATTGTTTAAACAAACCCGCAAAACCCGCAAATATTTATCCAACGACACCACACACTATGGGGTACACGAGAAAAAAAATACATACGCAAGTTACGCGTAGGGGAAGTACAATAAAAAATAACAAGATTTTATTTTAAGCTGTACTACTTTGTTGGCGTGACTAATATGTATATTTATGCCAATGCGGACGGACAGACGGACGGTCATAGCGAAACTGTAAGGGTTCCTAGCTTGACCACGGAACCCTAAAGTCGGTTCGAAAATGATATGGACATAAATTTAACACTTAACACAAAATTAAAGATATAATAGGAAGTGTTATTTTTAATCTCCTGATAACACTGTCTGATAAATTTTAGTGATGTCCTAACGCAAAACTTTAACTGGCAGATGTATAGGGATTAGAAAAATTGGCTCGAAATTAACAAAAACTTTTGTTACTTTTTAACCGACACTGGTTAACTTAATGAATAACCTACCTATTAACTTTAATAAAATTATCTCTGCTGCGCTAAACTTACGTACAAATCAGGGTACCTTCATCTATCAAGGTACGGAACCCCAATCATGACGATTCCTTAGTTACGAGTGAACAAAACGCCGAATGCACTTCCACTCTAGTGCTGCCCTCCCGTGGGAATTGCGGACACGACTCCGCCATTATGACGTCACTGCCTACACCAGCCAATCGCGAGCTCTCATTTATAACCAACTTGATACTTATCACAAGTCTCTGTAATTTGGTCGTTATCTTAACATGCACCAACGAAGTTAGACCCGTTGTTTGAAGTATAGGAGGGGTAAAAGGGGTCCAAAAGTATTGGTTGGTGAATGCCTACTAATAAATAGCTTATAAAGGGGGTTATTTGCGATGATTAATCAAGCTTTGTAATCGATACCTGTGGGCTGATTTGGTGTTAGATTGTTATCGATCCGGCGACCCAATAAGCTAGGTGTAGAAGACGCGTCAGAGCAGAGATGACCATTTTCTAAGACTTACTTTGGACGTGTCATGATTCGAGCACATTACTCAAGTTAACTCCGGGCCATAATGTTTCTCACCCCCTAAATGATGTCGTAAATAAAGTGTTGTAGTTATTATAAAAACTAGGTTCGTACGGTTTCGTTTTTTTGTCCTTTTGTAAAATCTTAAAAGTGGGACTGTTTATGTTCACATTCGTTTTGATAATTACCGCTTTCATTATATTTCTTACTTACTTAACTACTTAAATTTTATTTTTATAGTCAAGCCGAATTTAAAGCAGGCCATGCTAAGTGGTGAGAGTACGAAACCTATCCAGTAGTGGCGCTGGAATTTATGGTTATTTTCGGTATAATTTCCCGAAAATTTTCAGGGCTACAAACCGATTGAAACATAATGTGACAAGATACTACCTATAAGGTACTACCAAGTTTCGCCTTACAGCCTTTTTTTGCAGTTTGTCGGAGCATTGTTAAATGTATGCCTATTTTTCAATTATTAAAAGCTTCATTTATTATTATTTTTGGACAATGACCATCTGAAATCAAGGATCTAGTGCGCATTTACAGATACTCTAATAACTAGTATCATATACTTCAGATACCGATTTAGAACGTGGGCCCGAAAACGCCCTCGTAATAAAACGCTTCCCATTATACAGCCTGCGCATGACATCCTCGTTTGCCACCTACAGCGCCATCTGTGGGGCGCTAACTGCGATAACTCGGATGTCACCCGCCAGCGACTGCGCATGGGAAAATCGTTGACAGATCCGGTTGTAGAAATGTTGGGGACAACTTCTTTAATTAAATTTATACGATATAAGCATCAGGTAGTAGCTATTGCTTACGACTTTGACGGAGTATTGTTGTGGTTTGATTTATGGTATGGAAAGTAAACTAGCTCGTAGACCACCGGGCGGTAGTTTACGCTCTGAGTAAGGGTCTCCCCAAACCAGTCGACGCGGAGTCGGCTTTCGCCGAGTGTTTTACACCACACTCACTATTCGCATTTAGCCGATCGGCCGTCTCCGCGGTTGGACACCTGCGTTCAGCAGTCTCATCCTCCTTGCGGCCGTAGAGACGCCCTATCGCCTGCGATTTGCTATCGCAACAGATGTATGATTTTTTTTTGTCCCATTTATCATAATCAAACCACTTTCATTTGTCAACCCCTCATTCTAAACTCCTTTTCAATTATTAATAAAATTAATTTATTTTCTTTGTATACTAAAAACCCATGCCGGCAAGTTATTTGTACAACAATGCTAAATTTCAAGTTAATAGCCGTAACCTGCCGTGACATACAGACAGACGGACAACAAAGTCTCACCATAGGGGTTATTTTTTAACATTTTGGCATGGAACCCTAAAAATGGCTCTTACACGTTGGTAATATGAAGTGAATGTACAAGCCGTGTATACCCTACGGGAACCTTAGATCTCAGGTGAAGAAACCCTGCTCTAATTTGTGTTCGATGGAATGCGTCCCCAGTGCGCGTGCGGCTGTGCTACCGCGATGGCCGCTCTCTATTTGCGCGTGAAACAGTTCGGCTCTTAGCGCGCGAGGTGCGAACCGCCGCGCAAACAACCACTCCGGCGCAGCGCACCAAGCGCAGACGTTCCATGAGAATATACAGGGCGTCCCACGGTTATGCCACATGGAAGGAAAGTACCTTAAATATTGTAGATGGAACATTTTACTGAAAGAAGACATTATTTGAATTTAAAAAACAATTCAAATGTTAAAGTTTATGGTTGTCACTCCATCTTGTTGGAGTTCTACCTACAGCTCGTCTCCCGGTCCGTGGACGCCACCCAAGAACCTTCTGGCCCCATCGGCCATCAGGCCTGCGAGCGATGTGCCCCGCCCACTGCCACTTCAGTTTAGCTGTTCTTCGGGCTATGTCGGTAACCTTAGTTCTACAGCGGATGTCATCATTTCTGATTCTATCACGCAGAGAAACCCCGAGCATAGCCGGAACTGCATAGCCTGAGCATGACTGAAACTTATACCCATCTCAATAGGCACGTCAAAGTCAAGGAAGATCATAGAAGGAGGTCATAGAAACTGACATTATTAACGTATCTGAGACGGTCATCTCAGTTAAAGTCAGTTTATTAAAACGACCCTAAGGTATTGAGAGTGGGATTCTGAAGGGGGTACACCCTTGCCTTGACCAATATCAGCAACAACAAGATATGCACGAGAATACCTGGTCCTTGCTTGTCATATCGTCGGTGAAACTGCAAAACCGCGTAAGTAACAATTTAAATAAGGAGCAAAATGCACCTTTTTAAAAACACGATAAGGTTTATTTTGCTCTATCATAAATTTATTCGTTACGCGGTTTAGCATTATCACAGACAATATGTCATCTTATTTTAACGTTAGGTAGGTACTCTTTTAAATCCATCATGGATTAGGAATTCTAGAGCTGTATGATAGGTTTGAAACTGAATCATCAATCATTCTTTACTATAAGTACATGTATCTAAGTTTATTTTTAATGATAATCGTCTGATTGTGATTTACTGACCAGTAGTGAGAGTGTATGATCCGTCTTGAGTCTTCACTGTGGAAGTGGAACCACTGTCGTGATAGCGCCGCGCGCGGCGGGCACGAAGCGCCGTCGTAAAGGTGAAACGTCGTGTTATACATCGGTTGCTACACGATTTGAGGGCACAACTACACAGACAAAGCCAACAAATTGAGGCTGCGTATTCTAGAAAAACGAATTGATTTTGGAGAAATCTTCCTTCAGATGTTATATATAGGATAGAGGAGAGGATTTAAAAAAAAAAAAAAAAAAACTAGTTAATTTTTTACGATTTTTAAATGTTGTAGATATAGTGAAAAAGTTGGTATGCACGTTTTCCGTTCCAAGGAAATATTTCTTGACAGTAAATAAATAAAATAAATATCGGAAAAGTACAAATCTATTTTTACATAATAACTGCAACATTATTAAAAAATCGTGGAAATTGGAATCGTGAATTGATTTAGGGTGAGAAACATTATCGCCCGGAGCTATGCTATGCTTTAAGTAAAGATTTTTTTGACAGCTACGCTATTCAAGCGTCGCTTCAGAATACTCATGGTATTTTAAACTGGGATAGATGAGAAATTAAGAAAAAAAAATTTTTATGAAATTTCAATAATGACTGAATTGACTTGTGGGAGGACCTTGTGCAGGGTCCGTCCGGGTTGGTACCACCATCTTATCCATTAAACTACCGCCAAGCAGCAGTGTTCGCATCGTTGTGTTCCGGTTTCGGGATAAGACAGCCGGTGAAATGACTAGCATAGAGGCATTCCATCTTAGTCCTCAGGGTTGGCAACGCATTTGCAGTCTTGTGAAGTTTCCACTTACCATCAGGTGGCCTGTGTGATAGTTTGCCTTCCCATGCTATAAAAAAAAAAGACATTGTTAAAGATAGACTTAGTAATAATACAAAACCTAGACATTAATTTATTTGTGCTTACCCTACACCTCGGCTCTACATGAAAATATTTGCTAAATTCCTCTTCATAATACTAATATGTTATCCAAACTAGATGCCCATTCAAATAACATCAATTTTAAAGAGGCATTGAACCTATTAAGCTCCGTATTCCCAGGAAGCGGAGCAGAAGTGCTAAAACACCGAAGTGCTAACCGGCCGCTTTTGGTGTCCTCTGTCCAAACATCAGCCCGTTTCGGGAGATGGGACAAATTAGGCCAGCATGGGCTTCCGCTTTGAGGTGACATCGTCTTAAAAGGTAGTGTTTTAAAAGTGTTTTAGACACGGGAAATAAGTGTGCACACAACGAAGATGTATTGTGTTGTGTGTAATTGCGTATAGTGTGTAATTCAGAGTTGTTCTCTTAAAAACGGCTTCTTTGGTATGAAGGCGAGTTCAGTCAAACGAAGGTTAAGCTTTCTACTTCTTTCCCCGGGGTTCAAGACATCTTCATACAAAATTGTAGTAAAATCAGAGTTTAACCATTTAACTTAGGAAGCGTAAAATCACTAAAACAAACAGGATTACTTTCGAATTTTATAATAATTAGTATGGCAACCTGAGGATATTTACTGACAGTAACAGGTCAATTAAATATTTTGTATTAAACTACTACCCTCTTATTTATAAACACACAATAGCTTAAATATGCTTAATTCTATGGTAGCCTGACTTTTTATGAAAACAGCATTTGACAAAGTAAATAATTTTCCAAACTTTCATTTCACAATAACGTGTTTGTGCTCAAATCTATACATCTTACATAGGTTATCTAAGCTTGTTAAATAAGTTAGGTTAGATTAGACTTTTGTCCACAAAAAAAGTGAAATAATGAAGCGGGAAGTATCTCTTTGCGAAATGAAAGTGAGTTATTTGTAGACACCCCCATGGACTTATTAGGGAAATAAGTCCAAGATATCACACGCGAGGACAATTGTTCGGTAAAAGAGTATTTTCTCTCATAAACAGAAGCACACGGGGCAGCTCCACGCGCTTCTGTCAAGTCTTTAAAAAGCTTAAAATATGCTTCGTCCTTATGTGTCATTGTGACATTTGCATCTGATGATAAAAAGCGACAAGGCATACTTAAACTAAAGTAGTAAACCTACTTTAGTTTAAGTATTGCACTGCATTTAAAAATAAGGAGGTAAAAATTCAACTTTCTTGAAAACTACTCTCCGATTCAGCCAAGGACATCAAACGGTGCTTACAGCACCCTCGCGCAATAAGACGGTGCTAAAATAAAAAGTCGTGATGCCCCATCACCGCGCGGCCGGTATCACCGGCGGTTAGCGCCCCTCCGCTATTCGCCGATACCTTATTAGCAATAAACAAAAACAGGGGCTTATGCGGACGGCAGCAGGGGACAGGACGTAGCGAGACAAGGTTTTAAAATACAAAAATATTTTAATTAATTATCCTACTTTAATATTATAAATGCGAAAGTTTGTGTGCGTGTGATAGTTTGTTACTCCTTCACGCAGCAGCGGCTGGACAGAAATTAATGAAATTTAGAAAGAAATCTACGCGGATGAAGTCACAGGCAGAATTCAAAATTCAAAATATTTATTCAGTAAATTGGACACATGAGGGCTCTTTTACACGTCGCGTCGGTAACATGAAGTGAATCTACTAGCGCTTCGGACAAGACCATAATTGCGGAGAAGAAGCGCCGCATAAAACTCCAGCAGAAGGTCATTTTTTCAATTACTAAATACAATCATACTTAAGAGTATACATATAAATTACGTTACAAGGTAATAAAGTAATAAATAATATGTTTTTAAACTAACTCAAATAAGCAGAAGCTTGTTAAGTAATAAAAATTACGTTTAATGATACAGCGATTCACAAAAACTAAAGTATGCACTTTTTTACCATTGATAATGGGTTTGCACTTGACTATCAAACTCTGGCCCTTAGACGAAGATTTTGTAGGCGATGAACCAAGATCAATGGACAATAATTATCACCTGTGTCAATCCGTAGCTTAAATTACTTATGTGTTTTTTTCTAGGAGCAGAAAGTGGAAGCTACGGCGAGGGAGTGTCATGTGCGACGGTGCTCACAAATGCCATTATACAATCAAGATCCTCTAACCAATTACTGTTTTCAAGTTAAAAAAAACATTATTTTTACAATCTAAAATTTAAGCTTTAATAATTTTAGTACGTATAGAGAATAGCTTAAGAGATCGAGTTTGATAACTGAACCTATTTTCCCAATTTCAATCCGCTTCTTCCTGTCCCTCACATCCCGATAGATAAATCACTAAGGTTAAAACATCATTAATATTGAATCTGTGTTCCACAGAGGGCGCCACCCCTGCCTTAACCGGTGAGTTATGGCGCTTGCTTCACTTTTTGTTGTTCCACTCGCCCGCACTTTAAATGTTTTTGGAGACGTTTTTGTCTTGGACTTTCTAGAGGTATCATGAAAATAGTGTAAAAATAAATACGTGAAAATTGTATATTATATTATCTATTCATAATTATATAAAATGAACATATTTTGTTATGTAATGTAGGGTAAAGTCAGCAGTGGTCAGCCAGATACCTGTAGTCGGCCTCTGCCTATACTTTGTATGAGTGGGAGGAGTACGAAATATATATTTCCCACTCTTCGCACTCATTAAGGTCGACTACTGGTCTCTTGTCGACGACGGCTGACTTTACCCTAGTAGTCTTCTTAAGTAATTGAAGCTGAGATATTTAAATATTGATACTCTTACTACGCGTAGGTACTCTTAGTATTTAGAGGTTCTATACTTAGTCGGTCCTAAAGTTCTGTCACTGGCACATTATTGTTTAATTTAGAACATAATTTTAAGAAAATATTTTTGTATTCCATTTTTGAATGTTTAACAATTTTGTTAAAACATAAAACAGTCATTTGCTGCGATTTCTCACGATGGAGTGGACATTGAAAGAAAACCGAATAGCTGTTTTAGCGTTGCACCGCTGTGGGCACTCGCCTACCGTTTTCAAGTTGTTCAAAAAATTAAATATAACGCTTAGGTTTGTGTACCGTACTATTGATAGGTACAATGAAGTCTCTAGTTTTGAGGACAAAAAAAGAACTGGCCGTCCACGCTCTGTAAGAACACCAGCAGTGATCAAAGCGATCAAGGCCCGTATAGCAAGAAATCCTGTCCGAAAACAAGTTGATGGCTTTGCAGATGGGTGTCAGTAGGAATACCGTCAAAAATATTTTAAACGAAGATCTTAGTCTACGAGCATACATAAAAAATTGTGGACACATGCTTAATGCCCGTCTAAAAACAATCCGGCTTAAACGATCCCGAAAGTTGTTAAAACAGTACGCGAAAAATCGACACCGCGATATCCTATTTACAGACGAAAAAATGTTCGATATTGAAGAAAAGTATAATAAACAGAATGATAGAGTGTACGCTAAGAGCTCTGAAGAAGCAAAAAAAACCGCTCCGCGGGTGCAACATGGGCATCATCCATCATCAGTGATGGTTTGGTTGGGAGGAACTGAGGTTCATTTTTGCGAAAAAGGGGTCAAAATCACTGCAAAAGTGTACCAAGAGACGGTTTTGGATCAGGTTGTCAAAGATCTGCCCAACACGCTATTTTCAGGATATCATTTTGTGTTCCAGCAGGATTCTGCACCTGCACACAAAGCCAAGACCACTCAAGCCTGGTTTGAGCGTCAAAAAATCGACTTTATAAGACACGAAGATTGGCCTTCCTCCAGTCCGGACCTTAATCCTTTGGACTACAAAATTTGGCAGGTCTCAGAGGAGAAGGTCTGTGCTAAACCTCATCCAAATTTAGAGAGCCTGAAGTCATCTATTAGAAAAGCAGTCGCTGAAATAGACATGAATATGGTGCGTGCTGCGATAGACGACTGGCCGCGGCATTTATTGGCCTGTATTAAAAACAAGGGAAGTCATTTTGAATAATTTTAAGTTATATTAATTCTCTATTAAATGTACTTTAAATTGGTATATAAATTATTAAAAACTGATTGGTACTTTTGTTTTTATCATTATTCTTATTTGTGACAGAACTTTAGGACCGACTAGGTAGACCATTTTAAGAAAATCATTCGTGGTCGCTCAAAAAAGACAATATTAATTTTAATGTTCATACAAACTTACCCAATACTCTTTGATAGTTAAGTGATGTTATGCGTTGGGAAAAGCTGACCCTATCGCCCTCTGGTACTTCAAGTTTCACCGCCTGGTTGGAGTGTACTGTGTCCAGACCCTCATTTCTGGCTTGCCTTTATGAGCTGATCAGAGTGGAGTCGCGAGAGATATGCAGAGTTTAATTGCGATTGGGTATTTGGTCGTTTAAACTCAAGAAGCACCTCTCCACCCTTTGGATTTTATAAACACAAATACTACATAAATCCGAAGAGTCATAATTCTGAATGCAGTGTTTCCACAGAAGCCTTTATTTTTGGCTTATTAATCAAACCTAACCTAACGTATACTAATTATATAATATTACTAGCTGACCCGGCAAACGTTGTTTTATTTATTTATTTATTTATTTATTTATTAAGGATTACCAACAGATAATACATCGTAAAAATTCTTAATTCTATATCATATACATTCCAGGTTGATGCAGGTTGCAGGTTTTGCCATGTATGTAAAAGTTTGGGGTGGACCACCCTTAACATTTAGGGGGATAAAAAATAGATGCTGTCCGATCCGCAGACCTAACCGATATGCACACAAAATATCACGAAAATCGGTTGAGCTATTTCGGAGGAGTTTAATTACTAACACACCGTGACACGAGAATTTCATATATTAGAGAAGCTTAGTTTAATCTAAGCTAGCTCCAGCATATCATACCATTCGGAAAAAATTAAAAATCGAACAAATGAATATTTGAAAAAACAAACGGAATTTTTGAGTGTTCCCTTAAGGAGGCCGTGGGTTTTATGTTTAAGTCGCGGGGACTCTTTTGAGGATTTTTTTCATCGAGGCCTCGCGGCAAACAGTCCCTTGGTCCAAAGTATAATTGTAACGTCCGTTGATTTTGGACTCCCGTGTGTTTCCAAAAACTGCCGCGGGGTTCCCACGGAACCCGTTCTGCAGGACAGAGCTCGGAGGTTGCTGGGTAGGCCGAGAGCTAGGCGACCGGAAAAAAAAAACATCTTACGTTTCGTTGTACTCTTGTTTTGTCAAGGAAGGGAAAAGAAGCCGGAATTCAATCAAAATATAAACAAGCCAACTTGGACTCGGCTTGCGTCGGAACGGCCTGTATAAGCTTCATGAATGCACATATCTTTTGATCCTAGCTAAATTTTATAATGGAAATTCAAATTAAAGACTGTTTGAACCCCTGAAATTAATGTTCAGTGATAAGATGATAAAAGACATTTCTTCAGTAAGTAGGCATCACGGGCATTTATACAAGTCAAGAATCTACCAGCGCTTCACAAGAGGACACCACTGCTGAGAAGAAACGCCGCAAGAAACTCAGCAGTCATTATTTTTTTTAACATATTTAATATTACAATGAAACTACTTAGACTAGCGTTATATAAAACTATAAATAATAAATAAAAATAATAGCTACACAAGTGGCCATCGAATACGAAAGCTAGCGATCACTGTCGCTTTGCGTTGTCATAGAAAAATGTATGGAATTGAGGTAATATATTACTCGTTACAACTGACATTTTTCATTTTTGACAACGCATGTCGAGTGATATACCACGGGACTACGTCAATTCCATATATTTTTCTAGATTCTCTTGGGGTTTTTGACAAGATGGGGTCGCTTTCTTTATTGTTTTTTTTTTGTATATTTTGTTGTAATGGATAGTAATGATGTATTAATGTATGTGTGTTTTATTTGTGGGAGGACCTTGTGCAGGGTCCGTCCGGGTTGGTACCACCATCTTATCCATTAACCTATCGCCAAGCAGCAGTGTTCGCATCGTTGTGTTCCGGTTTGGGGATAAGACAGCCGGTGAAATGACTAGCATAGAGGCATTCCATCTTAGTCCTCCGGGTTGGCAACGCATTTGCAGTCATGTGAATGCGAATGTCTATGGGTCACAGTTTCCACTTACCATCAGGTGGCCTGTGTGCTCGTTTTCTTTCCTATGCCATAAAAAAAATGGATTAGAATACGTAATATCCATTGTTTTCAAATTCCACTGACGATTAAAATGTTTATTAAATCCGACGCATCGATCAAAATGAATATCGACTTTTTAAATAGTACTTTTCTGCCGCAGTCGGGTAAGATACTTCGTGTAAGATGGCGGCGCACTGTGGATCGAAAATGGCCTCTCCATAGAAATAGGGACTTAATTTTCTAAGTGCCTACTTTTTTAATTGAAATCGAATCAATTCCTCATGATTAGGTAAAAAAATGAATATGGGTCAATTTGGCTGGAAAACCGCCGAGTAATAATTTTTTTACGAAAATTTTGTATGGAGCGTGTATGAAAAAACGGAATATCTCAAAAATTGCACAATTTCCCGTAATATCCTTCCGCATGAATTTAGTACCAATTATTTATGATTTTTTGGCGTACTCGAAATCTCCCGGCCAGGTGCACTTTTTTTTTTTAAAATCAAAAACATTTTATATAAGGAAAACTTGGTTTTTAGTAGGTATTTAAGTTTGCAAGACACTTTTAATCATAGAATAAAATTAAATAATGGCATTAGATGCGATGGATTTTCAAAAATGAGTTCATTTGAATAATGTCATTATCTTACTTTTTGGCCTTTTATCTCCCTGCCCCTATTGAGCACATTCAGTGCTCATTAGGCGTATGATTAAAATTAAAAATTAAATAAATTACTCTTAATTATTCCTAATGAGTTGGTATTAAGTAAAAGTAAAAATTTAATATTATCTAATTATTATTAAGGATGATAATTATCCAGATTTCATTAGTAATGTGCAATTAATAGGTAGCAGTTTAATTTTATTATTTATTATTCTGCGTCACTTATTTCGGCATCCAATTCCGAATCATTTTGCGAGTCGGAATTGATTAGAAGGTCCAAGGTCTCAGTAAATAAGGTTTGTCTGTTCTTTTTATTTAGTGTTGGCCTCATTGCGGTAAGTTTGGGATCCGATGACAGAAGTAACATATTGAGAATGTCATGATTTGAATCTTGTCTACTCTTTTTTTGTGAGTTGTGTTCCCTGAACCTTCTAAAGTCTTTATTCCGGGCCTCTGATGCTTCTTCTGAGAGGTGACCGATCGGTATAACTGCGTTATGGGCTATAATGTCTGCTCCATGCACCATATATATAGCGTGTCTGATGAATGAGTGTAAGAGAATGTATGAGATGAATGCCAGAGAAACTAGTGTGCCATTATGATAATGGAATATAAATAAATTGACATTGTTATTATTTACATAATATTTATTTAAATGTTATTAATTAATTTTTGTTATACCTAATAATAATGAAATGACTAAATTTGTACATTTATATTTATAAATGCAAATTATTTTAAGTTAATATTAATGACTGTGTTTGTAACGATTTGGTTATGTTACTGTTATGTTGCAAATTTTATGAATAAATAAATAAATAAAAACCAGTAATTTATGAACCGTTGCGGACATATGATACCAGTTGTATAATTCCACATATTTTCTCAAAATCACATACAAATCTAAATTGGTCGTTAATTACTCCATTGCTTGCAGTTAGTGATGTTAGCAGTTGATATGTTCCAGAAAGAATAAACAATAAAATTAAACTGCAACCTATTTATTGCATATTACTAATGAGGTTCTCATTGAAATCTGGGTAATTATCATCCTTAATGATAATAAGATAATATTTAATTTATACTTTTACTTAATACCAACTCATTAGGAATAATTAAGAGTAAATTATTTAATTTTTAATTTTATCATACGCCTAATGAGCACTGAATGTGCTCAATAGGGGGCAGGGAGATAAAAGGCCAAAAAGTAAGATAATGACATTATTCAAATGAACTCATTTTTGAAAATCCATCGCATCTAATGCCATTATTTAATTTTATTCTATGATTAAAAGTGTCTTGCAAACTTAAATACCTACTAAAAACCAAGTTTTCCTTATATAAAATGTTTTTGATTTAAAAAAAAAAAGTGCACCTGGCCTGGAGATTTCGAGTACGCCAAAAAATCATAAATAATTGGTACTAAATTCATGCGGAAGGATATTACGGGAAATTGTGCAATTTTTGAGATATTCCGTTTTTTCATACACGCTCCATACAAAATTTTCGTAAAAAAATTATTACTCGGCGGTTTTCCAGCCAAATTGACCCATATTCATTTTTTTACCTAATCATGAGGAATTGATTCGATTTCAATTAAAAAAGTAGGCACTTAGAAAATTAAGTCCCTATTTCTATGGAGAGGCCATTTTCGATCCACAGTGCGGCGGCTCTCTGCGCAGGCACGACGTGTGAATGAGCCGCCGCGCACCTCACCGCGTATAGGGTGCGCTGAAGTTGATCTATGTTTTTTTTTCTTAATCATATTCTAATCCAAGTTTTAATTAATTCTTGAAGCCAGGTTCCATCCACAATACCTTGATCAATGTTGTTCTTCCACCGTGCGTTGCTGTATTACTGTGGAACGAGCTCCCATCGGTGGCATTCCTAACCAGTTATGTCATGGGTACCTTCAAGAAAAGAGCTTTCATTTCCCTAATTGGCCGGCAACAGACCGAGATCTTAAGTTGCTGGTGTTATGACCGGTGGTGAGTGCTTCCCATCAGGTAACCAGCATGCTCCTGCTCCTCCTCTCTTATAAATAAATAAAAAAAGTAACTACATCCAAAGGCAGATGATGTTGCACAAACATAGAATCAACAAATCCCAAGCAAGTAGGTGTTGTGTCATGTTTTATCATATAACCTCAGGTACTTTTTATCCTTGAAAACGAGTCAGTGTGTGAGTCAGTGTCTGAAGGAATAGCGATTAACAACGTCTATGCGGACGGAGTCGCGAGCAACAGAAAGTTTAAAATAAAATATAATTTTGGACATTCCCATCAGCCTGTAGTCGAATAGTATCGGGCAGTTCACGCATGCGTGTTAATTGCAGTATCAGCTACCGTGCGCTCGCGTTTCCGGCCGCTTCGATCCCAAAGTGACCTGAGAAAATTGTGTCTGTCTCCCTCACTCCTCAGTCATAGTGGCATGGAAGAAAGGGTCAGAATTAATCAAATTTGAGGTAAAAGAAAGAGGACAATTGAGCGTGGGAGGTCTTCTTGGACCTTCTTTTGTTCTGTGTGGAGTATAAAAGAACGGTCAGCGTTTTATTTTGTTATAAAAATGAATTATTATGTTTTTCTTTGAGATTGTGTCTCACGGGTCATATTGATGTGTAAGTCAGGGCCGGTATTTAAGTCGGTAGAAATAATATTGTAGTTAACCTGTTATGGTATTGTTATAACGTCAGTCGCCATTACTGTCTAGTAAATAAGAGCTATCAAAACGGTGACGATACGATAACAGCTCAAACACGATATGGTTTCTACCGTGTTTAATAGAGATCCTGGTGAAAGCCGATGGCTCAGCGATATATCGATGGCCTAGGGGCTTAGGGTGTCGTCTCGTGTTTGCAGGATACCGGGGTTGAGTCCCAGCGCTGCAGCGCACTGCAAGCGCAATGTTGGATAATGTATAATTACTGGCCTGTTACTTGGACTGATTTTTACTTTAACTGTGTGTAATAAATAATACTAATCAACTAATCCATTCATAAAATATAAAACTACCGTTCTACCTGCACCATCTGCATTCATCAATAAAATGTATCACTTCTTCTGTCTTTTAGGTGAGGTTACACTTGTGACAACATAAAAAAAGGGTGCGTCTCACGAGATATAACAACAAAATCTATAATTTCATGTTAATAACGTTTACAAGATATAATAAACGTTAGCTATAATAACAAAATCAATATTTTCATAAGTAATAACGGTCAATTAACATAATATTCATTTTATATAATGTTTTTGTCTATAATACTCACATTGTCTAATTTCAGTTCGTATAACATACATGACATATAACGATCATAATACATAATATCTTTTAGTATAAGGATTATAAGATCTAATATCGTATGCTATACTCAATGGGTGGGTACTGTAAGGAGCGGGTACAGTCAAGTTCATAGATATGTGTACCCTGTAGTACTTTGTCATTTTAATCGCTGTGATAATTCATATACTTATGGCAGTTTAAACATGACAAAATAAATAGACAAGGTACTAAAGTGTACACATATTTATGAACTCGAGTCTACCAGAACGGTCTTGCTTGTAATTTGTTTTAATTAACCAGAAAATGCCACGAGCATGACGAATCAGGTCAGAACGGACTCGGTTAGGTTAGGTTAGAAGGCCTAGGCGGGAGCTTTGCTCCCGCCTAGGCCTTCGAGGTTATTTTTTTTTCTGCCCAGAAAATTCAGACTGCTGCCAGTAAAGATAGTAAGGTAAGGTTGATTGTTAATTAAGAAGACCACTTAATACTGAAAATAGAATTTAATTTCAAATAGCATATGCATGTTTTTATATTATACGTGTATTATGTTTTTTGATGTTAGATAATTTGATTAATATATCTTTTAAATCTTAGGTGTTATGAACGTTACACGTTTTAATAGTTATATAAATTGATATTATATATTAATAACGTTATACTTTATGGAAATAGATATTTTGAAATTATATCTTCCGTTCATTATATCCAGTGAACGTTATATTAAACGTGTTTATACATAGTGAGCGTATATATTATGAGTGTTATATTATCAGTAAGTTCTTATATCTCGTATTACTTACCCTAAAAAAAAACAACTGAGACGGGAAATTAAAATTTGGGAAATGTACATCATGTCAGCAACATACGGCCGATTTTCACTAGAGCAGAGGCAAGTAACGAGTAGCAAATGCAACCAAGTATTCGGTTTACACGACTGCAATATACTTGCTCGATGTATATTGAACTAGTTTCTTTAGTACTCTTTCTTTAACGCCTTCAATGGGATGTGACGGGGAACATCCTAAAATTCAGTTTATCTGAACATTATTTGGTCAGTTTTTTTCCGATTACTAAGCTATGCTGTCGCTATTTTATTTTAAATGCATGATAAATTAACTCTACATAGGTTAGGTTTAGAATATGTCTATAAAATACATCAAAATCCCACATCCAAATGTAACAGTTATTGGCATTAATTGTATAGTATCCTTAACTAATACCAACTTAACGTAAATAACTTATTGGCGGCAACACTGTTCGATGTTGGCCAGCCTGACTCAACTATTACTAGGGTAGTTATTATAGAAAAGCCTATAAAATGGTCTGGAGCGATTCAGTATCGTGCATCAATAGTCTAGAAGTTATGCCCGATTTCTGTTGGAGAATACAAGTTTGAGTTTACTTAAATACATTGTTTTATTGCTTTAAAAAAGTATTAATCTACGGATATTAACAAAAATCGAGTGAGCTGTAAATGTGAAAATAACTTTAAAGCGAAAAGGTACCAAAATGCAATGTTATATTTTGACTGTACTTACAACTTTACTATTCTGTTGTCAAGCGGGTACCCGAGTCAAGGACAGCATCTAGTGTAGGTACGGATGATTCTATTTTTTAAATCCGTAGGCGCCGGAGATAGCCCCTGGACAGTAATGGAGGCAGCGCCCCGTCGGCAGATTCAACATGGCCGCCAGCACAGAATTAATTCCGAACCTGGACGACACACGACTCGGGAATTAGATATAAACGCAGTGTTATAACAAAAATGCTGAAAAAAATATTTTAATTGACAACAGTAACTTACATACGAGGGCAGAGTGAGAAGTCTGGTAAAAATCATATTAAAGGTATTTTCTTCACAAATTCATTAATGTCAATTTGTAATGCAGCCTTTTTGGAGGTAAATCGTATATTTTCAGCCAGTTCACACGACTAGTTTTTTTTTACAGTTATGAAAAAGAAACAATCACTTCGGTGTTTGCAAACATGTAGAAAAGTGAGTTTCGTGTTCTGATTAAACATTATTTTTTGCGAAAAAAAACCATTACGGTTACAAAAAAAAAATTAGACAAATATTACGGGAACTCTGCTCCATCGATTAAAATGATCCACAAGTGGTTTACGGATTTTCGTTGTGGCCGTACAAGCACTGCTGACGCCGACCGACCCGGACGCCCAGTTGAGGTCACTACACCAGAGATGATCACCAAAATCCATGACATCGTATTGACCGACCGGAGAATAAAGGTCCGTGAGATAGCTGATATTGTAAGAATTTCAGACGAACGGGTTCGTAATATCCTTCACACTTATTTGGATATGAAGAAGCTCTCCGCCCGTTGGGTGCCGCGATTGCTCACAGTAGATCAAAAACGCACTAGGGTGACCCTGTCAGAGGCATGTTTGGCGAAGTTTCGGTGTAATGAAAAGGACTTCTTGCGTCGTTTCATAACTGTTGACGAAACCTGGATTCATCATCATACACCAGAAACCAAGGAGCAGTCAAAACAATGGATTGCTTCAGGTGAACCTGCACCAAAGAAGGCCAAAGCAGTTTTATCGGCAAATAAAGTTATGGCTACTGTCTTCTGGGATGCTCGTGGTGTAATATATGTTGATTATCTTCAGAAAGGTAAAACGATTAACGGCGAATATTATGCCAACTTGTTACAGCGATTTCATGAAGTTTTAATGGAAAAACGACCCCATTTGGCGAAAAAGAAAATCATTTTTCACCAAGACAACGCATGGGTCCACACTTGTGCAGTTGCTATGGCTAAAATCCACGAGTTGCGTTACGAATTGCTCCCGCATCCGCCTTATTCTCCAGATTTAGCCCCCTGCGACTATTTTCTTTACCCAAACTTAAAGAAATGGCTTGGTGGAAAAAGATTTGGTTCCAACGAAGAAATCATATCAGAAACCAATGCGTATTTTGAAGGGTTGGAGAAATCGTACTATACGGAGGGAATCGAAAAGCTAGAAAAGCGATGGACCAAGTGTATTGAGTTACATGGGGACTACATTGAAAAATAAATATTTAGTCTGACCAACAAAAAAAAAATGTTTAATTTTTTCCAGACTTTTCACTCTGCCCTCGTACTTACATACCTTCACGCCTGTAATCCCAGAGTGGGGTAGGCAGAGCTACAGAATTACCTACAACTTTAAAAACTTGTTGATAATTCTGTAACCACATTCTGCACAAATAGGCTAACAACAACAGTAACTTAAACCATGCTTATTAGACGTTTGTCTCAAAAAAAAACTTTTTTTTGTTCATTGCTTACTGAAAAAATATATAAACAAATTTCAACTATTGGCTAAAGACCTTAAGCGCCACATGGTCTTTTCTACGTTAATGCTGGTGCTAGATTTGGCCAAGTGTGAGTCGGACTTCGGTCGAAGGGTTCCATACCATAATCTATACAACATTAGGTGTTTAGTTGTTGTCGTTATTAATATCGAGCAAAAAGCGGCAAAAAAATCACCTTTGTTGTATGGGAGCCCCACTTAAATATTTATTTTATTCTGTTTTTAGTATTTGTCGTAGCAGCAACAGAATTACATCATCTGTGAAAATTTCAAGTTATCACGGTTCATGAGACAGGTTATCACAGTATGGTGATAGACAGACAGACGGACAGTGGAGTCTTAGTAATAGGGTCCCGTTTTTAGGGTTCCGTAGTCAAACTAGGAATACTTTTACTTTCGCCATATCAAAATCAAAATCATTTATTCTGTAAGTAGGCCCTGTAGGCACTTTTACAAGTCTGAATCTACCATCTACTAGCGCTTCAAGAGACCATAGTTGAGAAGAAGCGCCGCAAGAAACTCAACAGTAAGCCATTTTTTTAAATAAATAACTTATTACAATACTAAACTTAAGCTATTTAATTTAAATGTCACAGGGATGTACAGGTCCCAGTAGTAATAATAATGAAATTAATAAAAATGTCAGGTTATAATAATAATACAATTCCGGAGATGTAAAGAGTCTCCAAATGTCAAATTAAAATTAAAATTAAATATAGGTATCTGTCCATCCATCCGTCCGTCCGTCCGCAGCCTTGCTCAGAGACTGTTAGTTCTAGACAGCTGTAATTCGGCATGAATATTATTAGTCACGTGAACAAAGTTGTAAAATTTATTGTTGTTTTTTTTTGTGCCTCCTACACGTAACGTGGGGATTTATTTCTTTTTCTCGTCTACCTCGTGGTGTGGGATGTCATTGGATAGGTCTTTCAAAAATATTACTGGTTTGTAAAACCATTTCTCGATTACGGGCTCCGTCTATGAAATATTAAGCTTTAAAGCGCTAATTTTTGTTAGAGTCAAGTGTCCTCCCCCCCCTACCACCAAATACTAAAAATCTGAAAATATTTTCAACGAAAGCACATGTAACTCGCGCACTCTGGCTCACACCAAGTCGCCAATGGCACACGCCTTGCATTTGGTGAACACGCTTGTAGAGTTTGCCCCTGATTGTGATGTATTTGCCAGTGGATGGAAGGATGTGTGTATTGAATGTTCGAGGTAATGCGAGAAGATGGATGCCCGCGTTTCTTCAGTTTAAATAATACTTTCCTTCTGTCTACATATAATGTCATGTCTTTTTTTTTCTTGTATTTTTTTTTTTGATTGTGTTTGTTAATTTATATTTAGTATGTAATTCACAGTGCTCTAGTGTTAAGCTGTTATGCTGAGTAATTATTTTTAGATAAAATAAATAAATAAATAAATAAAATAAATAAATAAATAACGAATTTTAAAGAAAAACCATTACACGATTGGTTCCTGAGATGCAGGCGACTAGAGTGGTTAAGGTTAACCTACTAAAATCGCTTAAGACAGCACCAAATAACTTTAACTAAAGAATTAATACATACTTGTTGTTTTTTAAGAAGTTTTTGTGAAGTAACCGCTTCGGAACCCTGCACTGGGCACGATCAGTGCTCTTGCCCAATTTTTACCCTTTGGGTACGGAACCCTAAAAACAAAACATGGTTAAAAACAAAATGACGTGATTCTGACCAGTGTAAAATAAATAAATAAATAAATAAATATCAGGGGACAATGTCACACCAATTGACCTAGTCCCAATTTAAGCTTTAAGCTTATTATGGGTACTAGACAACGATATAAATACTTATATAGAGAAATATATACTTAAATACATAGTAAACATCCATGACTCAGGAACAAATATTCGCGCTCATCACACAAATATCTACCCTTACCGGGATTTGAACCCAGGACCGCTAGCTTCGTAGGCAGGGTCACTACCAACTAGGCCAGTGCGTAAGTGTAGTCCAAAGCGAGCTCATTCCTGCGACCCTTATCATATTGCGGTCCACCTTGAGGGAGGGCTAGAAACATGCGGAACATGAAGAGTTTTTTTATATTCAATATTTTAGAAAGCAGCTTACAAGTAGCTACAGTACGTGAGCACTTAGGGAATGCAATTTAACCGGTTATTAACCGATTTTGTATGCAAATAACCGGTTGAAACCGGTTATAACCGGTTATAACCGGTTATTTGCATTCCCTAGTGAGCACTAAGAAAAACATTTTGTACTTGTCTCTCACTCGCTCTCATACGCTCTTATTGAGAGCAAGTGAGAGAGAAATACAAACCGAATGGTATTCAAATTGCTCAAGGTCACGGACTGTGATTTATTTACATCAGAAGTCTTATCAGAACCTGAGCTGCCGCGGCTTTGGACGCAATGTCCACGCGTGTGCTCGCTCATTCTTATAGATCTGCCTATTTCTCTTCTCTCGGGTACTCTTTCGAGTTGAAGAGGTTCGTCCAGAAACTTTTTGCCGTCCATAGGATCTCGGGAAGTGGGATCAAGTTTTTCTAATCTGAAAGACAAAAATAGAACACTTGTTATGATATTATTTTTATTACTGGATGTCCGTCAACGTGGATTAGTATTTGGCGGGATCTACACAGTTAGCGATTGTAGAAATAATTTAAGGAGTATAAAACGCACGAAATCTTCCTTTGTTAGAATGCTAACTTATTTAGCTTTTAGGGACAGAATTTTGAGCCCATATTTTTTTATAAATGTTGAATGTGTAATTAAAAATTCATTTATCTAGACGACCTTCTGCTATAAGTAGGTACTCTGTTTACATAATATTCTAATAATAAAATTTAATGCCAAAATTTAAAAGACTGAATTTAGATTTTTCGTCTTTCGGTCTGTCTAAAAGTTTGTATAAAATAGGCTCCGTATCCGCTCAACGTATTTGAAAATATGAGCGATTTAACAGATTTTTTTACTAAAATTATAATGAATAATATTTTATTGCATTGTAAGCAGCATATGAGATTGAATTACATCACATTAACAATTGAAAGTTAAAACTAAACTTATTTAAATTAAAAAAAAAACTAAGCTACTCAAATATTAAAGATGTAAATAATAATCACCACTATAAAAAGAACACCCCTTCTAGCAGGCCCGCTCGCGGCATGGTCCCTATGACACTGGCTGCATTACCTCTCTGGATAGCTAGCCCAATCCTTTGGGAGAGGTAAGCACCAGCTCTAGAATCTCCGGAGGTGTCTATGAGCCGGGATGACAGAGACTTAATAAAGCTTTTCAAAATTACTTATCTTGCAGGGTTCAGCAGATATGAATATAATTAAATATTAGTAAAGCTTTTACTGCAATACCGGAGCGAAGCGAAAACGAAACGATTAATATACAATAGAATAGAATTTATATCTTAATTAGCTATTGCCCGCGACTCCGTCCGTGTAGAAGTCGTAAAAAATACCCTATGTCCTTAGTCGAGGTTTAAACTATCTACATACAAAATTTCATCAAAATCAGTTTAACGGTTCATCCGTGAAAGTTTAACAAACAAACAAAGTCACTTTCACATTTATTATATTACTAGTATAGGATTGACGACACGGTAGCCTATAGTCGGTAGTGACCCTGCCTACGAAGCTAGCGGTCCCGGGTTCGATCCAATATTTGTGTGTGAGCGCGAGTATTTGTTCCTGAGTCTTGTGTGTTTTCTATGTATTTAAGTATGTATTTATCTATACATACATACATACATAAACTCACGCCTTCATTCCCAGAGTGGGGTAGGCAGAGCTAAAGAATTACCAACAAGTCTTAAAACTTCTTGATAATTCTGTAACCACATTTTGCACATCTATATAAGTAAGTTTATCGTTGCCTAGTACCCAAAGTACAAGCCTAGAGCCTAGTTTAGGGCTAGGTCAATTTGTGTGAGATTAGTCCCCTGATATTTATTATTTTTAATAGATGCATGCATTTACATTAATTTAATAGGACACCATTCTCAAGTATTTTTACAGTAAATAACTGTATGGATTCACTACATACAGGTACGCAAGTTTGTCTGTAGTAACTGTACATATGTAAATGTAGATGTAATATCCCCGAAGCCTCCCCAACCCTCGGTCTTGGAGCGATCGCTGATGGATATTAATTAGCGACAGACAGACAGACCCGCCGGGCCGTCACAAGCATTCCTCGCCGCACGTACGCTCATATTATGTACATATATATATAGAACAGCAATATTGGCATAGCTCCCAAATTGAGTTCTCTCCGCGTTGATTGCCAGAAGTATCTAGCCTGGGATGCTGCGTCCTTGTATTAAACAATTTAATTATTGACTAAATAATGTGCCTTTGTTGCTTGAATTGTTTGTTAATAACATTACATTCAAAGGTGCGGTTGCGGTAAGGGCTCAACAATAAGATATGACTATTAAATTAAATTAAAGTATTTATTTTTGAATTTTAATTAATTGTTTCAAAGCCCGAAAGGAGGGTTATGTGTTTGACTTGTATATATATACAAGACTCAATATCCACTCGTAACGACTTATCGGTTAAACCGCTTGGTTAGATTCGTATTAACCACTAGAGCGTTATGTGATATATTATAGTACATTGTGCATCAAGGGCGGTAATAAGAGGATTGCTAACGAGAGACTATTATTTAATGACTCGAGTTTGCAATCTCCTTACTGCCCATGATACACACAATGATTTTCATCACATTAGCGAGGAAATAAAAAACAAATAGAAAAAAAAACCTTTAATAAAGATGAAAGTAAGTAATTGTACAACTTTTTTTTAGTCTTCCACAGATAATGCTTAGAATTGCTTTTTTTTTAAACTTGACAAATACAGGCCATTCTGCCAGATTGTACAAATTTTCAAAATGAAATTTAATAAAATAATTGCGAATGTCTCTGAAATAATGGTAAAATAGAAATATAATGCAGACAAATGTGCCGTATAAGTTTAATTAAACAGTAAAATTGGTTTGTAGCCAAGTTTTGAATATAGGAAATAAACCTTGGCTGATTTTACACCTCCTTGGTCTGAAATGATGTACAAGTGGATTCTATATTTTAAAACTAAACTCATAACTCCCTAGGGAGTTATGAAAATCTATAACTCCCGCGGGAGCTAAGTCGGCTATAACTGCCCTAAACGCCTGCGTGTTATAAAACCCTTTCCGAGCAAGTGTGATGAAAAAAATATTTTTCACAGATGATGTATTTCTATTGCCGCTGAAACAACAAATACTATAAAAGGAATAACATAAATATTTAAAGGGGGCTCTTGTACAACAAACTTGATTTTTATAGATGATGTATTTAATCTAAATATAATGTATTTATGTACACCTTTTTACTGTACAAGAAAAAATAAATAAAAAAAGTAATATAGCATTGAGCAATAAGTAATCCAATCTAATCTTATCCTTCAAATGAAATGGATTCAATTACTATAAGAGCACTAGAAATATCAAACATCGAACATAACTGTTAGCATACGTTTGTCTCAGGAAAACATATTAAGCACTAGCATGTATTTTTGATATTTCTTGTGATTGATTCAACAAGAATCCATACACCAGGAAGGTTCTCGAATGGAGACCACGCTTAGGCAAACGTAGTGTAGGACGCCCCCCGGCTAGATGGACCGATGACCTGAAGAAGGCAGCTGGCAGTGACTGGATGCAACGGGCGGGAGATGGTGCGTTGTGGCGCTCCTGGGGGGAGGCCTATGTCCAGCAGTGGACTGCAACAGGCTGATATGATGATGATGATAAAATTACATGATGCTTAAGCGTAGTAAAATAGATTGGCAACTACATTTAATGATCTTAATTTTAATGACAAAGCGTTTTTCTACTTCTCTAAACTTGGTTGGTCTTAAAGAGTATTTTGATTCTCGCTAGAAATGAATTCGATGGGAACCAAACAAGTTATTTTTGAGACCAAACTAACGTAAAACCAAAACTGTGATTGTAGAATATATTAATCTGAAAAGTATGAGCTGATTGTCTTCCTAAGTCTTTTTCACATTGTGGCAAGAGTTCTATTCCTGTAAGTAGCTTCTATTCTTTTATTTTAAATCTTATATTTTGCGGATCCCCTTTAAATATCGACAAACATTTTATAGTATCTGTCAATTCAACGAATTTAATTTCAAAGAAAGCTAATTTCCGCTGAAACTTTATAGTTTTTAGGTTATCTTAAGCATTCGTTACGTAGGTTAGGCTAGCTAGGCTATACTTGTGTCCACAAAAAATATAAAGCTCCTGCACGTGGAAATGCCTCTCCATGAAACGAAATTTCGACGAAGATTTTTGAAATGAGTTTCGATATGTCAAGCGTAAACCTATATTTTTCCTTGATATTTTATTCTTATTGATGGACTTATTAATACGTCTATTATGTGCGATATAATTAATACATGGGATAGAGGAATAGACGTTAGTCTTTTTTGGGGTTCGAGCTACAATAAGTTAAGAACACGATTTCGAAAAGTAAAAGCAAATCGAAAACGAGACCTACTGATACATCTCTCACAGATTTCATTCGTATGATTATCGTTGTATTATAAGCATAGTAGGTTCAAGCCAAGAGCTTAGTTAGGGACAGGGTCAATTTGACGACGCGCTGGCCTAGTTGGTAGTGACCCTGCCTACGAAGCTAGCGGTCCTGGGATCAAATCCCGGTAAGGGCAGATATTAGTGTGATGAGCGCGAATATTTGTTCCTGAGTCATGGATGTTTTCTATGTATTTAAGTATATATTTCTCTATATAAGTATTTATATCGTTGTCTAGTACCCATACTACAAGCCTAGAGCTTAGTTTGGGACTAGGTCAATTGGTGTGACATTGTCCCCTGAAAGGGTGAGCTATTCTCTTGGCAAAGTCTAATCTATGTCCTTCACCAAGTTTCAAGCTATCTCCATACCAATTTTAATTAAATTCTGTTCAGCGGTTTAGCTAATAAATAATCGGAGTTACATCATAAAGTCATAATAGCATAAAATTAGAATGATTTTTTTATTTATTTAAACTGCTACAATCTGTTTACAGACATTACACTAGTAAAATCAATTAGACGCAATAATTTGACATGGCGGATCCCTCCATAGATCTCATCCGAATCAATTACGCACGTCAACAGAGATCAGGCGGCGGCCGACAGAGGGCGCGGCACGCGCGGCGCACGCGTCGCTGACAGGTGGAGCTTTAATATGGAACGAGAGGAACTACTATTATTATATGCTGGGGCGATGTACCTTTGTTCTGTCAAGGTAGATTGATTTTGGTGATTGGTCTTTTGATTTTTATTAAATGTTGGTGGGATACATTGCGCTTTTCATGGCACGTGAGGATTCTAGCATATGGTTACTTTAATATAATAGCAGTAAATTCTGTGTTTAAGTATCTGGTTGAAAGTCAATATTTTACAACTTTCCGTTATGTAAATGACCTGATATTTGGTTCATGTATGGACATACGGGAACCTTATGAGAGATCATTATAATTGTGTTCAAGAGTTGGTATCATGAATCGCCAAAACCGATTTCACTTTTTCCTTCTTCTTTCCTCTTCTTTAATATTATTCTAACTGCACCCATACCAGATTCTCGCGATCTCCACCAGGCCCTATTTTACAAATCTTACAGTGACGTGAAGATTCAGTATACATAGCGTAGGCTATACGAAGCTCTTTGATTTAGGAACTTTGTCAAAGCAATGTAAAGTGAATTTTATATAACTCCCGGTAGCACAAACTTTATTAGATACACGTCCTAAGTCGCGTGCTGTAACTTACTACCTTGGCGAATTAGGAAGTGTAAGAAGGTACCCTAATGGGACATTAGTACCGATAAACGTTTGTGCAACTAGGGGCAAGCCAGGATGGTGAGTATGGCAAAACGTACGTTCTTGCGGGAGGACCTTGTGCAGGGTCCGTCCGTTGGTACCACCATCTTATCCATTAACCTACCGCCAAGCAGCAGTGTTTGCATTGTTGTGTTCCGGTTTGGGGATAAGACAGCCAGTGAAATAACTAGCATAGAGGCATTCCATCTTAGTCCTCAGGGTAGGCAGTGCATTTGCAGTCTTGTGAATGCGAATGTCTATGGGTCACAGTTTCCACTTACCATCAGGTGGCCTGTGTGCTCGTTTACCTTCCTATGAAATGTCATAAAAAAAAAAAATACTATTTATTATCTTCTCTTACGACCACTGATACTAGAGACCTTTCCTTTGGATGCTCTAGCTCTACTAATCAAGGAGTTCTTCAAAATCGACCCCATAACGGAAAAAAGGGGGGAATGGTGACCGAGAAACTAACACTATACGGACGAAATCGAGGGCATCCACTAGTTGTAAGCCCTTTGGTTGCCAGACTACCCCCCTCTATTTAACATCTTGACGTTTCCATCAATCAGCTAACTCACTAAGCATATTATTACAGTAATAGACTAACAAAGGCGCGTTCACACGCTCGGTGTTTGCGCGTCGTTAGCGCAGCGGGTGTGAGCGCGCCCTAACTGCTAGGTCACGCGCAGATGTATATTACAGTTATTAGGCAGATTTTTAAATGTTGATTAAATAATTATGGATTTAGTGGGTAGGGGTGTTAGGTAGCGATCAAGGTAATATTTTTATATTGGAGAAGTTACTGGTTTTTTGGACGCGCAAGCAAAGTGAAGAGCGTAACTCAATACTCAATACTCAATCATTTATTACATACATACAACCTTCACGCCTGTAATCCCAGAGTGGGGTAGGCAGAGCTACAGAATTACCTACAACTTTAAAAAATTGTTGATAATTCTGTAACCACATTCTGCACAAAAAGGCTAAGACGTTTAACAGCGTAATCATTTATTGCATTCCATAATATTAGCTTACAGGATATTTAGATTTAGATTTAGATTAGATTTATTTATTCATAAAATTTGCAACATAACAGTAACATAACCAAATCGTTAAAATTAGGTTAACTTAAGTTTTAGTTGTTATATATCATAAAACTCAATTGTGGACCCTGATGGGCACCGGAAAATTGGTGAGGAGAGGACGACTTGAATACGTATAATATTTTGAAAAGCTCAATTTCTTAATTTCTTAAAATTTGCCTATACAGTGCATTATAACAATTTATATAGACATCTATTCTGTTAAAATAATTTACCTACTTATGTATTGCATATATTATAGTGTTTTTTGTTCTTTGTCGACTGCGAGGGTAACGATTACAGTTCTAGACAGATAAGAAGAATTCAATCATGACGCGTTGCACGATCATGAAGCTTCTGACTATTGACATTGTTGACTGCAGTATAAAAATGCTGAACTTAGTTGATGCGTGTGAAGAAAAAGTAATAACAGCATTGTTTTACAAGATTGTGATTGTTGTGCATAAGCCTCTTGATTCCATACGAGCCCGACAACACCATAGATACATCCACTAAGACGTTAGTTGAATCACTAAATAAACTTGCTGTTGTTACTATCACCTTTGGTTGATATAACTAATATCTTAACTATTGGATTCATGTTTTGTCAACTAAGAGAAAATCTCTCTTATTTGGCTCTTATTTTTTTTAGTGTGTTAGCATTATCCATTCTAATTATATTTTCCATTAATGGCGTTCACTCCTGTTAAGGTGTATTTCGCCAATGTCAAGTTATTTATAGACACTCCCATGGACCTATTAGATAAATAAGTTCATGGATATCACACGTAAAGACAATTGACCGGTAAAAGAGTATTTTCTCTAACGGACTAAACAGAAGCACAAGGGGTTAACTCCACACGCTTCTGTAAAGTCGACTTTATCCATATTCTAAAACGTCATGGTTCACGTTCGTTCGTTGGTTGATGTGTCCGGACTGACAACATCCTGGTTAAAGTCTCGTCTTTCGACTGCAATGACCTACCACTCAGATTCAGATATAAATCTTCATACAACTTGTATCTTTTCACTCTTAAAAAATCTCTACACGAAAATTACGTACAAAATGACATGGTTCCTAACTTTCAAATCGCGATATCTCAAAAAGTTACTAATATGACTAGACCTTGTGGGAGGACCTTGTGCAGGGTCCGTCCGGTTTGGTACCACCATCTTATCCATTACCTACCGCCAAGCTGCAGTGTTCGCATTGTTGTGTTCCGGTTTGGGGATAAGACAGCCGGTGAAATGACTACCATAGAGGCATTCCATCTTAGTCCTCAGGGTTGGCAACGCATTTGCAGTCTTGTGAATGCGAATGTCTATGGGTCACAGTTTCCACTTACCATCAGGTGGCCTGTGTGCTCGTTTGCCTTCCCATGGGCCATGCCATAAAAAAAAGACATGTTCTTTCCGTGGACCCTTCATATACAAATTGCTACGTAATTTGTGTGTCTAAAACACGCAACATTTTGTAATGTTCATTAAACGCCCGAGGCTTTATCCCAGCGGTGGGCGGTCGATCTCTACTTATAACATAACAATAGCGACCCGCCCTCGCTTCGCTCCGGTTATTGGGTAACAAAATTACCTACATAACCCAGAACTTATATAAAGCAAATTTTCACCCGTATATGTATTTAGGTTAAGTTCGTTGGGTATATTTATGTACTTGCCCGAGGGGCAAACTACCTAGAAATAGGAACCCCGCCGCGAGGCAAAAAACAGTGGGACCACGAGTCTGGAACCGTTGTGTTCCGGTGAGGGGATTATACAACCGGTGATATTACTAGCAAAGACGCTATCTTAGTCTTGAGATTACAGTGTTGTGATTGTAGTCTTGACAATTTATAATATTATTAGTGTGGGAGGACCTTGTGCAGGGTCCGTCCGGGTTGGTACCACCATATTATCCATTAACCTACCGCCAAGCAGCAGTGTTCGCATTGTTGTGTTCTGGTTTGGGGAAAAGACAGCCGGTGCAATGTTTAGCATAGAGGCATTCCATGTTAGTCCTCAGGGTTGGCAGTGCATTTGCAGTCTTGTGAATTCGAATGTATATGGGTCACAGTTTCCACTTACCATCAGGCGGTATATATGTGTGCTCGGTTGCCTTCCTATGCCATAAAAAAAACATTTTTTTATTGATCCAACATTTTTGATGATTTTGTTTGTGTTAGTTATAAAAATAATTATTTAATCATTAACATACTTTTAAGTATTACAGTATTTAATTATTGACAAAATGATTTTCCGCTGGAGTTTCTTGCGGCGCTTCTTCTCCGCAATGATGGTCTTGTCCAAAGCGCTGGTAGATTCACTCCATATTACCGACGTGTAAAAGAGCCCAATTTACTGGATACCTAAATATTTTGAATTTTGAATGCTATTGTCTACAGGTCTCAGATCTAGCAATGAGGGGACATATCTGATCCCTTGTATTCTCCTAGCCATTAAAAACATTACATTGTTACATGAATACAGTGATGATTGTGAACTAGATCTCCCACGATATGTTGCGCAGACAGCAACGATGTGCGCGTGCCGTGTGCGCCGCGTGCGCGCTGCGCAGGTGATGGGCAGCGGCGGCTCCACTTGGGACCCAGTGTATTGTTTATTAGTTAAAAGAGAATATTCATGGATTTTTTAAATCACATATCTCAACAAAATATGAAAATATACCAGAGAAATTAATATTAAAATCGGCCCAGAAATACGGATGAAACAATTATTTTAAACTGCTAATTACAGCGATTAGACAAAGATCAGATATGCACTGTGACGAGTATGTAACAGGTCGGCCGTATAAACTCCACGTTAAATTCTATATTGCTAGGAAGATTATTAACAAATCTTTGTTGGCTTATATCTTGGTTATATTTATAGCTTTTATAAAATGATTTTTGTCAACTGTTTGTTACATGAATGATCTTAAATTAAAGTTATAAAAAGGCATGAATGTCCCCTATTACGTACATACGTATAAAAAAGTGTTTGTTTTATTTGTTTGTATAGCTACTTTAACAACTACTTTATTAACCCCCGATGGAAAAGGAGGACGGAAGATCATGGCAAAACTATAAGGGTTCGGTAAAAAATATGAAATTAAATTCACTGACCGTGCGTATTTTTGTACATGTTTAAAAACAAAATTATAAAATTATTATTAAATTAATCTGTTACATTATTAATCACTTAAACTATATTTTTAAATAATATTTTGAATTTTATTAGAAATTTTATGTTTATATTGTTTTCTCTTTTTTTAGGGTTATAAGATTTTATTCAAATTGTTTACCATTATAAATGTCGTGTATACCTATAATTGACATTCGTATCAGATTGTGTTTTTGTATTTTATCTTTATTGTAATTGTATTAATATGTTTGTTGTTGGTGTACCTTTCTAAATAAATAAATAAAATAAATACATGTGGACAATCAGTACAATCACACACAAATACTAATAGTAATAAGTGGTTGATTTACAGTTAACACACATTATCGTGTGTTCATCTGGAGCTTTTTAAGTCTTGTTTCAAAGTACGAGACCATACTATATATATAATTAATTATAATTGCGACCATAGTACAAAATAAATATTATACCATGTATTTTTTAAGTGAACTTTAGTATTTCTATTCCTATTAACATTATAAATGCAAAAGTGATATTCATAGTGATCGAAGTCTGGCATCCTTTTTTAAAGTGCATCAGCCCCAAGAGGAGACTACCCCAATATCTCAGAGCAAAGGTGCGTTTAATAGTGCCTTGATTGATGTGTATTAGAACGGGGGCCAGTTTCAATTCTACCCTAAATACCACTTTAACTTTACCATCACACCCTCGTCACCACCACCTTGTCCGAATACAAATAAAGTTCAAATTAACAACAAATTTATCAAACGCAATTAAAATCTTCTTTGTTCAATTTTGAATAATTCCCTCATTCATTTCTTTATCATCTTTATGTTCTTTGACATAAGATTCACAATTGAACATTTCCTGTTTATCCAGTTCCAGTCATCGTCAAAAGTAAGTGATCTCTCTCGTACCTTGTCGCTTTAACGTCAACTTTGAACTGCCGTACGGTTTTACTCCGCGAGTGCAAACGATAAGGTACTAAAGTGATCATCTATTGTCTATAGCTACGTGTGTCTGTCTGCCCTCGGCTCGTGAGAATGCTTAATTAGTAGATATTGTTGCGTTTGATGTTGACGAGAGTCCCACTGACGGCTGATTTGAACTGGAAATGCAATTTATTGGGCTTATTTGTCAAATGATGAAATACCTGACATTCGTTGTATTGAAAGCAATGTTTTAATAGTGTAACGGTTCGCTAATGCAATCATAAAATGTCTCGAAGATTTGACCACAGTTATTTGACCCCAGTCATTTGTAATGTTAAATTTGTTCATTTGTTATCCTTTACGTTTTTTTAAACTAGAATACATTACCTATATAAAACAAAAAGTTCGAAGGTTTTTTTTTAATGAGATATGCCACAAATCAAAGATCTAGATCTAGTTTTTATGAATGCAAATGTAAAGTGTGTTAAATTCGTTTCCGTCACAAAAATATACATAAGTATACTTTTTAATTTAATTTGAACCTGTAAAATTTAATTTACTTAACCTAAAGCATTCCCTTCCCAGTGTGAATCAGAAATCCATTTTTATTACATTGTAATTTAGTACCAACAAAACAAATCTCGATAATAGCCATAATCTTTAAAAATTACAATATTTAATTTGCGGGCATAATAAAACCCAAATGACTCTATACCAAGTTGGACCCACAATATCTAAAAGCATTTTTCCGGCCCCGCACAGTAACTCACCCCCTCCCATCTGCCTGGGGGGGCCCAGGCAGTAAGCCGCGGCATACAAACGAGCCGCAAGCAGCATTACTCCACTCTGATTTATAAAACTGCGGATTACCATGATATAACGCGAATTTCGGCCCGAGGGATTAAAGTCTTGACCCGCTGGAAGCATCTGTACAGGCACCTAAAATGTTGAGTATAGTTAGAATTAGAACCTTGGCAGTCTTAGAGCGGGGTTATCTTTGTATGGGCGTAAATATTTTCACCAATTATCACATCCTAAACATTTTATTGCAAAAAAAATTGCCGAATATTCATTTGGCAAATAAACGCTTTCCATAAAATTTATTTCCAGAGCAAATGTTAGGCTAACGTATTGTCATTTAAATATTTGATCATTTATAAAGTCACAATTTTTTTATGTAAGTAGTCTATGTATTCGGTTAGCGTACAAAACAAAATAAGGCAAATGACTACCGAAGATGTAACTTCAAAGGTGTTTTTTTCAATTGGGTCAAAACGTTATCAGGTTTGTAATGATAGTAATGATACAACAACCGGTGAAATTATAGTATGAATCTTCTCAAATGAACTTTTCGCTTCGAGCCCTAATCTTCCAAACAAAGGCCATTGTTTCTATTTATTATTTCTATTGTTGTCCATTGTTGACCAAAACGTAACATCTAGAATGTCAGTGACATTCAATTTGAACCTTAATACTATGACGATACCGTTTGTTTTTCAATATCAATGTTGTAGTAGCACGTGCTAACTCGGTAGCTAGCGGTTTTGCGATAATAGAAACAATGGCCTTTGTTTGGAAGATTAGGGCTCGAAGCGAAAAGTTCATTTGAGAAGATTCATACTATATATGCATACAGACATGCATTGTAGTCCTTAGGGTTGGCCATGCTTTTGCAGTTATAGTCTAAGTCTGAGACTTGTAAGCTTGATTGATTTCTCCTTGGTATAAAAAGCGTTGAGATGGGGGACGAACGGCCAAGGTCGAAGACATTCACGAAGCTTTCTTCTAAATGGCTTTATTCTAAATTTACTATATGTATGTTGCCCGTGTGGTTACCGGGATAGAATAGTGCCACTCCATTTCTTCCCGTGGATGTCGTAAGAGGCGACTAAGGGAATATAGGCTTGTAGTACTGTTAGACGATGGGCTTGCAACCTGTCACTAATACACTGGTAAACATCTTAGCCTGATTTTGCAAAATGTGGTTACAGAATTATCAACAAGTTATTAGAGTTGTTGGTAATTCTGTAGCTCTGCCTACCCCACTCTGGGAATGAAGGCGTGAGTTTATGTATGTATGTACTATATGTATGAGGTTGGTCTGATAAAACTTTTACTGGTCGGGTTAAATTCAATAAAGTTGTCCAAAAAGGCATTTTCGCTTAACCCTTAGACGCACACAGTACCAAAAGTAATAACAAGCTTTTTATTGATTTACATAACAAAATTCAGATGACGGCTTTTACATAAAATCAAAACCGGCCAAGTGCGAGTCGGACTCGCGCACGAAGGGTTCCGTACCATTAACTATAAAAAAAACACGTTCGTTGTATGGGAGCCCCTTAAATATTTATTTTATTCGAATTTTAGTATTTGCTGTTATACCAACAACAGAAATATATCATCTGTGATCAACTGTCTAGCTATCACGGTTAGTGAGATAAAGCCTGGTGACAGACAGACAGACGAACAGACGGAGACCGGAGTCTTAGTAATAGGGTCCCGTTTTTAACCTTTGGATACAGAACCCTAAAAGAGACGAAGCGAACTTAAAAGCAAAGCTAACAAAAAAGTGTTACATAATTTAAAAAAAACGGTGAAAATTTGTTCTGTATTATGCTATAACATTGTTAAAGCAGCTGAGATGAATCACAGCATAGCGCCTAGGTATGATTATAAATTAGACGCCGGTAGATGCGTCGCTAGATGTAGATGCGGTGTTGCAAATAACAATATATTAGCCCCCGAGGGAGAACAGGGCTTAGCTCTTACGCCCTAGGCCGGGGAAGCGTCGATGTCGACATGTCGATGTTTCGAGGGTTTTAGCCCTTTGGAACGATGTTTGTTTAATGATATGACATTAAGTATCTTAGTGACATTAAGTGTCAGTGTGTACACCATTGTAATATTAAATATATTTAAAAAATGACTGAATGCCGAGCTTCTTGCGGCGTTTCTTCTCAGCCAGTGGTCTGCTCTTGTGAAGCGCTGGTAGATTGTTGACGTGTAAAAGTGCCCGTACTTACTGAATAATGTCTTTATCTTTATCTTTAGTGTATAAAATTTTTAAATACTTGTTTGGAAAACAATCTTACTGGTGTAAAAATCTACTATTAAAAGAAACAATGTAAAACTAACATACTTAAATAAAGTGATGTTTTTTGTTTAAGCCTTTGAGTTTTCGAGTTGCTTTTTTAAAAGTTTTAATACTTATATGAAATGTCAGCGAAGAAATTAGTGCATTTATTTGAATAAATATCAGGTCAGGAGATCATCTTAAATAAAGCTAGTCTTTTTTTACGCTGGGAAATGCTCCCAAACCCCCGAAGCCCCAGGCCAAAGGTGCTAACTTAGGACTCGCCAACCACTAAAGGCTGGAATACCCACTGAAAACCCAACATTTCTATCTCCATGCCGTTGTTGGCAAGGACCGCAGGAGCAAACAAAGCAAACGATACTAATGTTTTTATTTTCTATAACTCAAAATGTATGGGATGACATTCTCGTGCGATGCTATAAACCACTTGGTCAACTGTCATCCCATTTTAAGTGAAAGAAAAGAAAAAAAGGTTATTAGACGTGTTTAATTAAAACATCGATGCATTTCTCCCAGTCACATCACTACGACAAAGTTGCGGGCGGCGGCCGGCACGTTCGTTTTAAAAACAAATATCCGCGAGAGTTCGCGTCGTCCTTGTCTTACAGCAACTTTGTTACATTAACGCGGTCCATCTTCGCGTATATTAATAAATCTATTTGTATTTTACAATAAAGTATTAAAAGACTAATCGTAGTGAAAAAAAAGTTATGCCTCATAGATTAAATACATACATTAAATCACGCCTGTTTCCCAGAGGGGTAGGCAGAGACCACTTCTTTCCACTTGCTACGATCTTGACAAATTTCTTTCGCTTCTTCCACATTCATACATCGAGTCATGCACGCACGTCGGTTTCGGGTACATAAGATTTGGCACTTTTCCAGTATTTATCCGATTTGATTCGAAAAAGTATGCCTAGGGCGGCCCTTTCCGACCACTTTCGGTCTGTACATCTCTTTCGTCAATCTTCTTTCATCCATCCTTTCCAAATGACCGAACCATCGAAGCATGCCCTTTTCAATCTTAGTCACTACATCTTCTTTTCAAGCTCGGTCGAAACGTTAGTAGGGGTTGACACATGACAGGCGACCGTCGTCAAACCTATACTTTGTTTTTAAATTTCTGCAGTCATTAACGTTTCCAGAAATTAATTTGTCTTGGCCCACATGTCATTTTAGGAAATTGAAACCCTGGTCCTTATAAATGTGACATTAAAATAAATAAATAAATAAAACATACAAAAATACATTACATTGGAGTTTGTATTTAATATTATGAATTAAATGTTACTGTTTGGGTTTTTTAGTTTGTGACGTCAAATATAGGTCATGTGCATACGAGTAAGTCAAGTTAACTATCATAAGGTCGAATTTCAGTACTGTAACATCGAGTTAGTGTGATTCGTTTTAAAAATAAATCTCCTGTAACTTCTGGATTTAATCGTGAAATAATTTATAAAAAATATTGTATTGGCGACTACTCATTTGGAGTGACTTAAAGAAGCTAGAGGCAGACTGCGGTGGACGGCTTAGTAGAGAATATTAATTATGCAGTTTAAAATCTCGATTTTTAAAATGGGGCTACTTTAATTATCCCTGTGTTTCCCATCAGTCCCATCACTATATCAAAATCACCCTTGAAGCATTAAAAAAATAAAGGCTTTTTGTTTTAAAGCTTTTAAATCCAATTGATCGAGCTTAATAATAACTCAGACATTGCACAAAATCGATGATTCAGAAAATTATCAAAGTCGCCTCGCGTTTCCAAAGTCACCCCATTTTGCGGTAATCAAATGTTTATTTTGCCCAAATTTTTCATTTCATTAGTGGGACTTCCTGGATTTTTGAAAAACAAACCTCACCTAAACTATCAAGTTCTGTAGGTTAAATATTTTAAAAATGTAATATACTAAGGGGTCATCCATAAAGTACGTCACACGAATTTCATGATTTTTTGAGCCCCCCCCGTCCTTGTCACAGGTGGTCACATTTATGAGACCCCCCCCCCCCCCTCCCTAGTGTGACATCACATGTTTGGCAAATTTCACATCGAAAAATTATTAAATTAAAACAGCAGTTCCGAAATTAGTTTTATTTCCATTTAATTTAAGTACTTTTTTGTAGTAGTAGTACTTATTTCAAATGAATACCTCTAGATATATTAGATTTTGAAATGTGATGTCACGAAACTTAGGACCCCTCCCACCCCTTGTCACACACAACCCCCTCCCCCCCCCCCTTTACGTGTGATGTACTTTATGGATGACCCCTAAGAAAAAATAAATAAATAAATAATTTTCGAACAAATAACACGATTGGGAAACAGAACTTCGGACTTGCGATAGAATACCCATAAGTATATTTGTGTCAATCTTAAAGTACATTATATTATAAATTATAAGTAAATAAAAAATCTAGATGTTATCATAAGTACAACTTTTTTTTGTTACTTTTATAAGCAACAGGATGTTTTTTCCCGTAGAGGGCGCCGCAAGCGGGCCCAAGCGCCGGGCTAGTGCAGAGTTAAAAACCGTGTAAGTTTATTACAATGGATCGACTAAACTGGGGTGCGAGGTACACTGCAGGACAAAGTTATTGGTGAGTTAAATTCGTGGGATAGTAGGTTTCTTATGACAAGAAAAAAAAATACACACACTAAGTGTCTACTGAAAATGACCAAAGTAAAAAAGTACAGGGTATTATATTGTATTTTAAATGGGGTGGGTTGGGGTGGTTTTAGTTTCTTGCGGCGTTTCTTCTCAGCAGTGGTCTCTTGCGAAGCGCTGGTAGATTTTTGACGTGTAAAAGTGCCCGTGCGGCCTACTTACTGAATAAACATATTTTATCTTTTATCTTCTTTTAATAGTGCATAGTTAATTCTGTTTACGAGTAGGTTTAATTTTATTCTAGGTACGATGCAGACGCGACCAACGAAACTACGTTCAAAATAAACAAATTACATGAGACGCTTTTCTAAAAAGTATCTAAAACAAAACCGTAATATTTCAATAACAACTTCTTCTTATTCGATTTTCACCTCAAAAAAAAATAAATCTTTGTTTTAAATATAAGTGTAACCTTTAAATCCTCCTCAAGTGTACGCGCTACCCGCGGAGTTAAGGCGGGTGTGAGCGTATTAACTTATAATAAACTACGCGCGGTTTTATGCTACGATGCGTTGCTGCCAACTCCGACCTACATCGCCTTAACTGCCACTGCATTACAAAATAAATTGAACCTTATTTAGATAAGATTAAGGTTGCGTTTTGGTTGTTAGTTATTAAGGGTTCATAGCGACTTTGAGAGGGTAAAAGTTACTTTTTTTCTTAATCTACAGGGTGCGTTTTTCTTCATGCCCGTAATATTATAGGTCGTTTGTATATTGGGCGGGAAGGAGATACCCTTGCATATCGGATATTAAAGCGGGGTATTTTTATTAAAAATCATCGCTTACGCGTTAATGGGGTCTTTGGTTTATTGTTTGTTTGTTCGCCTTTAGACGGGATTGTGTTACGAAGGAAACAGCCCCTTTGATAGGCACCGGTATGTTTTATTAACTATGAATATTTAATTTTACATTTATTTTTCACTATCAATTCGAATTTCCTACACCAGAAAAGTATCCATTTTCCTCTAAATTATGTAATTTTAAAGGTACCTATAGGAAAAAAAACGAACATAAAATTCATTTCATTTGGTTACAATAACTACTAATTAACTCAAAGGCTACTACTATAACTTTAAGATAAATTTGAACTTAATAAATTATGTATGGGAGCGCTTTGTTTCATATCAAATTTTGAAGTCAGAATGTATTGTTACTCATGATCATCGCATGTCATAAATTGTTTTTTACCTAGCTAAATATCTAGCTGGTAAATGAGGTTAGGTAAGGTTAGGTTTGTTTTATAAAACCCTTGAAATAAAAACCATTTCAGTGAAAAACACTTTATGACTTGCGATGATTATGAGTAATACATTTGGACTACACATTTTTATATGAGCCAACATGGTCCCCAGATGTGTCTCTGAAAGAGGTAACCTCCCGATTCAAAATCATCAAAATGCTTCTGTGATCTCAGCTAAATACTGAAGTTTATAAAAGCGACCAAACTTATATATATTTGACCCTTTACCAACAGCAGCCCTTAAGTAATTTACTTTTGTTAGAAAGCTCGAAGAAGCCTCCGTCCCTTTCTAAGACATTAGTTTTAAGTAACCGCGTTACCAGCGGTAAGTGAATGCGAGGTGGGGTAATCTCCGGCTAATTCGCAGTAATCGGGGCTCGGCGCTGATGCAACTCTAACATTGTTTTTAATTACCCTTGCATTTGGATAAGAACTGGATCTTACCTAATTTGCAGGGCAATTAATGGTAAAGGTATATTTAAACATATCTCTATTATACTCTGGTTATTTAGGTCAATTATAAAGAAACCGCCTTAATTATCAAATTAACTAACACCTAAAAATTAGGGAGATTCTATTTTTGAATCTGTATAAAAAAATATTTACACTAATACTAGCTTCTGCCGGCGACATTTAAATTTTCCGGAATGAAATGTAGCCTTTGTGTTAATCCAGGTTATCTATAAGCTATCTCCATTTCAAAATTCATCCGAATCCGTCCAGCCGTTGCAGCGTGAAAGAGTAACAAACTAACACACACACACATTGTCACACACACACACACATTGTCACACACACACATTGTCACACACACACATTGTCACACACACACGTTGTCACACACACACATTGTCACACACACACATTGTCACACACACACATTGTCACACTCACACACACTGTCACTCACACACACATTGTCACACACACACATTGTCACACACACACACATTGTCACACATACAAACTTTCACATTTATAATATTAGTAAGATTATTTTGGAAGGCCCGTCATTATGTACAGTTCATATTTTTATACTAATTGTACTTTTAGCTAGTGTTAAAATTAAAATCAAAGTATATTTTATTACTTTTTTTATAGCCACATTTTTGAACTTCAAACTGAACAGTTTTTTTATATTTTATATTATTAATTAATGCGGTTTTCATCGATGGGTACGGGAGTTACAGAAAACCCACATAAACGTAAGCGAGGCGAGGGCGGGTCGCTAGTAAACAATAAACAGTCAAGTCTCAGCCACGAGCAGACGAAGTACCGCGTCGGCAATACAATAACGATATAAACACGTCGATCGGTTCTGTAATAAAACTCAAACTCCAAAGTTGGGAGACGTAGTCTATATTCGACATCGTAACGATATCGGATATTGTTTTAGAAGAAGCTTATAGTTTGACAGAAAAGGCACTGTATTCTAAAAAAGTTGTTTGCCATAATCACTAAACGTCAAAAAGGGAAGGGGGGGGGTTATCTTACCGAAATACCTTTCAACGAACGTGTCCTTATGAGTGTTTTTATTAGTATTCATAAGTCTAACGTAGCAATGTACAAGTTGCAGAACATTTTCAGAAGTTAAGAAATCTCAAGAAATTACTGAGAATATTATCGGAAACATTTGAGAGCACTGAGAATGTTCTCTTTCCATACAAAATTTAAGAGCATTTTTAGAAATTTCCGAGAATTTCTCAAAAGAAACTTTCACAATTTCGATACTAATGCTAGTCTAACCTAACCTATGTCATTAATGTATAGGATATCCTGAAAACACCAAGGTTTCAGCAGAAAATAGCGTTCGATAAAATGATACAATCGATGACATGAAATTGGATAAAATGACGGTTACCGTCAAAAAGACACACCCAATATGTAAAAACAAGATAATTATTTGCACATTTTGAATTTCGAGTTAGGGCTCTATCATAATAAATTTACAATTAAAGTTTGAACGCTGAAATTTTGAATGAGGTCACTAATTGTTCTAAAGGTGCGTATTATGAGTAATATTCAACCAAGCATTCACAGAATCAAATTAATGCGCAATCAAAATTGATAACTCCCCGACAGGCATTTTTCGCCGCATGTGTTTTCATGGTTAAAAGACGTACCCAGTATGTAAGAAAAAGGTAATTAGTAAAAACAATGTGTAACGAAGCATTCAGACTGAAATTAATACGCAATCAACCCCGAAAAGCAATTCAGGAAATACATCGTGCGGGACTGTACAGTACACGTCAGTCACTTCATTAGAGGAAGTAAGCATGTATTATTTTTGATATAATTGAAACACAAGGACGGAAAGTGCCTCATTTTACTCCTAAGAGTAAAATAACCATATGAAAACACTTTCCGTCCATGTTGATCTTGTTTTTAAAAGTGCTCTCTATCTTCTTCTTTATATAATATAATTCTTCTTTCCGTGTGTTGACAGTGAACTCCTCCTATACGGCTGGACCGATTTGAATATTTTTTTTTGTGTGTGTTCAAGTGGATTCGAGGATGGTTTAGATTCACAAATAAACCCGGCTGATGGCGTTGTCCTGCAAGGCAGATATCATGCAGGACAACGTCTGTCGGGTCCGCTAGTTGCATATACAATCGAAAGGAATATGAAAAAAAACCCGTACACCCAACTTGTGGGTGGGCGTGTGGTCCGGCGGCGGCTCGTCGTGCGTGGAACTATCTTAACTAATACTCGTAGTTTTCAAACAAACATTATTTCCGAATTTGTGAAAGGTTTTAAAATAGTACCTACATTCCTGCCTAGGCAGTGAAGCAGGCAATTGCGGGCCGATAATTGGTTTAAACGGACGAGCCTGCAAGTCCGTTTAAAAATACGAGGCCCGCAATTGCCGTTCCTGCCGAGGCATATATAGTGCTTTTCTCAAAAATCGCAAGATACAAATCGCATATAAACAGAAACTTCACGTGAAATAACATCGCTCTTTACCGCCTTTATGTTTATGACAAGGAGAAACGCAAGCGTTTTTTAGAAAAAAAACTCAAGGTATTCAAGACACAGATTAAAAAGTTACGTTTCGAATAAAAAATGGATGTATAAGACTTGTACCCTCATTATTCTATGGCCGTATATGCTTCGGCGGATGATTTCCTGACTCATATTTTAGCATACTTCGCTATTGCTCGGCCTGCTAACCATCTCGTCTGGAATTCCCTTACTTTCCGCGCCTAGACAATAATGTACTATGCCTTCTATAGTACTCCAGTCAGAGAAACAAAATAAAAGAATAAGCACCCTTACTTAAAAATGAATTACACCCAACATGGACACGTCTACCTGACGACGTTAATTTCTCGCACACGACTTATATTACGTTTTGAAGTGGGGGTGGGACGAGCTGCAATATGTTGCAATTACAGGGGGATTAAAAATGTAATAAAATGCATTTCGCTTTTTGACTTCACTAGTACTTTTGAGGGCGCTTCAATCTCACGGTGGCACAGGGAAAAACATAAACGGTATAATATGGTTCACTAAAGTTTTACCAAATCATTACGCAAGGAGGTATTTCTTTAATTCTTATTTTTTAATTTTGTGGACAAAAGTTTAACCTTCCCTGACCCATTTAATTAGTCTATGTAACGTATGGTTTAAGCCCAAATACGTTTTTGCAAAAAGAAAATTTGAAAAATGATACCTTTGTACGACATGCAATTGTTTTTTTGTTTTTTTTTTATCTGTCTCCTGCCTGCATTGGCAAAACAAATCTAATAATAAGAAACTTTAAAAATCTGACTGGTTATTTTTATAATGTAAACTATTTAAGTTCATAGCACAAATGTAACCAAAGAGTCTCCTGGAACACAGACCTGTACACGTTGAGCTTCAGGAAGTAACAAAAAACGGAAATACATTCCCACGAGTAGGTACATACCGCAAAACATAACCCCCCTCAGCCTGTCACATAACAAACGAATATTGTACTTGTTTTAAAACCCTGGCTGTAGGTAGGTATTTAATATCTCCTAAACCTGCCCATCCTTTATAAATTCTTCTGTTTAAATATACCTATGTTGGAATGCCGCTTCCCTTTGAGCGGTGGGGGGGGGTAGGGGGGTGGGAAGGAATGTGGAGGGCTACGGCGTAGCCAGGCTACGGCGTAGCGCTACGAGTAGGGTACCGCAGGCAGCGTAGATATTATTTATGTGAAAAGTTTGGTCATATGTTGGCTTTTATTTTATTAACTGATCCATACAAGATGATAAATATGATGATAGTGTATTGAGATCTTTGTCATTCCAAAGATTTTAGCTTAGCGTATTGTAGGTGTTAGGAAAAAGTTGTATTAAATGCTTAGTTACGATCACCTTGAGACATTTTAATTTAAAAAGTATATTAATCAATTTGGTTGTAGACCATTTCAACTCAACCCAACCCATTCCCATTCTTGCCCGATTTTAATGTTTTCTTTTGAAATTCAATTTCAATATTTACTTTAAACTTGACGCCAGCAAAATCAAAAAGATATCACAGCTCCAAAGATCCAGATCGAAGGCAGGGCAGACGGACAGACACCATTGGCTTAGTAACAGGGTCCCGCTCGCACATTTTGGGTACAGAACCCTACAAAACAGTAAACATTACAATCTAAAATGTGTTTGGAACGATTGTTGCAAAAAGCTAAGCATTTGTCCATAATGTCCCCGAACGTTGCTGGCAGTGATGTTTCTGGAAATAACCGAACCGTTCTTGCCGAGAACAAATCTGTAAGTATAATGTTTAACGTTAGGTTAGGTTAGGTTTCCAGAAAACGTTATTTTACTTACTTTTACATACATACATACACACATTCAATCACGCCAGTTTCCAGGAGGGGTAAGCAGAGACCACTTCTTTCCACTTGCTACGATCTTGACAAATTTCTTTCGCTTCTTCCACATTTATACATCGAGTCATGCACACACGTCGGTTTCTACTCTTCGGTACTTAAGATTCGGGCCTTTTCCAGTATTTTTCCGATTTGATTCAAAAAAGTAAAGTACTTTCGATCTGTATATCTCTTTTGTCAATCTTCTTTCATCCATCCTTTCTTACTTACTTTTACTTAAAAGCAATTAGGTTAAACTCGAGTAGAATAGAGGCCAAAAGGACCCGCTTTTGGACACACTTTGAATACGATCTTTTGTGAACTTAGCTCAAGGTGAAACAAGGAATGGTTAGGTGAAAGAGATACCTTATAGCGATAAGTTCACCGTTGTTCATTCCTACTTTTTTATATTGCATTTGTTTTGAGAGTTGGACACTAACACAGAGATAGGGAAATATTGGAAGCGTTTGAGATGTGGTGGTGCAAAGAATGGAAAGAATGAGCTGGACGGAAGATAAAAACGAAGAAGTTTTGAAGATTGTTAACGAGAGAAGAAGTGACGAAGACGAGGGGAAAGATGATGAGGAACCTGTTACGGCATGACTTTTTTCAACATTTTGTAGGGAAAAGTTGAGGAAAAAAGAGGAAGAGGAGGGAAGACCTAAGCTGACTTCAGCGGAATAAGACTAAAGGTCAATGTCGTCTCATATTCGGAGGTGAAAAAGCTGGCAGAGAACAGAGAAAAGTGGCAATTTCTCCACCAAACCCTCAAACCTCGGCCTTACTCAAACTTTAAATGATGATTAAAATTTTCGTGTAGGTCCATTTTCTCTCTCTATCTGTCTGTAAGATTTTGGTGTGTTTTCCTGCAGAAACTACGCAGGTTATTTGATATATTTTTTAATTTACTATTTATAGATTTATATAATGCTAGACTAAGTAGTATCATTGTAATATTAAATATATTTAAAAAATGACTGACTGCCGAGTTTCTTGCGGCGCTTCTTCTCAGCAGTGGTCTCCTCTTGTGAAGCGCTGGTAGATTCTTGACGTGTAAAAGTGCCCGTGCGGCCTACTTACTGAATAAATATCTTTATCTATATCTTTTTCATGACATACAATCACACCACGCTGACACGCAGAGCCACTAACACTGAGCTACCAATACATGACTCAGGTAATGTACTGAAGATAGAAAATTCATTGGTACATAACGATCACGAGTCGACATTCAAGCCAGTTATTAAAAATTCCGTATGAAAATACGCCAGAAACGCAAAACGTTTATATTAAAATATGCATACAATTTTGGAATGATTAGCATCGGTGTATGTCGACGACATGCTTAGATTTATATTAATAGCCATGCCAATTAAATGGCATTCCTGGAGGAAGCGAGACGGCTGCATTTGAGTTGAGACACAATGATGCCTGATATTATCGCCATAAGTCAACACGGAGATGTTTGTTCTAATTCGAACTATAGTTTTCTCGAGTTACAGTTGAAAATGCAACTGAATTTGTAACTATTGAGTTAGATTGTTATTACTGGGAAGTAAGGTGTATGTGTTTTGTGCTTCAATATTACTTCGGGCTGAGTTTCAAATGGTGATGGGAATCAATTTTTGGGTTCCGTTGATGAAATTTCAGATATTAATCTTTAAGGAATAAGTTAGAAGCATTTTTATGTGTGTTTTGTTTGTGCTGTATAGCATAGAAAATATTTAATGCACTTGGTTAACTTTTCGGAGCATTTTTATTTCGTTGAAAATGATACGAATTTTAGATTAATTAACTTATGTTTGTCGCATACTTTTTGAATCAATCGTGTATATTTTATAGTAGTATGTAGTAGTCATTTATTTTATACTGGAAATTACATTATTATACGTCGCATAATTGTAATGAATTCACAATAAGGTCGTTAGTGTTAAAAATGAAAAAATCAAATAATGTCAACGTGTATAAAAGTAGTACTAACAATGATTAAACAAAATAAAAGGGTAAAAAATCAAAAATAAATTTAGCTCAAATATAAATAACTTTACTGTTGTAGGTTTAACAACATCAATAAAATCATTTTCACGAAATCGAATAATGCGATCGTTAAATTAGAACTAAATACCTTACTTTAAATCGTCTTTGTTTTCATTATTGTTCTTGTTGACCGAGTTATTATATCCAATTCTAGTAGGAGGCAAAAACTTTTTACTCGGACGTTATTACAAAATCTAAGGATTATAATGAGGGCGTCTATTTTGTCGAAACGGTTATCGAATTGTAACAAAATAAATAAATAAATCAGCTGTTTATTTCAAGCAAGACATTTTTTTGGTTTGCTTAACCTTTAATCTTAATTAATAAAGATTTTCGTGAGTTAAGTTACATAATTAAGTCGGTCGGCGGTAGTGGGTGGGGCCCCACCGCGAGGTTGTCGCGAGTTCTCGACACGCCGCACCTCGTCTCAAATCGGAATTGAGTATCAACGTCAATATTTCCGAACCAATGTACTAACAGTCTGAAAATAATTGGGTTAGGAAAAATGATAATTAATACCGTCAGGTTTTAAAAACAGAAAAAAAACGGTATTTTAAATTTGGATTAGACGTCCGTAATTTTTACGAATATTTAAAGTAAAACTAAGTAGATTGTTGTTTCCTTAATATATAGTTTAGTGACTGTTTGTTATCTTATCACATCTCAGTTACATATAGGTAATTTTACTTAAAAAAACTAATATATCTAATTCTCGATTTAACAAATTAAAAGTAGGTACAATTTTCTGGATAAAAGATTATATTATAAATGAGTGCAGTCACCATTTTTTTACGTTAAAAAAACCCGATCGATAAACATTAAAAAAACATGGCGAAGGAATACAGCTGCGAATACCAAACCCAAGGTCCAAAAACACACAAAAACTCCGACCGAAAATAAGCGATAAAAAGGCCGCATTCCTTATTCAAGAACGTCCGAAAATTGAAGGCACTTACAAGAATTCGCACTCGGACGGTGTCTGAAATATTCCAGTATCAAGTGCTCTTATTTATCTAGCACAGCTATAGCTACTATTTGTTTTTTCCATTACAATAAAACCGTAACGCCCAGCTATACCGATAATATTTCAATATCTCGCAACGGACAACCCTAGTCGACTCAAAGTGAATTCCAAACGCTCCCATTGGTCGACGCGGAGCGGTCCGTTTTGCGTTCGATATTTGAAATGCGCGAGGAACAAGGATAGACATACTGGTTGTAGGTTGAGGATAAGTGGGGGTAAAAGAGAGAAGCGTATGATAGTTGGTGCATGAATATTGTATGAACGCGAAAGACTAGTATCAATAATACGTGCACGAATGAAATAATAGATTATTCGTTTGTTCGAATCGAACGTAAACAAAATGTAAGCATCCATTACTGATGCACGCATGCGGGATGTGAAATAGCCTTATGGGAGGGATGAAACGTTTGAGAGAGACGGTTGTAGTTTCGGAAGTTCCGTTTTCGAGCGAGGGTCGGAGACAATATGGAGACTATCTGTTTTTGTAGCAGTCGGCAGTCGGTTTCCACATTAAGCGATCATTTTAAGGGCGAACCAATCAAACTGCAAATTTATACAAATTGATACTAAACGGGTTATATTAATTTTATAACAAAAATTAAGTGTGTAAATAAGTTTGAACGGAGTTGTAATTAAAACTAATTGGGTGTAATATAGCGCTAATTATTTTGTATTAAGGCGAGTTTTCGCTGGAATTTTGTCGTTTTTGACGTTTTGCGGGAGTGCCGACGAGTTTTTTGAGTGCCGCCATTTTTTTAAAGTGCGCGTTCGAAATTTGAAAATTGTGACTGGCTTGTGTCGTGATAGAACAGCCTAAAAGCTATTTAAATATATGGTACGAACTTTTTCGAGTGACTTTTTGGTGCGGTTTTTAGGGTAGCTGGGTAGGGCAGTGTGGTGGGGAATGGTTCGCGCGGTGGCCGGCACGATGGCGACATAGGGGGCGGCCAGGGGTGGCCTTTTGAGGCCATGCTCAACAACCTTACGGCCACAGCTCTTGGAGGTAAGGACAAAGACACGGGAGAAACAATTGAAGATCAGCATTTAAAACTGATTTTTAAAATTGGTGGCTGGTAGTTTTATCACTGGCAGGCAATTTTTACTTAAAAATATGATTTCACTAAAACCACTTTGATGACGTGCAAAAATGAAATTAATTATTTCCTAGGTTTTTTTTTGTGGTAGAGCTTTTATCTAGAATAATGCTAGTAGAGCTGAAAATATTATTAACAGACTTAACAGACACGTAATAAAGTAATATTTTTCCCGGGAGTCATAAAGCCGTAAAGCTCTAAATAAGACTGCCAAAAACAAAAAAAATATATATTAAAAATTAATTAAGTAAGTGAAAAAATTAACGGTGAATAGTAATGCCTAATGTGTTATTTTTATAAGTTAGCAATTAGCCTTAAACTTCTTTTCAAGAGTTAATTTATCAAAGCCAGATAGGTTTACGTTCCATCCGCGGAGTAGGATAATAAACAGTTAAAAATGTGAAGGCTCTATCTTTAGTATTATTGTGCATAAATAAGCTACCAGATTTAGTAAATAAGCAGACTATATCGTATTTTATCGAATAAACATAAATAAACAATTAGGTATACTTATTCATCGGTATTTTTTCATTTTTTTATTTATCTATAGCTTTCTCAGTAACCTTAGTACCTAACACTGTCGATAAGCTGACTGGGAGAGCAAAGAAAACTTATGAACTTATTCGACAAAATACGATGATGTACCATTTTTCACGACCTTTACCTTAACAAAACTTCAAAATATATAATAGAGTGTCTACAAATCATATCAGGCCTCACTTATCCCACTTTACAAACCGAGGAGGGCAATCTCACAGAAATTGGACTACCTAGTCTCAAAGTAAACTCTAGTCGTATGTCAGGCAACGATAAACATTCTTATAGAGATAAAGCAGAATTAAATACATAGAAAACATTTAAGAATCAAGATCTAAGAAAGAAAAATATTTGCCCGTACATATTTATTTATTTATTTCCCACACTTACAACTATTTTTACAGGGCTTGATATACATATAGATATATGTACTTATGTAAAACTTTGTAACAATGATTGGATAAGAAATGGTCGTCTATCTAATTGTCGTCGAGCACGATCATTTAATGTAATTATAATAAAATTGAAAACACCGATAGCCCGCATTGGATTAAATACACATAAAAAAACCCGGATAAAAACTTAAGGAACAGAAAAATGAGAGCTGCGTTCTTTTGACCAATCTATGTAAAGTACGCAATGATAATCATCAGTTAAAATGAACACGTTTTTATGCATAATCACTACAATACAATACAAACAGAGAATGCTAAATCAAGGAAGTTAGTCATGAAACTCATAACGTCGATAAATTAAGTTCATTCATGATACTACTCCAATGTCCGTTCATTTTTTAAATTAATAAATGATATGCAAACTGCTTATAAGTACAAAATGTTGTGTTTTGTATTTCTTTAATTGTATTTATAACCAGGGAGTGTCTTTACTGTTGGAAGTACAGCAATTTGAGTTCTTAATTAAAAAAAAAAAAAGACTATTCAATACTGTGCTTTAAAAGTTTCGTAGGTAAAAGTAGGTTGGTAGATATCCCACCATTGTTTTTTTTTTTTTTGATCAAAATTTACTAATTCGTTGAATCAAATCAAAGGAATGAAACTGTCATAATGACGATGAACAAAATGAAAGACTAAAAAAAATTGACAGCGAACGGCTTTAAATAAATTCAACTGTTTAAAGTAAAATAAAAAAGATAAATACTTATATCTTGTTAAATTCTTTTGAAATTTGTTTTTTTTTTTAATAACACTACCGAACGACCTCATTTACAACATTTAAATGAACAAAACAAACATATTAACACCCAAACACAAATTAACCCCAAAACCAATAACATTAAACTACCATTACACCCCAACATAAACAAAGTCGTCCCTCAATAAGCAGTTTATTTTACGGGAGTCGATCCCGCACCGGTTTATGAGCTGTAATCCCTGAGCCGCCGGGGTTTAGGCGATTCGTTCTGCGACCGAGAGGGGACGAGATACAGCGAATATGCTCGGAGTTAATACGATCATAGTGTTTGCTAGCGCATAAAAAAGCATAAGGAGTGTTGAAATGGGACTAGTTTCTGAAAGAACACAGGAAAGATATCCTGACTTTTTAAAATGTCATGCTAATTGTCAAGAAATTCATTTTCTGCCTTGTAAACCATAATAGGAATTTTTATTTAAAATAAATACTTGACAAATCATCATCATCATCATCATCATGTCAGCCGAAAGACGTCCATTGCTGGACGTCCTCCCCCAAGGCTCTCCACTCATACCGGTCTTGTGCTTTTCGCATCCACCGCGTTCCCGCGATTTTCACTTGACAAATGATAAATGATAATTTTTTGATAGCATAATGTTACAATTCAAATGTTTACAAATTGGGTTACAATACAAGGTTGCAAGTAGGTACATTGATGGAACCAAATTAAAATAATTAGACTACTTTAAAACTGTGACTAAACTATAACTACTACGTTAAAACTTGAACTCTTCATCGAATCAACTAATTGTTATCACGTCTCCTTTTATTTTACGTTTAGACCATATGGTACATTTTCTACTTATAAGTCACACCATTTCGAGAAAAAAAGAATATTTTTATGTGAAATCCGCCGTGATGGATTTAACAAAAGATATTTATTCGGTTAGTAGGCCGCACGAGCACTTTTCCATGTCAAGAATCTACCAGCGCTTCCCAAGAAGAGACCACTGCTGAGAAGACACGCCGCAAGAAATTCAGCAGTCAGTCACACTCAGACACGTCCCGTTACATGACACGCGAAACACTTTTAGGGCAAAGACACCTCATTTGTCAAAATATGATCGATAGACTAACTAGGAGCTACGAGGTAACAGATGGACATACAAACTTACTAACATATGCTATTAACTCCCGGACGGACGCGTCGAGCGCTTTATGTATTCGTCGAAAATCGACGTTAGATCAAAAGGCCACATATCTTGAGTATTATGCTGAACTTGGTAGTGTTCCAAGATCTGTGGGGTTATCATGACCTAGCTAAGCAGTTCATTTTAAGGTGAGTGTAAAGGCCAGAGCTATGGCAGTTATTATAGCTCTGTCCTTTTCTCTCAGCGTTAACTGAACTGCATAGTTTTGTCATCCCTCTGGACCTCAATGTTAAACTTGTGGTCATTATTAAAGGTGGATCGCGGACAAAGATCAAACAGCGATAAGTAAATACATATTTCTCAAACATGCTCGGAAAAAACGGTTTTCCGATTGAAACACAAGGACAGAAAGAGCCTCATTTTACTCCTAGGAGTAAAAAAACCATATGAAAACACTTTCCGTCCATGTCCATATTATTTCTTAAAAATGCTGTCAATTTGCATACAAAATCAAAAGGACCAAGACAAAAATGCCAAACAGCCAAGGTAACTGCTCGCTTTTTTAGCACAGTGCGTGTGTTTCTTTTTGAATTTGCATGCCAATGTCTATGGTTAGTATTTAAAAATAATTGACAGTCGGTAACATTCGTTCATTCTGCATAATATAATTGTGAAACCGAATATTAAACTATTTGTTGTGTGAAATACTAACCTACTATAAAAAATGAGCTCAAGCGACGAAAGCGACGAAATAGGTACCACACCGCCTATATTAAAATCTGAAGCTGCCTCGGTTAGGCAAAACCTGCTTCCCGCTAAATCTAAGGAAATTAAATTACTTGCTTTTTAGAAATGTATTTGTATTATTTCCTCACATATTTGAGAAAAGCATTATGTATGCCTCGGCGGGAACGAGGATTTCCTGACTCGTATTTTAGCAGGCCTCGCTGTTGCTCGGCCTGCTAACCACCTCGTCAGGAAAACCCTTACTTTCCGCGCCTAGGCAACAATGTACTATTCTATAAGAACTATTTTTAGGCCTTCTTACATGCCTCGTGACCTTGAACGATGACTTGGAAGAAAGCAGCCAAGTCCTGATGTACAAAGATGTCTTTGTACATCAGGATGTTTCCCCTTACCTTACCGTCTCGAGGGCCGACGTTTAAGAACCTCCTGAACATGGTTAACTTGCGTCTACGAATACAGGTTTACACAAGTCATAATGCCCTATAAATTGAACAGCGACCTATCAACGGATAGTAAATGCTGATGATGGTAGTGAGACATGGCATGTAATCTAATCAGCGGTCAGTGCGCGTCGGCTTCCCAGAAACATTGTGCATAAGGGAGCCGTCGGTGTTCGCTATCACTTTGTCATCTGTGGCCTCTTCGGTCTTTCCGTCACCACGATTGTTGCTAAATGAGATACGAATAAACAATTAGGAACCTCAAACATACCTAATTTTAAAGAAATAATAAATAGTTTTGAAGGTGTACGTGACACCATAAGTTAGAATATAATATGTCAAATTGATAAAATCTTTAGAAAAAAGCTTTCGGTCAAATGCAAATCATTGAATCGCATCCTATCAAAAGCTATTTTCATCTGAACCTTTGCTATTTTCCAGGAATCCAGAACTGTTTCTCTTAAATATCTCAGAGTACCTGCGGCTGTAAGTAAGTTGCAATTATAACCAAATGTTAACTCCCTCTGTAGGAAATGCCTGTCAAGGATTGACTGCCCGTCCGACTGTCTGTCAAGATCCTTTATCCCCGAAACGCGTTACTCAAGTCTAAATTCCCTTGAAGCTGTGATCAAACTTCTAAGTTAAAGAAGATACGGCCGTTATGCCAAGAAAATGTATATTTCGACACTCTCATGGGAATCAAAATTTATAGGGTATTTTCCGTTGACCTTGATCTATGAAATTTGGCAAGTAATACCGTCTTATACTAGGTACCAATATAGGGAAAAATCGGAAAATTATACATTTTTAATTTAGTCATAAAAAAACAGGGTCTTTCTTTATGCAAGGAACGGAGGTCCAAATTGTGTACTGAGTTAATCGTGTCATGCGCGATCCCTCGGTGGGCAAGTTCGACTCGCACTTGTCCGGTTTCTTTAGTATATTCCTGTTTTCAATGTAGCAATATACACAAGGGTGATTTTTCCGGGTGCGTCTCACGAGATATAACAACAAAATCTATAATTTCATGTTAATAACGTTTACAAGATATAATAAACGTTAGCTATGATAACAAAATCAATATTTTCATAAGGAATACCGGTCAATTAACATAATATTCATTTTATATAATGTTTTTGTCTATAATACTCACATTGTCTAATTTCAGTTCGTATAACATACATGACATATAACGATCATAATACATAATATCTTTTAGTATAAGGATTATAAGATCTAATATCGTATGCTATACTCAATGGATGGGTACCTACTGTAAGGAGCGGGTACAGTCGAGTTCATAGATATGTGTACCCTGTGTAGTACTTTGTAATTTTAATCGCTATGACAATTCATATACTTATGGCAGTTTAAACATGACATAAAATAAATAGACAAGGTACTAAAGTGTACACATATTTATGAACTCGAGTTTACCAGAACGGTCTTGCTTGTAATTTGTTTTAATTAAACCAGAAAATGCCACGAGCATGACGAATCAGGTCAGAACCGACTCGGTTAGGTTAGGTTAGAAGGCCTAGGCGGGAGCAATTAAGAAGGCCACTTAATACTGAAAATAGAATTTAATTTCAAATAACATATGCATGTTTTTATATTATACGTTTATTATGTTTTTTGATGTTAGATAATTTGATTAATATATCTTTTTAATCTTAGGTGTTATGAACGTTATACGTTTTAATAGTTATATAAATTGATATTATATATTAATAACGTTATACTTTATGGAAATAGATATTTTGAAATTTATATCTTCCGTTCATTATATCTAGTGAACGTTATACTAAACGTGTTTATACAAAGTGAGCGTATATATTATGAGTGTTATATTATCAGTTCTTACGTATTACTTACCCGATTTTTCCACTTTCTGTGAAAATGAAAAGTAAATCGTATCGCTCCAAGACTTCTTTCACCGTCTCGCAAATGGGCGAAGTTGGTTCGGGTCAATCCCCCCAAGTACTTTTACGACACTTTGAATTTTCTATTTCTTGCCCCATGGAACTTTACCACTTAGCCTCTATGGGAGCGATAACTAAGGCAATTTCAGGAAAATTGGTTACTTTTTGGAAAAATATAGTGTCGCTTTTTCTTTGCTACAACGAGCCAAACCTACGTAGGTTTCTTATACTATACAGCGGTAGTCACATAATTATAGACGATTGATCAATCAAAAATGTTGTATGAACGCGTTAGTAGGTACTAAGTTTTCAAATCCCTTTAAAATATAAGGTACGTTTTTAACAGTCGTTCACTCTACATCAATTTAAACCTTAGTTCATGATCTAAATGAGCGTCCCTAATTATGTGACCACCAGTTACATACATACATACCTTCACTTCACGCCTGTAATCCCAGAGTGGGCTAGGCAGAGCTACAGAATTACAACTTTAAAAAGTTGTTGATAATTCAGTAACCACAATTTGCACAAATAGGCGAAGATGTTTCCCAGCATACCTATTAGTGAAGTTCATTGGGTTATTCGAAAATCAAGGTATTCCACTCACTATAGTTATATTGAAAGTTCGTGGCCTGATGAGGCGGCCTCGATAATCATAAAATCATTAATGCTCGTAACTTCTTATATAAAAAAATGCACTGATAGTAGCTATCTGACGTTAGTATTTAAAAATACTCGTGATGCGTAAAGTTAAATACTGACATACTCCTCACATTAACTGCCATATTCAGACATTTTAGAAACAATTCCATCGATCCTTTTTCAAATTTGTGTGTGAAAAATCGTCACCAAAGAACGACTTAATCGCTACCAAACAACTCTAAGGGCCGTATTAATAAATTCATCTTGGCTGAGATGCCCGTCACAAGATACGTCAAACCATAGAAAACTATCATTTTTTACGTATCTTGAGACGAGCATTAGAGTCGAGATCAGTTTATTAATACGGTCCTAAGTGCGGGCGTAAATGTTTTAACATCAGTGCTAAATGTGGACGCGACGCCATGCCATCCCGGCCGTAATCTTAAGGGTAACTTTAAGATATAAATCTCATTGTATTTTTTTTGTACATACATACATACATACATACCTTCACTCCTTCATTCCCAGAGTGGGGTAGGCAGAGCTACAGAATTACCAACAACTCTAAAAACTTGTTGATAACTCTGTAACCACAATTTGCACAATTAGGCTAAGATATTTAACAGTGTATATTAGTGCCAGGCTGCAATCCCATCGCCTAACAGTACTACAAGCCATTATTCCCTTAGTCGCCTCTTACGACTTCCACGGGAAGACATGGAGTGGCACAATTCTAAGCCGGCAACCAGACGGTTGTTTTTGTTTTGTACAATAAAATGTTTACATACATACATATAACTTCATCCTCGCACGCCACAGACTCGCGAAGAGGTCACAGCTCGAATTTTTAGTTTGTCCTTGTCTTAAATCAAATATCGCAAATGTTCATGGATATAAGACCGCATTTAACATCAAGGGCCTGTCTTATAAAGCTACAAATTACAATTTACAGGTTACAAGTTTCCATTTGACACAGCCTCCACCCATGACGACCAGCCATTTAAGCAGTGTTGTATAGTTTAGACCTGTGTAATTGTTACTTGTAGCTTTATAAAACGTGGCCCAGGTGATCAGAACTCAGAACGGTATATTGCCTTTTCAAGTTAAAATATCCAACATAGCCAAATTATCTTGTCTTATCTTAGCTTACAGAGGGGCCCTGTCAGATACACTTCAACCCTTTAGGATCTTTTGTGCAATTACCCTCTAAAACACTCAGCTGTTGGAATGTGCAGGTTTCCTCACGATGTTTTTCCTTCGCCGTAAGAGCATCGGGTAATGCACTTAAGTTAGAAAAACTCATTGGTACATGGTGACCGCGGGGGTTCGAACTCGGTACCTTACGAACACGAGTCGACCCCCTAAGCCACTAGGCCACCGACGCTCTCCAGCAATATAAAAATTCTACAGTAATCATTTCGCATCATTAAAAGTTTTTTCTGGAGTTTCTTGCGGCGCTTCTTCTCCGCAATGATCGTTTTGTCCGAAGCGCTAGTAGATTCACTCCATGTTACCGACGTGTAAAAGAGCCCTCATGTGGCCAATTTACTGAAATATATTTTGAATTTTGAATTTTTTGAACAATTCTATAACTCATAGTTCAAAACCGAAAACCCATGATCATGATTCACGCATGAGATCAGACTATTTCCACACTGTGGCATTTTATGGCTCTCACAGCCACGGCCTGTGTGCTCTATTCATTAAACACGCTACTGTTGATGGTTTCCGGAGTTTCCAATGCTAATTCCGATTCTATTTTTAGTGCAGTGTTTGAATTCTTGAAGATCTTGTTAATAGCCGATGTAACATTTTTCGTATCGTTTTTGCGCCGCGTGGTGTTTTCTATTTATTTTTTTGGTAGGGAATTTTGTACATACTTATTATTATTCGTTTTGTACTGTCACTATCACATATAAGAACTCATTTTGTTGAATTTTTCTTAATAATAAATATTAATTATCAAGGGACCAATTCACACTAATTGATCAAGTCCCAAACTAAGCTCTAGGCTTGTAATAGGGGTACTTGACAACGATACATATATGTATATATAGAAATACATAATAGAATACATAAAAAATATCCAAGACTCAGGAACAAATGCTTGCGCTCATGACACAAAAATTTGCCCATACCGGGAATTGAATCCAGGAACCCTAGCTTCGTAGGTAGGGTCACTCCCAGCTATACTAAACACGTCGCCGTTTTAAATTAAGCTTTAATTAAAATAACCGGTGTATTTTTACGCAAGCTAAATTTAATTAAACGAATGAGAACGAGTGAACCATTTGTAATAATTTGAAGTCTCAACTCTTTCGGCATAATACCTACATTTAATGAGGCGCAGTTAAAGTAATTACCAAATCCTAATTTAGTTTTAATTTGGCACCCTAACCTTGTTTGCTAGCATCACATCAAAACTGTGGTCTATACTGATTGCATTAATTGGTAACGGACTGACGGACAGACGTTATGTAACGAGCGCGGTATATAACTGACTCTGTATATGCTATTTATTATTTATTTATTTAAACTTTATTGCACAATACAATAAGTAAGTACAAATGGCGAACTTAATGCCTTAAGGAATTCTCTACCAGTCAACCACTAGGCCAAACAGATAATGGTTGAGGTTGGTGCGAGCATTTCAGCAAGAACCGCAGTTACCAACTTTTTTTTTATATAACTGCGCTTTTTTGGTTTCGATATCCAGTAGTTTTAGGAAATGTATTTATGTTATGAGTTTGAGTTTGGAATTGTAATAGGAAGGCAACATTTTTTACTGATTTATTATTAAAAGGTTTTATGAATGGAATAGAGTAGAATTGTAATTTGGTCCTAATAATTACACGTACTATCGCCCAAGGGTATGGGTTTCTCGACTAAATCGTTTGCAGGCACACGTTTATGTAGTCACGCCTTCTTTTTAAGGCAACCAATTAGTATTGTTCAATAAGAAAGTAAGTATATAGGGTCGGTACTTTTATTGTTAGCACTGATCCGTTGCCAACATCTGTTGACCATCGATGTCGGTCTGTTAGTTGCATCTTAAAAGGCTTCCCGGAACAGCTTTGTTGGGCTCATTGCTTGTTGTTTATAAAACCAACTTCGTACTACAGCGGGCCCTTTGTCGCAATAGTCTAAGAGCGGACTGGGATATCACTCACTTGATTCAATTCATTCTATTCTGTGCCAGGACCGAACCATTTTTGACCCCTGGACTAATAGAAATTGTTGGAAAACGAAGGTCAAAACATCAGTGCGCTTATAGGACGTTGACAAACCACCATCTTGACATCCGATAACGAACAGTTTTTCCAAACTTGTCAGGGTTAGCACGAATAAATCATTTTGATTTAAATCATGGTTTAAATCAATTTTTTTTTTCAATAAAACAATACTTTCTTTTGTGTTATTTTATGTTAAATACTAGGTCTTTTACATCTGAGAAATCAATATCATTATTGTAATGCTTGAATAAAAAACTAGTCTTAAGTTGGAAAACAATCTTTCCACAGCAGCTGAAGAAGCTATCGCCCCAAACAGATGCTTAACCATTGGAAAAATCTTTGACTGTTCCTCTTCACTAAATATATTTTTCTATGACATCCACCATTCTAGTGGGGTCACATTTTTTACCACTTCTTCTGCGAACATCACACTTTTAAATGGTTTTGATTTTGACTTAAGTTTCACTATCAATGTTAGGAAAACTGAATTATCAAAATGATTTCGAGCTTCCTGCAACTGCACGTTCCGTTTTACGCAAAAATATAGTTTAACTGTATGGTAAAATAAAAAAAATCGTGATTAATTACGTACGCGCTTTATTCGATTTTTTCAAAAAATCGCGCTGTATTAGTTTTTTCCAAAAATCATGTTTTTTTCCAACCCTGAATCTTCTGGTGGGGGCAGTTGTCAAAACACAAAACAAGGATGCACGTTTTTTTATAATAATTTTAAGTTCCACTGTTGGTATTACATAATACAATCTTCCAGACAACCTAGGGGTAGTAAAATTTGTGGAACTGAAGGATTGTGAGGTAGTGCAAGAAGAACTGCTCCAGCCGGGTGTGGTGTCCTCAGTTCCCACCCATCATAAACATAGGCTTGATTTTATTTGAGATGAAAGTAAAAATCACTGTCGGATCCTAGACTACATCATTAATATGGCATCGGATCCTAGAGTATTATGTTTTAATTTATTACTATTTAGGCAAGTGCCTGCTTCGAAAACAATATGCGGCCACTTCAAAGTTGTGCAAACGGATACTTAAAGCTGGGTCGCCAGATGTTCGGTAGTGTTCCATACTAATTTGAACTGTATTCATACGAAGCAATAGTGGATAATAATTACATGATTGCACGTAGTTGTCTTAAAAACGGGCTGTCAGTGATTTCCAGTGATCCATTCTAATTTGTACCGTATTTTGAAGAGAATTTAAGTTTAAATTACTTCACAAGAGTTACTGGTCAAAAAATCACTGGCCGTTTCTATTGGTGGATGATAGTAAATAGAGACCTCTGTAAAGTGTATTCGAAAAGGACCCTAGACGTGTATACCCGTACCCTTGGGCGATAGTACCTACTAGGGAATGTAAACCGGCTAACCGGTTAACCGAAAAACCGATTAACCGAAACATTTTGATCTCGGTTAAAAACCGGTTTTTTATAACTTTCGCCGGTTATTAACCGAATTGGAACTTTTCCTTAAAAGACTGTAAATTGCCTTAAATAGATACCCCAGAATATTCTTCAGACTATAAAATGACAAATATAACGGGGAAACGTATTATTATTTTGTAAAAAATAAGAATACATACTCGATTTTTTTGTGTGGCAAATAGCAAGAAGTTTTATTAATTACATTTCTTCATGAAATGAACCACATGATGACAAGGATGACATACCTAGTTTCTATTTTAGTGTCGTTATTGGGCAAAAGTACCAACTATACTGCTATTACAGTAACAGCCCTTGACCCCTCACTAGAAACGTCGCTAAGTTCAGAAAATATTGAACCTGTTCCGTCTACATCTGGTTTATCCGGAAGTTCTATGTCTGCGAAAGATATATAAATAAATAAATAAATAAATATCAGGGGACAATGTCACACCAATTGAACTAGACCCAATTTAAGCTCTAGGCTTGTATTATGGGTACTAGACAAAATATCATTCATTCAGAGAAATCATTGACGAGACGTGAAGCAGAAAAGACCCATATGGAAGTCCTGCAACAACAGTTGTGTCCTGACGTGATGATCGTGGCAGATCGAGATGGCACTGCATGAAAGTGACGGAACCAGAGGGCGATATTTAGAAATGGCATACAGCTCAAAAAATCACCAATAGTAACCAAGAATAGTAAAACTATCGTCTAATACTTCGATTTCAAATAGTTTGCAAAAAACCGGCTAAAAACCGGTTAACCGGTTTTGAATCCGTCGAGGCAGTTATTAACCGGTTTTTGTTTTTCACCGGTTTTTACATTCCCTAGTACCTACACACACATATGGCAGAAAAAAGGGCAAACAATTTACTTTCTCTTTTCAGTCGTTACTATTTTAACAGTTAATAAATGAGAATCTTATCTCGATGCTTTTGCTACTATACTTAAGTATCAACGAACTCAGAAAGGTAAAATAAGGGTTTATGCAGAATCAGTTCCACGATACCCCGACCGAACCACCTTTAATTATTCTTTCATTTTGCGACCCCTGCATCCTAAATAAGTCGTGACCACTCTTCCCCTGTCCAGGCGTTGTCTCAGATGAGTGACTCCTCCTCGTTTCCCCAGGTCACAAAGAGCCGTGCGGGGAGGAGAAGCACGAGCTGAAGCCAGGGCTCGAGCGGCACCATGCGCTCGGGGCCCGCTTGCACCTCGCGCACGTCCGGCCCGACCACCTGCAAGGTACCCGGCATGCGTAGGCCTCCCTGAACCACTTTAAACCACAGCGATAGGCCTCCCTGAACCGTTTTAAAGCACAGTTCAAAACCTCACTGAATCTTTTTAAACCACAGTGATAGGCCTCCCTGAACCACTTTCAACCAAAGTGATAGTCCTACCTTTCACCCGTTTTCTTTTCTCCACACTAGTACAATGTGAACACTGCTTCTCCGGCTCGGTGCAATTTAACCAGCAGACATAACATAGGCCTGCCCGTCCCCCGATGACGTACTAAATGATAGGCTCCCGTCGAAGGTTGCTACTAGGACTAAATAACCAAGTAATAGGCTTTCTTCAATACCACTTTTAGTACTAATCACAAGTATTCTCAAATAAAGTCATAGGATCCTTTGAAAAAAATATTTAAACTTTATTGCCCTTTATTAGCTTGGTGAATTTTAATATTTCCTCATTGCTAATTTATTACTTAATATACAATATCTCACTCTGCATCTCATTGCTTACCACTATCACTGTACAAGTGAAATATAATAAAGGTAATTAGTATTGGACTCAAGGTCATTTCAAAATGGGTATTTTTAATAATGCTTATAAGACTATTGTTGCCTACACAAATTAAAAAAAAACGTCACCACAGGACTGAGCCTTTATTGTAGGTGTCATTCCCGATCCATAATATCGTTTGTCCTACCGTTCGTTTGTCCTAAATTATTGATTATCCTAAACTGGTTTCCAGCTGAGTCAGATTTTTTTTTAAGCTTTCCAAAAATACCTGCGGTTAGGTTAGGTTAGATTTGTGTTATAATATAACAACACTAAAAAGTTTTGAGCATCCGACGGAAATGGCTTTAGGACAAACGAGGATTCTAATATAGATTCCCTTTAGTCTACGGGGTGAAACTATATTGGCTTTGACGTGTTTTGGTAATTTTTTTTATAAAGCCCGCTCCGCTCTACACGCAGCGCAGCTTAAACTATTCATTTAAAAAATAAAGTAAATATTAGAACAACATTTTTTTTTTGGCATCAACTATATTTTTAGAGGTAACAGTTCCAAAATACTATATGTGATAGAAAAAAGTTTGTAACCCTACCTGGGTGTGCCCTGGGTCGAGACTCGAAGCGGTAAAAACCATATCGTGTTGAACCTGTTTAGTTTCTTTTTTTTTTTTTTTTGTGGCATAGAGAAGACAAACGAGCACAGGCCACCTGATGGTAAGTGGAAACTGTGACCCAAAGACATTCACATTCACAAGACTGCAATGCAATCCTGAGACTGCAAATGCGTTGCCAACCCTGAGGGACTACGATGGAATGCCTCTATGCTAGTCATTTCACCGGCTGTCTTATCCCCAAACCGGAACACAACAATGCGAACACTGCTGTTTGTTAGTTATCGTATTGTCAACGTTTTGATAGCTCTTATTTACTTGACAGTAATGGCGTCCATGTTAAAAACAATATCATAACAGGTCAAAGACGATATGGGTTTTACCGCCGAGAATAGGCCTTACTACATACATACATAAACTCACGCCTTCATTCCCAAAGTGGGGTAGGCAGAGCTAAAGAATTACCAACAACTTTTAAAACTTGTTGATAATTCTATAACCACACTTTGCACAATTAGGCTAAGATGTTTACCAGCGTATTAGTGACAGGTTGCAAGCCCATCGCCTGACAGTACTACAAGCCTTTATTCTCTTAGTCGTCTCTTACGACATCCACGGGAAGAAATGGAGTGGTACTATTCTAACCCGGCAACCACACGGCGATACAGTGACGGTAAAATCTTCTGCAGTCGACGAGCACACGTCAAGCTCAAACACCTCGTCAGCAGACATAGGCTTCCCGATCTACAATGTTGCCCACGTGGGCCTCTCACAAATATAGCCACAATGATCGGTTAAAGTCAACGGATTGTCAACAGTAAACTTTGTTTCCTTTTCACACGAGCTTCGCTTTGAAATAGTTCGAGCGTAGGAAGTTAGAGTTTAAAATAGGATAGTTATAAATGCCTGTCTATTTCTGCTGGAGTTCTCCGAAGAAGCACCTTTACTGCATTTAAGGTTGACTTAGTTTCACCTAAGAACAGAACATAACTACAATGTATAAATAAACTGCTACAGTATGGGAAGAACCTGTCTAGTCACCTTAGATCGAGTATATTTGAGATATCCCGATTTGAAAGTCAGGAACCATGTAATTTATTATGTAAAGTTCATTGCAAAATCTATATTTTAAGATCTCATTTAAAAAACCGGTCTAGTGCTATTCGCGCACCGATTCGAAGGTTCCGTAGCATACATACATACATACATACATACATACATACATACATACATACATCAAATCACGCCTGCTTCCCAGAGGGGTAGGCAGAAACCACTTCTTTCCACCTGCTACGATCCTGATAAATGTCTGTCGCTTCCTCCACATCCATACATCGAGTCATGCACGCACGTCGGTTTCGGGTACTTACGTTGTATAAGATACAACGTATTTTTATTTAATATTCAACTAGCGGCCCGCCCGCGGCTTCGCGCCGCTGCAAATTTCTGACTTTCCTGGTGGATTTTTTCAATTATTTTCTTTCATACAAACCTTTTCCTGACAATGACAAATATAACAAAAAAGAAATCAGCCAAATCGGTTCAGCCGTTCTCGAGATTTGCGCTTAGCAACACATTTAGCGATTAATTTTTAGCGTTACATGCATAGAGACTATTTAGAAATTTCTTTAAAAAATAATGTTAGTAAATCTGCCGAAATAACACGTATTCTACAAACATATATAAAACCACTATCACGGATCAAAAGTCCATAAGTTAGAACGGACGGACCGGCGCGCGGACGGACGGCGTAGGCACATTAATAGGGTCCCATTGACCTACCCTTCGTGTATAGAACCCTAAAAAGAGTGACTAGACATTTTCTTTCTGTGTATGTACCCTTCCTACGGGAAAATAAACACAAACACACTGACACTTCACGACACTATCTTGTTGTGACGAGGGGCTCCGTAGAGCGCATGCGGGATCCTTTCATCTATTTCTTATTCAAATGGCTGCAAAATAGGTATATCCTGTTTTGATTTTAGCCGGAAAAGTGATGTGGGTAAAAATGCGGTGGAAAATAAAAATCAGACAGGGATAAAAATAGACTAGCGTTGAAACAGGAGAGGGCCAAAAGGGCGTATAAATTAATAAAAGATTCAATTTTTCAAAGAGCTACCAAAAATAAACAAATTTTAAGGTTCCGTCCGGATCGCTATCGTCATCTTATCCGCTAAGCAACTGTGTTCACATTGTTGGTTTCCGATGTGTGGATAAGACGACCGGTTAAAGTACTAGCATAGACCATCTTAGTCCTCCAGATTAGCAATTCATTTGCAGTTTTAGGATTGCAGTCTTGAGATTAGAAATGTCTGTCAGTCACAGGTACCCACCTACCACTTACCATCAGGTGGCCTGTGTACGTTTGATACGGTATTCTGTAAGAACCAAAAGAAGTAAGCCCCTTAAGCTCCCCGAAGCACAATGAACCCTCCTCCCTAACGTTACGGTCCATTCCAGGAGGCATCCACCAGCAGCACATGGCGACGGTGCCCGTCAGCATGCCCTCCTCGGCCTCCGACAGCGACAAGCCGGCTAAGCAGAAGAGGCATCGGACCAGGTAGGTGATTCTCTTAGACAAGTCGTTCTAGAACTTTAATTAAATGCACCAGATACACCAAGAAAAGAAAAAGAAGCCTCGTAATATTGGTCAAATCTGTCAGATAGGTAGATAAGTCGATAAGATTTCATCATACGACATGTCTAAAACTGTCAATCTTAAAACGTCACAGAGCTCATCTTTGTTGAACAAAAATGTAACTAAGACTAAGACTCTGACATAATCCTCCTACTTATCGCCATCCCTCTCCGCAGGTTTACTCCTGCGCAACTGAACGAGCTAGAACGATGTTTCTCCAAGACGCACTACCCCGACATCTTCATGAGGGAGGAGATAGCCATGCGGATCGGCCTCACTGAGAGCCGGGTGCAGGTCAGTGCAGTACCTATTTTTTAAGTGCATTTTTAATTATCCTATTTTGAGTAAGTGTGCTCCACAATGAGCACTCGCTCTAATATCGTCGGACCATCACATTGGTGATCTTCTAACACTTAAAAGATCAAAATTTGTTTAACCATTTAGGTAATATTTGGTCTGATCGTCGGCCAAAATGCAATCAAATAACTCATACAATCTAAAACTATACGTTCACACTAGACCTGTCTACAATGTTGTTTGTTGATAGGACAATATGGAGATGTTAAGCGCATTATGTGTTTTTAATGTGGGATTCCAATAAAATAGAAAAATAAGTGCAGTATAGATAAAGTTCGCATAGATATAAAAAGCTCTTTATTCTATAACGAAAGTTTACATTTTCTGTATTAAGATAACTTGGTGTACCACAAGAGTAAATTGATATTAACGTTCAGTTCTGGCGTCACTTCTCTCTACTTTACGAAGCAAACGTTTAAGAATCAAAGACTTATCATACAAATCCCACACAAAATCACGCGTTTAAATACAAAATCGAAACCAAAACAAACACACTAAAACCGTTACAATTTACATCCGTTAAAAAAGATGCATAAAAACTGGAAGGGCCTAGCATCGAGCCCTGAGCGACTCCACTTCGCACGTTACGGCCAAAAGTTGCACTCGCCCGATATATTTCACAGGCCTGGCTACCTGAGCAACCTTCGGCGGGGCAGGCTACCAGCAAAGTACTTAAAGCCACGTCACACTGTCTTTTACTAACATATTGTAAATGAAAGTGATGCATAGGCTTGTCATTTATAGAGATATGAATATTAAAACCAAAATGAAAGTATGAATAAAAATTATTGATACTTGAAAAAATATGACCTAAAATATTTCTGACTGATTATAAATATGGCTTTGAATGTTATAGGGTTTTAGGTTATGACTTTTGTATAAGTATTATAATCTTTTACATTATGCATAATTAACGTTCTTACAAGCCTACAATTTTTACGAGTTCCGATAGTTATGAGCAGTGATCGTACTTTTTCCAGCATTCTTGGTGCGATGACGTCAAATGACACACGACAGCGACCTAGGGTTGTAGACGTGTATATAATATGATTGACGTTTAAAATTATGTAATATTATGTTGTTATTGAAAATGAAATTGCATTTTTTACTCAATCATTTATTATAATTTAGCACTTGACGGGACGTCAGCGAAGAAACAAAATGTCTTCTATATTTATGCACTGCCATTACCTACGCATTATACTGTCTATGCTAATATATAGTCAGTATATAAATTCCTAATCGTAAATATGAACCTATATAACCTGAGATAAGAAGTTATTGCAACTGTGTTACATTTTCTCTTATACTCGTAGTAAATTAACCCTTCATTTCATTATGCATATTGGGTTAGGCTTTACATGTTCTGTTTTTTTTTCTGTATTTCCGATTTGTTTAATACGCTATTTTATTTTTATTTTAGATTTTATTTGATTCTTGATTCCAAAAATTTAATATTGGGCACTACTGACAACCCTAGCACTGCACCAAAAATGCTGGAAAATCTACGATCACTGGTTACGAGTATAAATTATATGGGCACAAAAGTCTGACTTTCAATAATTGAAACAATATGTAAATGTAAGTTAGTGAAAGGGATGCCGTTTTATTTTTTAGAAGGTATAAAATAATCGGATAATTTTTTTTAAAGTGACTGTGTCTCCATAGACTGGAATGATGATGACTTAAGATGATCATAATGCGTCGGTGAAACTGCAAAACCGCGTAAGTAACATTTTAAATAAGGAGCAAAATGTACCTTTTTAATGAGACTGTAAGGTTTATTTTGCTCTATCATAAATTTGTTAGTTAGGCGGTTTTGCAGTGTCACTGACGAATGACTCAATCCATAACAAGATTCCTTTCTCCATAAACAATGAACAATAATACGAACTTTATTTTCTTTAATATTTATTTTTATCGCGTTCTGAATAATAGTTCTATCCCTTTTAGTTACCGTAATAGTCGCAACAACAGAAGCTTTTACGTAGCACTAAAAGAGCAAATGGGTGGTCGCTTACAGTGGCGTATTCTCTTACGTGGCAAACATCGCTGTCTGACCAGCCCAACGTGAACCTCTCACGCGATGTCTATTGTATTGGATCGTTCAAGGTGGCGGGTCTAATTAGGGTGGTGATACCTCTGGTTTTATTGAAACTACCGTGTTTATAGACGATCGCCTGAATAGGCTATAAAACGGTGTCAATAGGTTGGAACTCAATGGTTTTATGATTGACCAGAAAACCATTAAATATACAGTGAGAATTTGGTCACTGTTTTAATTTTATTGAAGTTAAAGCTCCTTGGTCAGTTATTTTGAAGAATTGAGTCATCAATGCCCTACGAGCAGTATAAGTGACGTCAGATACTTAATTATGATTGCATGCCTCGTCATATTAGTGATAACTAGGCTTGGGACTTTTGGATGCTCGCTATGGTTCTAGAATCCACGGAGTCGCCATTATGTTAAAATATTTTTTTAGAAGTCAAAGTCAAAGTGGATAAATACATACAACTTGTATGTATATAATTACCGGTTTCTGTAGGAGAATGTATCGAAACTTTTATGCATGTTGTCTTGCACCGTCACAGGTAAGTATAACTTGTATACTTTCTATATATATTTTTTATATTACTGTTGCTTATTAGTTTTGTGACAATTCTGAGTTTTGACACATTTTCCTGCTCAACTACGCATGAATATATTAATGTTTGGTGTTATGTGAGATTCATTGTTTTATATAATGCTAGGTTAAGTTTATTATTGTATAATATCATTAGCAATATTTAAAAAACAACTTACTGTTGAGTTTCTTACGGCGTTTCTTCTCAGCAGTGGTCTCTTGCGAAGCGCTGGTAGATTTTGGACGTGTAAAAGTACCCGTGCGGCCTACTTACTGAATAAACATCTTTTATATTTTTTTATCTTTTTACCAATAATAAAATACTCTAGTATTCTTTAGCTCTGCCTACCCCTCTGGGAATGAAGGCGTGAGTTTATGTATGTATGTAAAATACTCTATTGCTAGTCAACAAAATAAACTAAAACAAATACTTTAAGTAACAATAACAAAAATATCTTTTTCAATCTAATATTAGTCGCCACTTCTAAATTTTTGATGAGGTACAGGCTTTTGGAATCAGTGCATCATAATCATCATCTATTACTATTTCATGTTCATCATTAAAATGGTAGTAAGAATGGATCACTATTATTTTTTCTATATTTTAACTAATAAATTTATGATAAAATTAATTGCAGTCATAATAACGTGGTTATTACCGATTGATATAACAGCGTAAATCTAACATGTTTTATTTTTACACTTTGACTTTGACTTCGAAAAATAATATTTTAACATAATGGCGACTCCGTGGAATCTGAAACCATAGCGAGCATCCAAAAGTCCCAAGCCTAGTGATAACATTCCTTTGATCAACCCGTCTCACGGGTTTTTATAAATAATATTTTCATTTAACATGGTTTGGTAGAACATAACCAAGTAAATTCAACACTTTAATTAGTTAGGTGTATTTAAAAAATAAATTACAAAAGGAATTTTATAAATAAATGTTGCATTTCAAAGTGTAGTTTATAGACTAAATAATAATATGATTAAAGATACTATTAATTAAGATTATACGTAATAATATTACATTTATTTGGAGTATAAAATGGATAAAATGGAACCTGCAATTGAACCATTTAAATATATAAAACAAACAGCATACGTATTATTAGACAAATACGGTTTTCCAAAGCATACACATATCAAAAAAAGTTATACCTAACAGCAAGTATTGATATAAATCAGCGTCAATTGGTCCTTAGCGTTATATTAGTCGATAATGCCGCTCGTAAAGCGCTACTATACGGCTTGTAGAAGCACTTAGTTTCTGTTTAAGTCGCTTTGCCGTAGGAATTAGGCTTAATTTGTGACGTTTGGTGACTAATATTTGTATTTCGTTAACACACGCGACACACCGGTGCGCTTAGCCGACAACCGTTGTAGGTGAAGACACCACGAGACTGTTTACTATTGAAGATTAAAGTCAGGAAAGTTTTCCTGGTGAATAAAAAATAGGAGGAGAAGAAAAAGAAGCGATTAGTGATGACATCTTTAACATTTTAATACTTGACTGCGTAGCGTCAATGTATTAGGTCTATCCACCAACTACACACTAAAACAGATACCGTCGTAAATTATTGTAACATTGAATCTAATTATTGAAACAAGGTCACCAGGAAAGTACTTCCATATTTTTTTTATAAAGAGACCTTAACCATCATGCTGTCGTATCGCCTTAGCGGTATGTCAGCTGATAGTAAGTAATCCGTGAAAACTACCGCCGCGCCGTTAACAGCTATCGGAGTTGACCATTTTACTGATTCAGCTCCTGGTGTTAATGGTCCATTTATATCTTGCATTTCATTAGGTATTAATTGAGCTTCTTGTTTTATCACTGATTCTTCATTAACTGTTTCTATTTTTGAATAAAGTGTAAAATTATTAAGTATTTCAATAAGATGTTTGCAGTGAATATCATCTTGACCCGTTCAATATTCTCTTCTGATGTAAAAATAGTTCTTTTAGAATACTTGTGTTAATGTTAGTAACTTTCTCGAGACATTTAATTTTGTTGATTTCATTAATTTAGCGTTTATAAGTTCTTCAATGACATGTGTCTTATTAGATTTCGTTAAATTATTTAGCACAATATTTCTAATTCAGCAACTGATGCTAACCCTTATCATTTTATGAGAAGAATTTCATTAGATTTAATAAACTTGGCGTTCTTCGTTATATTGCGTTAGCGTTCCTAAAAGTGTTGGAGGTTCTTTATTTATGTATTTCATTAACTTTGATGAAACATTTTGCTGGTGATTTTACCAATTTTACTCTTAGTGGGATTTGTTTTGTAATATTTTGTAATGTCTTTAACTGTTTTTTTTTTCACAATAAATGAAAAAAAAATTGACTTGCGATGGTCCTGATAGTACCCAGTATAGTGGTTCATTTATTGGATAAGGTCGCGTTTTGTGTTTTTGTTTACTTTTTGTTTGTATTTTTTTTGTACAATTTAGAGTTTATTTGTTATTGGAATTCTGGATAAACGTACCTATATAATTAGTGTTTCTTGATTACAGTTATGGAAATAATTCCGCTATTTTTACATTATTATTTTAAAAACATTCTCCGAACCAGTTCATCCGCGAATTATAAACCGGTTAGTTTATGTTGTTCCTGTCACTAATACGCTGACAAACATCTCAGCCTAATTGTTTAAAATGTAGAATTATAAACAAGTTTTTAGAGTTTTAGCTTATTCTGTAGCTCTGCCTGACACTCTGGGAACGAAGGCGCGAGTTTATGTAAGCAGTTTATGTTGTCCTACGTCCTCGTAGGCGCAAGGCAAAGTTCGGAAGTACCACTTAAGCCGAGCTACTCCAACGACAAAACCTAAGACCAAAGTCTAGAGACCGAACGAAAATGTTATCTATCTTTACAAAAATATATAAAAAACTCTTCAGAGGCTGACTAGCTCCATGATCAGACACTACTTAAATATTCCTAGAAGCGCTTTAACTAGCTTCTACCTGCGACTTCTTCCGCGTAGATTTCGGTTATGGTTATTTCCTAGAGATTTTTTTATTTTTCGAACGGAAGGAAAATAGCTTCAAAAAATAAATGCATTAGAAATTACGGGCATCCGCTAGTTAATGAAAAATTTAGTATTTAAACTCGCCGATGTGGCGCGTTCACTTGTTCACTCGTTTGACCGACCGAGAGGCTTTTTTAAGAGAATAACACCCCAGTTCAACTAAGTTTGCTAGTTAAAAGTCCGCCGATGAGTTCCCAAGCGCATTGTTAATTTGTTTAAAAGAATGACCCGGCTCCGGCTGTCCGTCTCTCATCGCTTAGTGGTCAAAATTACTTTAAGTTTATGTAAATATGTCGGGTTAGAGTATTCTAGAGCTATATTTGTATTTTTTTGAATTCCAAGGAGAAGTCAAGTGATCATGCAGGCCACCTGATGGTAAGCCAGATCTGAGACCCATAGACATTTTGCATTCTCAAAACTACAATCTTAAAACTGCAACACTAAGACAGACATGTGCAGTTGCGTTGCCAACCCTGAGGACTAAGATGGATTGCCTCTATGGTAGTAATTTCACTGTTTGTCTTATTCCAACACCGAAACAGAACAATTCGAACACTGCTAATTAACGGTAGGTTAATAATAAGGACGGACTGTACGCAAGAGAGTTGGGTTTCGAAGTAAGTGATGATGGCTTTGATGGTGATTTTTTGTTGAAATTAAGTGTCTGCCAAGGCTGCCAACGTTATTTTTCAGTGTTACCAGTGATTTCATTCGTGTCAAAGCCTACCAACAAAACGTGACCACACCGTCGCTCCGGCGCAAGTAAAAAACAACGCAAACATTGGCGTTAACTAAAAAAGAGCGTGTGCGACGGAATCTCACGGAGACACGCGAACAACTGGCGGGGGGCGAAACGGCGTATGTCGTGTGACCTGATGATGCTCTTGTGTCTTTTATAAATGGAGAAGTGTAAGGATAGGTATCCGATGCCCTTGGACCGATTTCACAGAGAAATCTGAGCGGTGTAAAGTTAATGTGGTAGAGTTTCAAGTTGTAGCATAATTATTATAATAAATGAGAAGCAAAACATTTATCTTAGGCTCTCAAACAGCGAAGGTATGGTTATAATAACTAATAAACAATTTCTAACTTATACCTACAAGCTTTAGTCGCAAAAAATTGGGCAAAATTAGTCCGATAGGCGTCCACGCCGGGTGCCCTTCGGTTTAAAATTTTAATTACTAAAAGGCTAAATCCATATTGTTGATCGGTGTATATTGTTTGGTTGAAGCCAATGTATAAAATATATAGGTCTCAACTAATCTTTAGGTTAGGTTAGGTAAGAATTGAAGAATTGAGTCTCTTGAGGTTTTGGTCGAGACTCTTCGCGATAAGACCGTCTGCCGAAACCACTATCGGGACAATGATCGTCGAGTCAACATCCCACATGGTGGTCACCTCGTGAGCCAAGTCAAGGTAATTGCTGAGCTTATCCTTCTCGGCCTTCATTATTATTTTTATTATTATTATTAATTAGCCATAGCCAATATAGTGTCCCACTGCTGGGCAAAGGCATTCTCCCTTGATTTCCACACCTCTCTCTCTGTGGCAATCTTCGGCCAATCCTTCAGAAAAACGTCCAAGTCATCCCGCCATCTCCGCTTGGGTCTGCCTCGCCGTCTGAAAATAAGTTATTCCAAAAAAATATTTTTCGACCAAACAATATTATGCAAAACATTCACTATCAAACAATTTTCGACGTTCAAATCATTAGACGAAACGTTGGTATGCAAAAAAAATGTGCTGAAACGAAAATAGGCAAAACAATTTTAGACCAATCGATATACACCTACAACCGCTCGACACCGGTTCAGCTCAAAGCAAGCCGTTGGAAAGTGAGCTTTGATCTGTGTTAGTACGATACTTTTTTTAGTGGACAACTGCTAGCTTGTGCCGAGGCGAAGCCTGGCCGTCTCGATGCTGATAAGGATAGATATAAATATCCGGGGACAATGTCACACCAATTGACCCAATCACAAACTAAGCTCTAGGCTTGTACTATGGGTACTAGACAACGATATAGTTAAATACTTAAATAGAGAAATATATACTTAAATACATAGAAAACATCCGTGACTTAGGAATAAATATTCGCGCTTATCACACAAATATCTGCCCTTACCAGGAACCCAGGACCGCTAGCTTCGTAGGCAGGGCCACTACCAACTAGGCCTGGCATGTATGTGTTACAGTTTAGAGTTTCATAGGTATTGCCGATTCGATGCCGAGCGGTTATGTGTGCGTCAACCCGGTCGGGCCGCACTGCCGTCGTCGGGTTTGGTTGCGTGCGTATTATGAAATCTTAGTAGCGCCCGAGCGGCAATAGGTGACCGAAACTCCTAAACCGGAGATGACTTTAGTTTCTTGTTTTTATACCTTGTCGCTACAACCACCTTATCCTTTGAAATAACACCAAACAGCAGTGTTTGTATTGGTGTATTCCAAAGTGGTAATAAGGCAACCGATGAAATGACAAATGATGAAACTATTGAGTATTGTCTAGCATAGGCGCACTTTCATTAGTCCTCACTTCGTCGGGCTACGCAACACATTTGCATTTTGAAAATCGAATGGCCGATTTTTGTTTTACCAATTTTTTTCACAGCATATTTTTTTGCATACCAACGTTTCTTCGAATCCTTAATATGTCGAAAATTGTTTGGTAAAAATAATTTTGCATAATATCGTTTTGAAAACAATCGTATGAAATGAACCCTGACCCTTAGCTTCTTCGCAGAACTCCTATACCTCCAAGTTGTGGCGCTTCACGCCTTGACACAGTTTGACACCTATAAATCAGTTGAGCAATCGTATGACCTAAGTGATAGCAGGGGGGCCGAGGACCCCCTGCCCCCTTCACTGTTCCGCCTATCTATTTATTTTAGTATTAGGACATTGTATGTTAGGCTAAATAACAATTTGTCCTAACAATATTATGGATAGCCTATTAGTACCTGAATAAAATTTAAGACTATACAATTTTAGTCCAAAAGTACTTTAGAGCTAAATACGTATGCAAAAAAATACATACGCTAAAAAAGAAGTATTAAACATATTTGACAAAAAAAAATAGCACATAAAACTTTAGCCCATGCGAAGGGCACAAGGTTCTCAGATCCCACATTCCGTCTCAGGAAGCCTGTGCGCCCGTTTGCCTGCTTCACTCCATGCCATAGAATAAACTAAGTAAATATCAGGAAACAATTTCACACAAATTGACCTAGTCCCAAACTTAGCTGTAGGCTTGTACCTACTATGGGTACTAGACAACGATAAACATACTTATATTGAGAAATATATACTTGAATACATAGAAAACACCCATGACTCGGGAACAAATATTCGCGCTCATCACACAAATATCTGCCCTTACCGGGATTTGAACCCAGGACTGCTAGCTTCGTAGGCAGGGTCACTACCAACTAGGCCAACGCGTCGTCTTCTAGTAACACTTAATTTCATTTGAATAAACTAAGGCAAGTCGAGTCTCCGCGACGTGGGCCGCTATTTGCGAACACTAGTCCGCTGTTAGCTCGCACCCGTATTATATAAATACGCCGCCGAGCAAATATGCCCATGTTCGCTCCGCTCCGTTTCCGAGAAAACACCATTTCTTCAGTAAATCCCACTAAAAGTATTTGATTTACAATTTCTACTTAATCCTTACTTTTATTTACTAACACCTGCATGGAATTTAAGACTACGGCGAAGGCCGCACTACGGGTAAACTGACGCGGTTTTTAGCCGCGCTAATTTTTTATCAAGTAAAACTAGCGGAGTGAGCGGAGATGTCGGTAGGGGACGTCCTAGACGGACGTACGGTGATCAGATTCGCGATGTACTGAATAAAGGCCAAATAAAAAGCAGCCGAAACCGACGTGCATGAAGATATTGATGAATGTAGAGGAAGCGAAAGTATAATACAGGTACTACAATTAAAAGTTAAAACTAAACTTATTAAAATTAAAATTAAACTAAGCTTCTCAAATTAAAATAAAACTAAGCTACTCAAAGATTAAAGATGTAAATAATAATCACCAATATAAAAAGTTTTTTAAATTGTACCATATTTTCACACGCACGTGCTGCATTCAAACCAAAACGGTTTTTTTGCGGTAGCGTTAAAATAATACATTATTTCCAACAAAAGTAATCCGTTTTAATATTGCAATCAAAATGCATTTTTATTCGCGACTTCATTAATGCACAATTAGGGGGAAATAAAACAAATATAGAGTAACGCCGCTGGCGCTGTGTCCCAAAGCCTTTCATTATTAAAAAGATGTATGGCGCAGGGAGGGGACGCGGTCGGTAGATATCTATGTCGATAAATATAATAATTGAAACTGTATATTTTATCGTTGTATTATTTAAAATAAATCCAGCTGTAAAGATTTGTCTTTGATGTTAGATTTCAATATCAGGTGTTATAATATATCACCCATCATATAAAATTGGAATAGACAATCGAGATGAACTTACGTAAACAGCACTACCAAGTATAATTGAACACGGTGCTGGACATTTATAGTACAAATATGTTTTGTTGATAAAATACATTGTTTCATGTCCTCTAACTTTTTTTTTCATGATATGTGTACTCAATAATGTTTTCGAGGTTCTACTTGTGAATGTGGTTTATTGTTACCAAATCGGGTAACATTTTCCACTACGCAGTACCCATTAAAGAAATACATTCCTAATGTCCATTGCATTTAATCCACACTGCGTCCAAATACCTTTGAACCACAATCAAGCTATTTAAAACTTGAAACTTTTGCAAACTGCAACACTTAAAACTGTTTAAAAATCGCTATGTCCGTATGCACGTCCATTTCCACGTCCATTACGCCTCTTGTTCGAGCGAATACCACGTTACCTCATTACGAAGCGACGGCGACAGCGAAATCTTTTTATACTCATTAATTATTAGCCTTTTTTAACTGACTACGCGTTAATTGTAAAATGGATGGTTTTTATTGACAGCGTACCGAGCAAAGAGTATAAATAGTCTCTTAATGACGTGGTGTTTAGTGATTCCTGTTGATCGTTTTAAAGAATAAAGTATTTTTGAGTCTGCTTTGTTTGTTTATTCCTTTAGGATCGTCGAATCGGTGTATTTGTTCATATGTCGGTGATTTTAAAACTTTTATTCAGCAGCTAAACTGTGTGGAAGCCAATGAGTCGTTATTAATTACTGAACTTTGCAATTCGGTATTCAAAGTTCTCATTAGATTCTTGTCCTCTCTCTCTGTCTTTTCATTTTATTTAACGCCACGTTTTAGCATCTTTGAGTTGACACTCAACATGGTGCCATACAACTTTCCTTTCATTTCATCCAATTTACTTTCGAATTAACTCTTTTCTTCAATCATTCTATAACGTAATATTAAAAAAAAACTATTAATAACTTTGAACCAAAGTACCCATTGCAAGTAGCATAGAAATACCGTTTCTGAGCTCCTACCTAATTCTGCAAATATTTTAAATAACGCTAACATAAACTTAAAAAGGGATATCCCACCCTCCGGCCATTTCTCACGTTGTAAACCTTGAAGCATCGATATCGATGTACTTGCGCATCCCGCGACATTAGGGGCATTAGCACCAAGAGATTTATCGAGCAATAACTTACAACTAATAATAATTTGTTTGTCACTACTGGGGGCGCGGGGTGCGCGGTGCGGGGGGGGAATAGGAGCTGGAAGATGCAAAGGCTAGTTAACTTTTGAGATCCGTTGTAGATAGATAGTTTATTTTGCCAGTAAGTGTCACTTGAAAAGTTGCATTCTGCAAACGTTAGTATGGTACTTACGAATTGGGGTAGACCAAAAAAAAACTCACGGTTTTTACATTCTAATTCGAAAGAATAGGTAATTTTTAGATACCGATTGCATTAATTTTGTATTTGACCGAATAGTTTTGTTTTTATATCTTTATTTATTTAGCAGACATTTTATGATTGACATGACTATTTCAAATTTGGGTTGACATTTTCTAATAAATTACTACAGTTAAATGATATCTTATTCCAACAAGTGATAGTGTATAAAACGTCCTATTTCAAGCGGTTTTCACCTAACACGTAAGATAAACCTAGGAAGGCTTGAAGCCGAAAACGAAAGTCAAATAAAGGTTAAATGTACTTTTGGTGATATATCCAAAATAGAAAAATATTTCAAAAATCTTAAGAATGCAGAACGGCTTTAAAACCTTACTCCTCGAAATGGTTTTTGAATTAAATTAATTGTAAAAATATAAACAATAACAATTGTATGAAGTGACCCGATTAGCAAAGAGATGTTTTTAACAGAAAGGGCCAGTTTAAAAAGTTTTTACCATAACTTCAGATATCGAACAATATGAATATGATTGACGACCATTGTCATGCGTTCACCTACGTCATTTTTACATGCATACTATGTAATATACGTGCATTTAAAACTTTAATATTCTATGCTATTTTATTTCTCTGACCGACTGTCAGAAAACGCGTAGCCTAAAAACTGCTGAACCTAGAGAATTGAAGACATTGTTAAAAGGGTGAACTAGGAAAGGATTTTGAGAAAATCGACCGCAAAGGGGAAGAAATAGGGGGAGTAGTTAGAAACTAATTCTACGAGTAAGTCGCCGTTGTACTCTAGTTCCATACCTTTGATAGAATATTACAGTCAATGACTTTCGAAAAAAATATTTTGGCTATAATAGCGTTTTTAATCCAATAAAGCTTACTAGTACCTGCAAGTCTCATGGAAGTTATCAATGGTATGTTGACCAAGTGATTAGAAATAAAAAAGATAAAATACGTTTATAGAACTAGGCCAAAATATTTCGTCTGCACACTCTTCACGTCAAAAATCTACCGGCGCTTTCCAAGAGAAAACCACTGCAGAGAAGCGTCGCAGAAAACTCAACAGTCTTCAACATAATTTCTCAAGACAATACATAAAATTATGAATGTAAAGTAAAGTGTTGACTATTACATTGCAGCTTCGCTAAAATCGTAAGAATCTAGCTTTGCAAAATGCCAACGAGCTTGCGGGTCAAGGATAGTCGAGCGAGGTATGAGACGAAATATGCGAAGAGGTTTTAAAGAGAATAACAGCACAGTGGCCCCAGCGGCCCTGGACAAGATTATCGAAATCTGTCAAAATTTATGGAATAGACAGACGCACTCAATCTGTCCAGCAGCCGACGGCAATCCGATTACCCTTTCGATAACGATACCGATCGCCGAATGCATCTTGTCAATGGCGACAGTAGTTGCGTTGTAACGGACGAAACAAAACAATGTATGTATTGTTACTATTTAAATATATTTTTTTATCAATCGTTTAAGATTTATTATAATACAGGTACTACAATTAAAATAAATTAAAATTAAACTAAGCTACTCAAATATTAAAGATGTAAATAATAATCGCCACTATAAAAAGAACACCCCGTCTAGCAGGTCCGCTCGTGGCATGGTCCCTATGACACTGGCTGCATTACCTCTCTGGATACCTATCAACTATTTAATTGTTTCATCTATTCCGGCTTTTCTGAGTTATTAGTTAATTTTTCAAAGTCTTGATATATTTGATTAGCTGTATAATTTACTTTGTTTGTTCATGGCATAGTACTTAAGATCGAATCTGTACGTCTATAAAAGAGTGTAGTTTCTGCATTCGGTATCCTCTTGTCTCATGTACTGTACAAAACATTTCTGAATAAAAATAAATTCGATTACATTCCTGATGTAATCGTTGATTACCGTTTTATATTAATAGGCAAGGTGGTCGGAGCTGGCACCTGGCCCTCTTTGAGGGAGAGGGCTGGATTGAACGATTCATTATTGACAAAGCAATCACTTATACATCATAATGTATTGTAGAAAAGAAGCAATAATGACAACATTATATTTTGACCCGAGGATTTTTTATATTTGTGTGCAATAGGAGATAATGTAAGAATGCGCTAATGATAGCTGGCAGTACATTTAATATTTTATAAAATATGCTGTCTAAGAAAGTTATACCTACCAATTATAACAATCAATAATACGGGAATGAAGCTGAAATAAGGTCATTTCATTTTATTTAAATGAAATAGTCAATATTTATCTTTCCAAATATACTTTAAAAATTTAAACTTACTTTTGTGCCGCCAACTTTTTCCACACCCACGACCTCGGCATAAAGTCTTTATTTATTCATACGCCAGGGCCGGAACCCTGACCCTCTATTAGCCGGTCCGGAATTAACTCCTGATCCGCAATCCGGGTTTATTGCGAAGGGAGAATCACGGTCTTTGGGACATTATCTTTTATTGAGAAAAGTGTTTATGGCACGTATTAGGGTGTAAAAAGAAAGCGACGCCACCGGCTTTAGTTAGTGTCGTTAACAGGATCAGGTTTCTTTTGAACTATCTTTTTGCTTGCGTCTCCATTCGTCGTTTATCGCTGTATCCTCGGAATTTGTCAAAATTTTCAAGACGAAGAAGGAGACAATTCAGCAGAAAATTGAAGAAAATAATCAAATCAGATATATTCATTTGTTCGTGAAAGTGGAACAGTTCGTGATTATTCAACCCACAAAACTTTGTGCATTAAGATTTTGCAATAAATGTCATTGTCTTTATTCCTTCATTTAATTGTCAATTATTTCTTTTCGTTTTACTTTACAAAGCTGCAAACTTAACCGAACTGAATTAATATTGGGTATGATCAGCGTACCTCAGGGTTTACTGTTGGGATCAATACTTTATATGTTTCACCATTAAACGACTGTTCACAAATCAATAGCTAATAACGCAATTCAAGCTAATTTTGAACAAGTTAATAGTATAAAAGATAATCAAATCGGGACCATACGTTAAGTCAACGAACGCCCGCCGATCCGTTTACGACCGACTAGATTACTCGCACGCGTCTAATTGAGTGCGTAATCCGCACCCGTCGCGACGCGGGGCGCGCTGAGGTTAATAAATATTTAGATATTGTTGATTTTATTTAGGGAGAACGTTAATAAGACCAAACGTTTTTCATTTTGGTTACTTTAATATTTTGCCAACACATGTACTTTAAGTTAAGTTGTGGATTCATATATTTTTTTATATAATAAAATATTAGTGATTACTATTGTCATTATCATGAAATGGTATTATTCGTCACTCAATATGAAGGTCAATAATATGACTCTTAAATTTAAGAGTCATATTATTGACCTTCATATTGAGTGACGAATAATGAGTAAAAATAACGTTCAAATCATTATCAATGAAATGTTTCACACTTACAGTAAAGTTTCCAAACCTTTACTTATTTAACCATCTATTGAATTAAAGTTCCTACTGAATCAATTTCAACAGGGTGACGTAGAGTAAGTTATAAACTCGTATTATGGACTTTAATAAAATAAAAAAAGTAAGTTGCCAATCTATGCAATAGTTGGCATTTTAATAGTACAGTCACGAGATTAAATTTAGTACCTACCTTAGGTCCAAAGTCAATCTGACATTCTACAACAATAAGGTTGAGATTCCTAAAAGTTACAAATGACATGACATCTCTAATGAGATTGACGACATCAAGCATATTTTTTTTGAAATGGTTCCCAAGTTAACGCTTGTGACCGTACGTCAAACCATTTAGCTTTTATCGATTACAATCTCATAGAAACTATTGCTAATAGCTATTAAATACTGAGTGACAGGTAACTTGTTGTATTCTTTGATATGCCAATTGTTTTTGTTCGAAGCATTTGCTCATTCATCAGCTATTACAAAATGCATTTTAGTTCCCAGCCCAGAGTGACATTTTTTTCTCAATTGACAAATTTTCATCAAAAGACTGAAAATTTTAAAAACATCTAAAAAGTTCAATAACTCGAGGGCAGTGACATTAGACCCTCGATGATGATGATGATAAGTGGGGACGCCCAGCCGAAGCAGGCGGGCAGTCGATTCGGTTGCCCGTTCATTCTGCCCTATTCCCCTCAGTCGTGCCTCAGGTTACTGGCCCGGCGGCGCTCCCATCCAGCATCGATCCCATCTTCCTGTCTTCCTACAGAACAACAATGCGTCCCGTAAGTTGATGCTTTTGAGATCTTCTGTGGACAAAACGTCCTTTCCGAATGTGTGGTATCTCAGTGACGAGTACATGACACACTCGGCTAGGACGTGTTGACTAGTTTCCTCTTTGCCACAGTGTGGGCATTGAGGGTTCTGTTTAATACCTATTACCGTCAGATGTCTGTTGAGCGGACAGTGTCCAGTCAGAATTCCTGTTAGTATGCTTAGGTTGTACTTACCCAGGTTTAGAAGGTACCTTGTTCTGTTTTTATTAACCCTTCCTATCATGAGTTTGGATTGTCTGCACCCTTGCGTCATCCCCCATGCCTCATTTGTTTTCTTTTCCATTCTTCTGGCGATAACTCCTTTGGTTACCATCTCCGATATTGGTAATACCGGTTCCGGGCCTAGGTACTGTTGGTCCGCACCTGCTCTGGCTAGTTCGTCTGCCTTCTCGTTTCCCACTGCTCCACTGTGTCCTGGCACCCACGCCAGTGTTACATGGGATGTGGTGCCTAGAGTGTTCAGTTCATTCCTACACTCTTGTACTAGAGATGATTTGATCACCGGATTGTCTAGTGCTTTGAGTGCCGCTTGGCTATCTGAGTATATTATAACGTGACTACCCGTTACATTGCTTTTTTCCTTGAGGCTCAGGGCACACTTCATGATGGCGAAGACTTCTGCCTGAAACACACTGGTGGAGCCCCCTAGTGGTATCGTCGTGTGCTCATCTGATTCTTGGCTATATATGCCCGCTCCCGCTCTTTTGGTTGAGGATTTCCATGAACCGTCTGTGAAGCATGTCACTTTGGGTTGTGGTATTTCTCTCTCCCAGCTGTCTCTCTCTCCTATGTGGATTCTGTATTTCTTGTCGAACCTCTTTCTTTTCTTGATTAGGTCATTGTTTACCATGAGCATATCCATGTTTGACATTGACTCTTTCTGTATGCTTGCGTGTCTCTTGTCCATCTCGGACCCGATCCACTCCCTGCTCGCTTTTATTCTATACCACTGTTCTGTGGCTCTCTTCTCCACCTCTATGTGTACCGGGTTCAATCCTAGCATGATCTCCAGGGCTTGTGTAGGTGCTGTTCTCATTGCCCCGGTTGTCATCAGACATGCTAGTCTTTGAACCTTTGTTAATTCTTTGTCTATATCTTTTATCTTTGCTCTGTGCCACCACACGATGGCTCCATAAAGGAGTCTGGGTAGGACCACCGCTCTGTATATCCATTGCGTTATCCTTGGTCTTAGTCCCCATCTCCTTCCTATGGCTTTCCTGCATTGCCACAGGGCTATAGTGGCTCTTCTGCATTGCTCCTTTACATGTGTCTTGTATAGCAGCTTGCTGTCTAGTACTACTCCAAGGTATTTTATTTCCTTGAGTGTTTCTATCTCTTCACCTTTTATTTTTATTGGTGTTAGGACGGGCAGCTTCCTTTTGTTGGTGAAGAGTACTATTTTCGTCTTGGTCGGGTTCAGGTCTAGTCCCCTGTTCTGACACCAATTTAGTACCTGTTTTATCCCTCTTGTCATGACTTCTCTCATTACACTGAGGACTTTTCCCCTCACTAAGAGTACCCCGTCATCCGAATACGCTTGCATGTGTATACCTCTTGTGTTAGTTTCTCTTATGAGCGAGTCTAGTAGGAGACACCATAGGAGTGGTGACAGACAGCCTCCTTGTGGGAATCCACGGCTCGTCTTTATCCTTATTGAGTCTCCCCCCAGTTGTGCTGTGATCGCTCTCTCTTCTAACATGGCCATTATCCATCTCCTGACTGCGGGGTCTATGTCATCCCTCCGTATACATTTCTTTATTGCACTAAAAGTAGCTCTGTCGAATGCTCCCTCTACGTCGAAGAAGCATCCCAGTGCCAACTCCTTGTCTTCTAATGCTCTTTCTATCCTTGTAGTCAGGTTGTGCAGAGCTGTCTCTGTTGATTTACCTTCCATGTAGGCGTGTTGATGCCCGTGTAAGGGCAGTCTACCGCCTTGCATGCTTGTCCTTATCTGTGTATCTATGATCTTCTCCAATGCCTTCAAAACAAATGATGAGAGGCTTATGCTTCTGAAGGATTTAGCGTCCTTGTAGTTTTTCTTGCCTGGTTTAGGTAAAAATATTACCTTTACCTCGCTCCAGATTTTCGGGATGTGGCCTAGCACCAGACTTCTTTCATAAATTTCTTTCAGATGGTTCCAGATGTATTTCCACCCCTTTTGTAGTAGTGCGGGTATCACTCCATCTGGTCCTGCCGCTTTGTAGGGGGCGAAGGAGTTTATAGCCCATTCCCCCACTTCATCACTTATCTTGAGGTTCATCGTTTCCCCTGCTTCCCTTATCTCGTTATTATTTTTTCCTACTGTAGCCTCATGTAAGTTGTCCTCCCTGCAATCGGGAAAGTGTGTTTTTACCATGTGCTGCAGTACTTCTTTGGGGTCCGTCAGTTCGGTCGATCCTACTATCAGGCTACCCAGTTGGCAGGTTCTCTCGTTCGACAGTACCCTTACTAATCTCGCTGCCTCTGTGTAGCGTTGTATCTCTCCCGTGAATGTTTTCCATCCCTGTGCTCTCAGTTTTTCTCTAGTATTAGTATATTTGTTCCTAATGCTTCTGTATTCGTGCCAGCACTGATCATTGTTCCTTTTCAGAGCTGATCTTAGCGCTTTACGAGATCTCTTCCTCAGTTTCTGTATCTCTTTATTCCACCACGGCTGTCCCTTGTCTCCGTTGCTCGTTTTTTCCGGACACGCCGATAGGTAGGCTTCTGATATGGCCTTGTTCAGATCTTCTGCAGCTCTGTCCAGCTCCTCACTCGTATCTGGTCTTCTATGGCTCGGTGTCCATTTACTCAGTATATCGTTATATTGCTCCCAATCCGTTTTTCTAGGGTTTCTTGTTTTCGTTCTTTCCGTGTAGTAGTCCAGGCCGTACAGTAGTCTTCTGTGGTCCGACATACTGTCCTCCCTGTCCACCCTCCAGTCTCTTACATGTTTGCCTATCTCCCCTGAGGTAATTGTTATATCCAATACCTCCTCTCTAGCCCTGGTTACAAAGGTTGGGGTTGTCCCTGTGTTATGTATGTCCAGGTCATTACTTACAATAAATTCTAGTAGTGCTTCCCCCTTCTTGTTGGTGTCGGTGCTCCCCCACACCTCATGATGTGAGTTTGCATCGCAGCCTACAAGAATGGGTGTTTTCTTACCTTTATATCTTATAATCGTTTCCTCCAATTCTCTAGTTGGCGCGTTGCTTTCACCTGGGATGTAGCATGTTGCCATCGCTGCTTTGATTCTCTCTCCACTCCTTGTCACGAGGTTGATTTCTACCACGACTAGGTCTCTGAAACATATGGTCACAAGGCATCCCATATTTCTTAAGTCTCTACTAACATAAATGCATGCCCTAGGTGGTAACTCACCATTTCTTTCGAAGTGTAGGTCACCCCCCAGGCTTCCCAGGCCTGTGACCTGGTTTTTCCATACATACGGTTCTTGCATCAGGACTATATCAATCTTTTCCCTTACTATGTATTGACATAGTTCCGACATTGCGTCCTTACAATGCTGAAGGTTTACTTGACATATTCTTATTTTTTTGTAGTTTGTGTTGTGTGTGTTGTTGTGTAGTGCTGGTTGTTTGTCTGTGTTGTCCATTGCTGGTTGTGTTTATGTGTAGTGTTGCTGCCCCCCGTTTCCCTAGACTGAGGAGCCCCCTTCGGTTTCCATCCGTGGTGGATGGTCATCGATCGGGGCTGCCTTTGCCTGGTTTTCGGGTTGCAGCGCTGGGTCGCCACAACTGCACTTGCAGCTACAGCTCCCCCTCCCACCCGGGGTCTCTGCCTCCGCATCTTTCCTCCGGGGCTGAGCCCTGACCAATCGCGCCCTGATGCGTGTGGCTTGGAAAAATAGCCATTGGCTAGTCTCCGCACCCCACGCATCCTCTACGCTCTTGGGCACCGAGTAACACACCCGGATACCCGTGGCCAGGTTCTCCCGCCCCACCTGCGTCCACTCTTGGAGTTTCAGCTCCCCTTCCCTGTCCCAGTTTTGGGCTCTCAGGTAGAGGAGCGGATCCTCCAGGAGCTCCTCCGGCGGGCCTGGGATCCAGACATTGACCCGGGTGTTGCTCAACATCCGGGCCTGCAGCCTATGCCCCTGAGGCTCCCCCAGGTCCTTCTCAAGAAGCCACTCCCTCGCCTCTGCCGTGGATGGTGTCACAAGGAAAAATCCCTCTGACACCAATCCCGACATGGCGAACTGGAGTTGCCTCCCTCGAATTCCCTGCTCCTTAATCGCCTCCGTAATGAAACGGCTGACAATTCTCCGGACTTCGGTCCCTAGCGACTCATCCAGCGGTACACCGTCCTCGCGGCAGATCGCCACTGCGAGCTCCCGTGTTTCCCTTGCGGTCGCACGGGTGCTCGCGAGCGAGTCACCGCGGTTTGGTCTCTTCGCTGGAGGCCGTGTCGAGGGTCCTTCGTCCGGGTCAGTTGTCTGCCGTTTCAACTTCGGCGCCCTCCCTGGCGGCGGGGGCCTCCCCTTCGCCTGAATGTGGCGAGGGTTTTCTCCCGCCGCCATCGCTAACCTATGCTGGTTCCTCCTGGCCTGTCTAGCCCTCTTTTTCTCTGCCTTGGTCGGTAGTCTGCTGAACTCGCCTCCCTCCGTCGGGGTTGCCGCCGTGGCGGTTCCCTCCTCCGAAGTTGATGGTGGGTTCAGCAAACGCTCCTCGTCGTCCAAGGACAGATTCACCAGCTCACTCCACGGCATCTGCAGGGGTCCCCCTTGCACCTTCTTGTCGGTGCTTGGCATCCCTCCTGCTTCTGCCCCTTCCGCTCCCTTACACTCTGGCGTCTGCGGGGGTCCCCCTTGCACCATCTTGTTGGTGCTCGGCTTCCCTCCCACTTCTGCCTCTTTCGCTCCCTTTCTTTCATCTTTTTTTTTTGTTTGTTTGGCTTCCATACTTGTCCTTCTTAATATTCATCCGACTCGCTCCCCACCCTCCTCGGAGCCCTCCTACTGGGGATGGTTTGACCCATCAGGGATACGAGTCCGATATAGCGCTCCGGGGTGAGCTGTCAAGTGAGCCCGCACGATGTCAAGCCCTCCGTCACCACTACAGCGACTCGGGGCCGTACTCCGCCGGCTACTGACCTCATCACCCCAGAACGCTCGCCCGCGGCCAGAAGACTGTAGACGCGACAGCCGATTGATTCTGACTGGCTGGGCCAGAACCTCCCGTGTGAGATGAATCCCGAGCCAAAGTGGCGTGTTGTTATCCGAGGGTAACTACTCCGACCCTCTTCAAACTCAGCCTACCAGGATCTCGTTCTCCACCCGTACGGGTCCCCGCGCACGGCACAAACACGCGGGTGGCATTTTACCGCCCCCCATCCTTTCCTATTGGATAGGAGGCCCGCTGCGACATGCCACAACATCGCTTGCAGCTGATTGGATAGGAAATTTAGGAGGCGTGGATGGGTGAAAACAGGACGGTCAGGAGTGCGACTGTTGTTTCTGTTCTACTCGTTTAATCCGAGGGAAACCGAGTAGTTGACAGGCAGCAACCTCGGGAAGGAACACAACCAGTCTTGCCTGGGGTATCATAGCAACTGTGAGCTCCACCCTCGGCCGTTAGCCAAACCAACTACCGGACAAGTAGATTGACATAGGGACGGACCCATATCATCTGGCGACCGGTCGCAAACTAACGTTGATTTGGACCCACCCCCGCCCGACATTAGACCCTCACTTAACTGGGACAAAATGATTGCAAATTAGCTCTAGTTTAACCCATTTTAAGGAATAGGTCGAGTTACCTGCCAAACTATAGATTAAACCCCAGATATAATGGCGACTCCTTCTTTTAATATTTCTTAAACGGCCCAATCGATCTTGCAATCGAGGTTTCAACCTAGCTAAGAACCATCACAATTAAACCAGCCTTCTTTGAAATAAAACCGCGTTCTTATCGGTTCATCACAGACAGACACGCAGATACACCGAAACAAAACAATACTCGTATTAATTTTTCCTTAGCACCCCTCTTTTTTCATTGGGGTTATAAAACTAAAGACATACACCTCATAAGTCTCTTCATACACGTGAGTCAGTTTAGGATCTCCAGACCTGGGCCTTTCTTAATACGTCCCCGATCTGATCGTAGAAGGTTCGCCTTGGCTGACCTCTTCCAAAATTCCCATTTAGGTACTCTTGCCTCTGTATATCTGTTTCGTCAATCACACTTAATCAACTTTACACTAAACATAGATCAGCTCTATTTTTGCCAAAGATGAATAAACTGATTAATAAACCTCGCAGTTTTCCCGGTGGCATAGAGGAGCTGCATAAATTTTCGCCTGCCTCAGCAAACCGGCTGAAACACCTGGACATCGACCTTTTATCCATGCAGGATGAGTACCATACGCAATAAACTGATATTTCATGAGATGCCCGTCTTAAAACACGTCAAATTCATCGTCAAGTATAAGAAAACTGTAGATATGAATGCATATTGAGAGGGATACTGAAGATCAGTATGTAGGCTGAAATTACAGAAATACCTATAGTTTATTTTACTCAAATGCAGTATAATAGCTTCACTCATAGTACGATCGAACTCAGAAGTAGCTATTTAGGACCTTGTCTCAACTACTGGTGCACTATGTTCAAACCAAACCTACTTCAATACGTTTCTGCGACAAGGTATTAAAATGTCTAGCTCTGAGTCTACTGTACGAATATTTTAACAGTACCACCCAGCCAACCATTTTTCTACCGGCATTAAATAACCCCAGGAAATTTGCAAGAGGCATTGTTATGAAGCCCCACCGCGGGCAGTCCCGCGGGAGGTTTAATTCTCTTTGCGTGTAGCTGTCAGCCCCGGGGAGCGGAGCTATGTTTTTCTAATGGCACCTTTCTTAGGTATTTTGGGGGACAGCTGGGGTTTAGTATTTTTATGCTCGGTTTTTTTTACTCTTTTTTACTCACTGGAATGTTTTTGGAATGGTTCCAGCTGAATATAATATATTGCTAAATAAATAAATAAATATAAATATCAGGGGACAATGTCACACCAATTGCCCTAATCCCAATTTAAGCTCTAGGCTTGTATTATGGGTACTGGACAACGATATAAATATTTTATAGAGAAATATATACTTAAATACATAGTAAACATCCATGACTCAGGAACAAATATTCGCGCTCATCACACAAATATCTGCCCTTACCGGGATTTGAACCCAGGACCGCTAGCTTCGTGGGCAGGGTCACTACCAACTAGGCCAGCGCGTCGTCAAAATTGCTGTTCTTATTAACGAATGCTAGGAGTCACCTTGCGCGGGATAAAGCCAGATACCAAGATTGCCAGATAGAAAGAGTGGGAGGACCTTGTGCAGGGTCCGTCCGGATCGCTACCACCATCTTATTCATTAACCTACCGCCAAACAGCAGTGTTCGCATTGTTGTGTTCCGGTTTGGGGATAAGATAGTCGGTGAAATGACTAGCATAGAGGCATTCCATCTTAGTCCTCAGGGTTGGCAACGCGTTTGCAGTCTTAGGATTGCATTGCAGTCTTGTGAATGCGAATGTCTATGGGTCACAGTTTCCACTTACCATCAGGTGGCCTGTGTGCTCGTTTGTCATCTCTATGCCATAAAAAAAAAACCTATATAACGTGATAGCCAACTTGTGACCACCGTTTCTGCATCTCCCTGTTATTTTCCCGCAAATTTAAGAGTGGAAGTAAACGATCTTTTTACCTGACTGCCAAAGCAGGAGGGTAATGTTGTTGACCTGAAGGGTTATTATGACATAGCTATGCAGTTCATTTTACGGTGAGTGTAAAGGACAGAGCTATAGCAGTTATATAGCTCTGTCCTTTTCTCTCAGCGTAAACTGAACTTCATAGTTATGTCATAATAACCCCTCTGTATGTATGGCTCTTTGTTCCCTTGTAAAGACTGAACGGATGGCCCGATTTCAACCAGCGAGGTGTCGTTATTAATCTTAGCATCGCAAGTGTCGCTTTTTAAAAATGTAAAATTGGCGGAATAAAAAAATATACATGATAACTAACATTACATATAACATTATATATTATATATGACATTATATTGGTACCGTGTGGTTGCCGGGAAAGAATAGTGCCACTCCATGTCTTCCCGTGGATGTCGTAAGAGGCGACTAAGGGAATATAAGCTTGTAGTACTGTTAGGCGATGGGCTTGCAACCTGTCACTAATATGCTGGTAAACATCTTAGCCTATTTGTGCAAATTGTGGTTACTGAATTATCAACAACTTTCTAAAGTTGTAATTCTGTAGCTCTGCCTAGCCCACTCTGGGATTACAGGCTTGAAGATATGTATATTGATGACATCATCCAAACAGTAGTTTGATTTTTAAAGCATGCTTGTTATTGGAATAGCTTATTAATTTGTGTAAGCATCTTAATATTTCGTGATCACTTCAAAAGTCATATTTTTTACATAACTTAATGAACTGTTAAAGGAATGGATAACCTACTATCATTATACAGCCATTAATATACTTTTTAATATCCATTTCACATCGGATTTCCCGTCGTTCCTTTTACATTACTAAATACTACCCCACCCCAAAGCACCTAACACCCCAGAGTACCTAAGGAATATTCCTTAATCATTTCAAATTTCTAGGTTCAGTGGTTTAAGCTCTGCGTTATCTGTCAGTCTGTTAGTCAGTCAGTCACGGAAGACTTTTATTATATACTAGAGGACACCCGCGACTTCATTCGCGTAAAATTAGTTTCCAGCTTCTCCCCCTATTTCTTCCCTTTGAGGGTCGATTTTTGGGAAAATCATTTCTTAGTGGTCCTCTAGGGTACTCAAGGAGAAGTACTTCCTCCAAATTGAAGTCACAGGTCCAGCGGTTTTATTTATTTCTTTATTTAAACTTCTTTGCACAAAATACAATAAAGTACAGATGGCGGAATTAATGCCCAATGGCATTCTCTACCAGTCAACCAGTAGGCGAAACAGAAAAAGAAGATCGGTGCGAAGAAAAAAAAAAGCGTTGAAAACAAAAACTGTTTAAATAAAATATATACAAGATTCGGGTATATAAGATATAAATATACGTAAATCTGTCAGTTTCTTAGTATACATACAGAAGATGTATAGATAACTTTATATAAACACTCGTTCATCTTGAAAGAAGATCCGAACCTACTCAAAACGTAACACACAGAATGTTTATATAAGGTTACATTTTGTAGAGCGAAAACAATTCCTTGTGTAAAATTTGAATCTTAACCCTCCCCCCTCCACCCGGCCCGGAGCGCGCGAACTTCGCGAATAAATACCAACAACTCGGGCAAATTGAATGAAGTCGCTTTTATTAAATTGTCACGGCCTTTGTGCTGATTTCATTTAAATTTTAATTTCGTTTTGTCTCGTGTTGTATCTATTGTTGCCGTTCGTCCGGAGATATTAAGGTTTCTGAATCAAATCAGGCTGTATACTTCAACTTTACTTAACTCAGTGTATGCTACTAAAAAATAGGTTTTTAATCTCGTATTAATAATTGGTTCTTTCTTGTATTTAATTAATAAATTATAGGTACGAGTAAGTACTTATAAAACTATTGCATTTTTGATCCGGTATCCGGTCAAGTCCGCGTGCTTGTTTTTAATTAATTTGGAATGTAGTCAAGACAACTATAGTATTTTACAATGATTGCGGCGGTTTATTTTTGTAACTAGCGAACTCTCCTCGTAATCACTTTTATACACATACATACATAAACTCACGCCTTCATTCCCAGAGTGGGGTAGGCAGAGCTTAAGAATCACCAACAAGTCTTAAAACTTCTGGATAATTCTGTAACCACATTTTGCACAAGTAGGCTAAGATGTTTCCCAGTGTATTAGTGACAGGTGGCAAGCCCATCGCCTAACAGTACTACAAGCCTTTATTCCCTTAGTCGCCTCTTACGACATCCACGGGAAGACATGGAGTGGCACTATTCTAACCCGGCAACCACACGGCACATAAATAAAATAAAAACTAAAAACCTAAGCCCGTATCGCTTTTAATGAGTTTTTTTTTTTTTAATAAATATGTACCAGGGGACAAGGTCTAGGCTTGTACTATGTGTGCCAGACAACGATATACATACATACATACCTTCACGCCTGTAATCCCAGAGTGGGGTAGGCAGAGCTACTGAATTACCTACAAAATAAATACTTATTATAGAGAAATATATACATAACTACATAGAAAACAACCATGACTCGGGAACATAATAATATATTCACGCTCGTCACACAAATATCTTCCCAGGACCGCTAGCTTCGTAGGCAGGGTCACTACCAATTTAATTAGGATCCGTTTAGAACTTTTACTAACTTTTGATTAACCGCTACCGTTAACAAACACGGGTGTTACATTCGCATTTATAATATAGATAGATGGATGATAGCTTAAATATTAACAACCTGTTACAGAACAAGGTCAAATATAAAAAAAAAAACTATGACTTTACGTTACAAACTTATCTCAGATTTCAGCCTTACATTTATGTATACAATTTCCAAGTTCCAACAACGAAAGGGACACAGTCATATGCTACAGCTCTGTCTCTTTCCTTGCCTGGAACAGATCATCACTACGGAGATCAGAATCAAATGACCATCACAAAAATACGCCAGCAAAAAAGGGTCCAATTCTCAAATCAGTCGCAAATAGCAGAGGCGTCGTGCAACAATAAATAACGATTCGGGTGAAATATGTCGAGCGATTTGCGGATGATCCGCCGCCGGATTGATCGGCACTGGTGACTTGATTTATTAGGGGTTGGACTATTGACCTGTTATTGGGTTTACTGTAAACTAGACTTGTGTTTTTGAACTTTTGTTTACTTAATGGTAAGTAAGCAATGAGTCCCATAGAAAATTGGAAAATTATAAACAAGAATACAAATCGGTTGCTATTTCTGAATATTAAGATGTAATGCCGACGCGTTTAGTCAAGTTGTTAGTGGTTGGTGCTGCTAGTTGTATTCAAATATCAGTGTGATGAAAGGTAATATTTGTTTCTGAGATTAGGATGTTCCCCTATATATTCCCATATATAACTTCCGTGGTTCCACCTGATGGTTGCAGCGGAAAACCAGCGCTGACTTTAATGCCAGCATTATGCTGAGTTGGGACCATTTCGTGGCTACTTTCTTCTTGTATTTGTTAATCTGTTCTATTTTATGCATGTCATGAATAAAATATTTTCTTTCTTTCTATCTATTTCTCTTTACAAGTTTTTGTGTTATTGTTGTTTAGTGCCTATAGTACTACCCTACTTAGAGCTCGGGAATAAGTCAATCTGTGTGAAATTACCCCTTGATTTTTATATTATTTAATGTCACTGCCACTGCCACTATGTTAAACCAGAAATATGACGGGCATAGAGGCATTTCAATCCATTTTAGCGCTAGTCTTGGTGAGGGATAGGGCGCAGTCTTAACATTGCAGTCTTGAGATTGGTCTCTGCAATTGCAAATGTCTAAATCTAAGGGTCACTGAGCCTACTTACTACTGAGCCAGGGCCTGTATTCAACACGGTAAAACAATAATGATTCTGATCAGGGGGTTATTATGATCTAACTATGCAGTTCATTTAACGGCGAGTGTAAAGGACAGAGCTATAGCAGTTATATAGCTCTGTCCTTTTCTCTCAGCGTAAAAAGAACTGCAAAGCTAGGTCATTATAACCTCCCAGTTATCGTATTGACAAAGTTGTGATAGCTCTCAATTACTTGACAGTATTGGCGTCCGAATAAAAACAATATCATAACAATCAAATACGAATTGGATTTCAACGCCTAGAATAGAGGCCTAGATGGCCTGTGTGTTTGGTTGTGTTCTGTTTTGATCTGGTTCTGTCCCTCTCTAAACTCCCGTCGGCCGTCGCCAGCCGCCGCCGGGCGCCACGCCACACTCGCCGTCTTTGCTCTGTTTATAAAGAATTTGCAGATTTGTTTTTGAGGTTATGTGTGAATGCAATTTAATAAATCAATTAAATTCAATTAATTTGTTTATTGATTTATTGGTTCGGTCATTTGGAAAGGATGGATGAAAGAAGATTGGCGAAAGCGATATACAGATCGAAAGTGAGTGCTTCCACTCACTTACGTACTCGCATACTTTTTCTAATCAAATCGGAGAAATACTGGAAAAGGGCCGAATCTTAAGTACCCGAAACCGACGTGCGTGCATGACTCGATGTATGAATTTGGAAGAAGTGAAAGAAATTTGTCAAGATCGTAGCAAGTGAAAAAAAGTGGTCTCTGCCTACCCCTCTGGGAAACAGGCGTGATTTTATGTATGTATGTAGTTTTTTTGTTTACCCGTGTGGTTGCCGGGTTAGAATAGTGCCACTCCATGTCTTCCCGTGGATGTCGTAAGAGGCAACTAAGGGAATATAGGCTTGCAACCTGTCACTAATACGCTGGTAAACATCTTAGCCTGATTATGCAAAATGTGGTTACAGAATTATCAACAAGATTTAGAGTTGTTGGTAATTCTGAAGCTCTGCCTACCCCACTCTGGGAATGAAGGCGTGAGTTTATGTATGTATGTATGTATGTATAAAATAACAATGTATACAAAATATCACTTTCCGACAGATCCTAAACTAAGCCGGGTATCCATGATCACAGTTATATTTTTTTTTATTGATAAGAAACTATTTTTTTTTAACAATACCCTTAGCTTAAAGTTACATAGAGCAGTAAAACCTTCGACGTTTCCGGCCTACAGCTACCTTACCACAGATAAGTACACCGGGTTCTTACCATGAGGTGGTCTGTGTGCTCTTGTACCTTCACCTGGCCATAAAAAAAAACTCGTGATCATAGAATTTGTGATATCATGTTAACATGTCCGTGGAGCGCGCGTGACTTGCTCGTTCTCATCTGTATATGAACGCTGTTTCCGGTCAAATCAGCATCCATCTTCCGGTATATTGTACCCGTTGATTGATTCTTTTTCAACATTCATTTCGTTTTCAAACGTTTTTATGTACTTAAATCTACTAAGTGTATGATTTATTACATTTAGCTGTCGCTGTCGACATTGTATAATAATGTGAGTAAATAGTGGACGCCCGCAACTTTGTAGGTACTTACGCGTAGAATTACTTTCCCGTTACTACCCCTATTTCTTCCCGTTGGGGGTTGATTTTAGGAAAGTCTTTTCTTAGTGCATCCCTAGGGTGCCTAAGAAAGCTGTGCACGGTAAGCACGGTAAGGTTTTATACGTTTAGATTATCTAAACATCTAAAATATCTCAAGCTAGGTCTCGAAATCATCGTTTACATAACAGATAGACAGAGAAAGATTTTTTCTGTTTCTTACACAGGTAAGGATAAAATACTCTTATTTTTTATTTATCTCCCAAACCTAACCCCGGGAAAACCCCGAGCATTCAATGTATTTAACGCTCACTATAAAGCCAATATGGCGCAATAACGGTCGAGATAAAAGGCGAATAGGCGTTTATTCTGATCGCGAGGCGGGGGCGCTCGATACACACACGCGCACGCGCCGTGGCGTGCTAGTGTTGCGCATCGATGTCGATAAAGAATATGCTACAATATTATTTTTGTTATTAATAAACCTTGTTCTTGCTAAAATAAAGATTAGTAGCCCACGAGTATAGTCTTTACCTAGAATAGGCTAGTTGGCGACAAGACTATGTTATTTTTACGAAGTGTCAAAACGATGGTTCGGTCATTTGGAAAGGATGGATGAAAGAAGTTTGACGAAAGAGATATACAAATTGAAAGTGAGTGGAAGGGTCGGAAGGGGCCGCCCTAGGCGTACTTTTTCGAATCAAATCGGAGAAATACTGGAAAAGGGCCGAATCTGTATGTATATGTGTATGACTCGATGTATGAATGTTGAAGAAGCTAAATAAATTTGTCAAGATCGTAGCAAGTGGAAAGAAGTGGTATCTGCCTACCCCTCTGGGAAACAGGCGTGATTTAATGTATGTATGTATGTCAAAACGACATGTATCGTTATGATCGAATAGAGTAGAGTTTAGGTATGTGAAATACCAAGCCTTGACGTCACCCACCGTGCTAATAATGTACTCTCCACTTTTAATAGTCTTCGGTAATTCAAAATCGTATGACACATGAACGAAATGCCGATGAGGCCAAAGAACCGAACGGTTTTTTTTTTTGTTTTTTAATCCATAATGGTTTTGCTTTTTTGGCTTATCACTTGACCTTGTTATGAGTCGTTAATGTTTTATGCGATCCAAAGTTTGCGGCTTGCCATGGGTTAGTTATAAAGTCCGTTACCATTGTCTTAAAGTCCACATTAGACTGAAGTTGCTGGGAGTCTGTCCTCGTACTGACAAATGTAACATTTCATTAGTTTGTGGTTGCCGGGTACCCGTCCAAGTTGGTTTCATAACAATGAATTATCAGCATGCAGCGTGCGAAGAGAACCTTTCGACACGAACTGGTGATAATAACCCGAAACTGTTGTTTGGGTAAAATGAATTGATTAAATGCACAGTCAATATTATGTATACATAAACCTTATTATCAGTGTACTGTTTGCCATAAAAACACATTTCCGGTCACAACAGTTCATAATTTATTGAAGTCAAAAATCTTACCTTAATCTTAAGCCAACAATAGTTTTTTTTTTAAATACCTTATAAGCGCTTGAGATAAAACGAACGCTGTTTTCACCTAAGTAGCTTCTTGAGCTGTTATAATAAAAAAATGATACATTTAAAAGTAGTTTGCGTAAACGGCAGGTTTTTTTTTCTCTTATACCGATACAAAAACGTAAATTGTAAAAAAATACTATTGTATAAAAAGTACAATTGTATTTTTTTAGGGATTATACCTACCTCTGCAGTTAGCCATTCGTCATTTAGTTATCTAAAAATAAATAAAATAAATCTCATAAATTATTCTAAAATTCTTCCATGTATAGACATTGTTTACAAAGCTCGTAAAAGCACGTCCCTAAAACTTCCGCCGGCTCTTCCGCCTCAACCGGAAGCTCGCGTTCTCAAACTTTTCGAAGCTTTCGGAATTTTTCTTTAGAGAGAGAGTGTAAAGTAATTTAAGTTTAGACGCTATCTTAATGCGTCCTTAGCTGTGGTGCGACGTCAGCTTTGGGTTATATGCTTGAAATTAAATAAGAAGGACGGTTAAAAGTTTGAATATATTACATGAACACCTTAATTGTTTCTCGTGTATGTATTATTTTATTTATTTACTTACTAGGTTTGTTTACAACTTAGTGCGTGTAAAACGTTTCTTTTCGGTCTCTAGGTGTCTAGGTCACAAAAGGAAGTTTTTTCTCTTTTTCGGTTGACTTCAGCGGTTGTGCACCACTATTATTATTATTTTCTATTTCGTCAAATCATCAGCCCTTAAGTATTAGTATATTTAATTATTACAAAGGAGTATTTTTTTTTCTTTATCATTAACAATAACTAAACCTCTTGCAGTTAACAGGGTATCCAGTTTTGTTGCTTTAATAGATAGACAAAGATAAAAGATGATAATTCAGTAAGAAGGCCGCGCGGGCACTTTTACACGTCGAAAATCTACCAGCACTTTCCTAGAGGAGACCCTATTGGGAAAAAACACTACAAAAACTTCAACAGTGAGACATTTTTTAAATATGGTAAAACTTACATACCTACATACATACATACCTTCACGCCTTCATTCCCAGAGTGGGTAGGCAGAGCTACAGAATTACCAAAAACTCCAAAAACTTCTTGATACCTCTGTAACCACAATTTTCACAATTAGGCTAAGATGTTTAACAGCGCATTAGTGGCAGGTTGCAAGCTCATCGCCTAACAGTACTACAAGCCCTTATTCCCTTAGTCGCCTCTTACGACATCCACGGGAAGACATGGAGTGGCACTATTCTACCCCGGCAACCATACACCATACTGGATAAAACTTAACCTAGCATAAAATAAAAATATTATGAGTAGTTGAGTCTCACACACTAAGTAATAAGGTTACTTTTTGTATAGGTAAATACAACCAGTCTCGCAGATAAAACTTAATTAATAACAATATGAACGTTTATTTTAGTACGCTTCTTTGTTCATATGTAATGTTTAATAGTTAATATTTATTGAAACGTGGTGTCGCACAGTTTGCGCACCGCATGGCGGGCGTGGTGCGGCCACGCCCCCGCGATTAAACACGCACGGGTCGCTCGACACCGTGTCGACGGGTGGTCTAGTAGCACCCACGCAAATTTGTACGTTACGCGATTAAAAAATAATCAGCTCAATAATGGTTTGGATGATTATTGCATAGGTCCAATCCGCGACAAGTCCATCTCCGGGCTATAAATGTGATCTATTTGTGTACAGTCGAATGCATTCATATCTGCACAGCCACCGCATCAAATTATGTGTACATAGACCTTATTGTCATATATGGGCACGTAGATATTTTTGGCGTCTTGGCAACGTGTACGTATATTTATGACTTTGACTGTGCCAAAATTCAAATCGATCTGGGTCTATTCAACTCGGTGAAAACCATAATATCGTCTTTGACCTGTTATAGTTTTCTTACCACAAAGCTGTATAAGTATAGCTAGTTTTTTTTTTTGCCGCAGTCTGACCAGCTAACGTAATTTCGAACTTCGATTTTCAAATTAGGGCCTCTGTATACATCGCGTAGCTTAGATGAAGTCCAGTGATGTGGGAACTTGTCGACTTTGCAATGTACACCGAATCGTCACCAGTCTGTCAATGTCGGTCTTGATTAGTCTGTCCGACCGATTCCAAGTACTTGCCAGCAATACCACCTCGCAACCAAAACGTATTAATGTGGCCTTGTCATCGCCTAAATTGCTAGTACTCAGCCTGCCAGATATTTATATAAAAACAAGGTTGGCTCCAGTAAAGCGGGAACGTTGCCGGAGGCAAGAGGCCGGCGGATAATGTCATTGAGCGCGGCGTTCTAGAGAAGCGGCTTGCGCTTTTTTGGCATGACAGTCCGTGCTGACCCAGGTAATCGACTTCGCTGCCACAGGGGCATATAATGTGGAGTACCCAGATATATGCAGCATATTACTACTACTTATTAGTTCTTCTGAGTTTTGACACATTTTCCTGCTCAACTGCGCATGAATGTATTTATTTTTTGTTTTATGTGAGATTCAATGTTTTATATAATGCTAGGAACAGTTTATTATTATAAAAGCAATATTTAAAAAACGACTGACTGTTGAGTTTCTTGTGGCGTTTCTTCTCACCAGTGGTCTCTTGTGAAGCGCTGGTAGTTTTCTGACGTGTAAAAGTGCCCGTGCGGCCTACTTACTGAATAAACATCTTTTATCTTTTTATCATAGTCATTCGCATTCACAAGACTGCAAATGCACTGCCAACCCTGAGGACTAAGATGGAATGCTTCTATGCTGGTCATTTCACCGGCTGTCTTATCCTTTTGGATATATGCAAAAGTAACGTATTAAAACCATTTAACATGATTTTTGCACAAACCCAAACGTTAAAGAGACCAACTTAATATTTTTACAGCATATCTGAAAGCGATACAAACAGCGCTGTAAGCCGCTCCATTGATATTTACGGCGCGCACGCCGGCCGCATACGCACGGCCGGTAATGAGCCGCGTAAGGCCGGCCACATACGCGCCGAACGTTATGCTAATGCTTAAATTGTTGCTGGTTTTGGATTGGGTTTATCTTTGCGTTTATACGTTTGTGTATAGGTTGGCAAAAATAAATATATGGTCGTAGTGGTAACTACAATATTAAGCAACAGTTTGTTTAAAAAATGAATCATGATCCCAATAATTACACTTCAAACTTGGCAAAAAATCAAATACTATAAGAAAAATCTGTTAAATTCTGACCAATTCAGAGTGACTTTTAACCCTCGACGTATAATTTCAGGGGACAATGTCACACCAATTGACCTAGTCCCAAACTAAGCTCTAGGCTTGTACTATGGGTACTAGACCACAATATTAATAGGTACTTATATAGAGAAATACAGACTCAGGAACAAATATTCGCGCTCATCACACAAATATCTGCCCTTACCAGGATTTGAACCCAGGACTGCTAGCTTTATAGGCAGGGTCACTACCAACTAGGCCAGCGCGTCGTCCCCGTAAAAAAATGGGCGTTATAAGTTTGCCCGCTGTATGCGGGTGTGTGCGTCTGTCTGCGTGTTTTTCTGTGGCACTCTAGCTCTTGAACAATTTGAATGCAGTTTTTTCATGAAAATCGATTGAGCTGTGTAAAATATACCAGAATTTAAAGAAGAGTTCGCCATCATTATGGGGGGATTTGTTTATCGAATAGATATTGTTGATATTTAATGTCTCTAATAATTAATAAATATATTTCTACTAGAGTAGTACGATAATTGTGTCTTATGGTAAGGGTAGTACAGTCACAACTACCATACTCGCCAGCGAGTTGAATGCTCTGTCCCTCTCAGACCTCCCAGTATTCTTATAGAGTGCGAGGGATCGAGAATGGTAAGAGTACAGTACCCCTACCATGGTTACATTTACCGTACTCGTTAGCGAATCGAATACTCTGTCCCTCGCACTCTATAAGAATACTGCGAGGTCTGCGAGGGACAGAGTATTCGATTCGCTAGCGAGTACGGTAATTTTCACTCATGGTAAGGGTACGTACTCCCAGCTTCTTTATGGCGTTGGGCTGGCTATCGCCATCACACTTGCACTCGCAACTGTTAGTATGTTTGTCTCTCGTGTTTAATAAAAAAACGAAAATTGTCCATCGCTATTAAGAAACTGGTATTACAGTGTGTAATATGGTATATTTGGAAAGGATGAAAGAAGATTGACGAAAGAGAAATACAGATCGAAAGTGTGTGCGGCAGGGGCCGCCCTAGTCGTACTTTTTCGAATCAAATCGGAGAAATACTGGAAAAAGGCCGAATCCTATGTACCCGAAACCGACGTGCGTGCATGACTCGATGTATGAATGTTGAAGAAGCGAAAGAAATTTGTCAAGATCGTAGCAAGTGGAAAGAAGTGGTCTCTGCCTACCCCTCTGGGAAACAGGCGTGATTTAATGTATGTATGTATGTATGGTATATTATTATGTAATAATATAAGTGTACAAATGGAAAGCTAGGGCGCCTGATTCCGAGATCGGGGCGCAATCGGCGTGCGCGGCGAGCGGCGGCTAATGGCGGCCTCACGCGCGCAACGGGACGGCGCGTGAACGCGGAGTTAGCGCGCATTGTTTGCGCATCGTGCGCTCGCGCAGGGACGCAAGTGGTAGGAGAAAGCGGGCGAGAGGCCAAGATAAAAAGACGTGAAATTTAACCTTTAACGGATATGGGTCTTTACTGTAATGTCATGTGAACGTTTTTTATCAATAAAAAAATAAATCAATAAGTAGGGTCACGAACGTTAATTTGGGACCCATTTCAACAAAAAAAATGATTTTAGTAGTCAATGTTATTAGAAATGCCAAGTCATTTGTAATTAACAGGAAACTCAACCTTATTGTTGTAGAATTTCAGATTGACTTTGCACCTTAGGTGGATCCCAAATGTAAGTCTTTGACTGAACTTTATATGTAATTCATATAACTGTATTTTTCTTTTGATAAGAAATATGGCACAAGTATCAAAACATTAAGGTCGGCTATACTGGACTTGATGATCTATGCCTTACATGTATTGTTAATTTTTATTAAAAATACCCCTTTCAATTGCAATCTATTAGTAATGTGACTATACGGTACAAATTTTTTATTTAGTATATAAACATTCCGCGTTAAAATGAAGAGATGTTTTATTGGAAGCAATTGCCATTTCAGTGTGGCTTCCATAACAAGTCTTGATCATTATAGGTTATAGGTAGTCACCAGCAAAAACCTCTTAAGCTATTTATTCCTGTTCACCACACTGCGCCTCTGTTCTAGGCGGTAAAATCCAAATCGGGCAGACGGACAGACGGACAACGGAGTCTTAGTAATAGAGTTCCGTTTTTACCCTTTGAGTATGGAACCCTAAAAAGCAAGCAGTGTGGTACACTTAGACGGTTTGTAAGTAAGTCACATGTTACTAGTTTTATAAATATGTATGACATTGTATGGCAGTCAAAAACTATTCTATTAGGTAATTCAATATTACTTCAGACGTTTTATGGTATTGCTGTTAACTCGTCTGATATAACTATCAGGTATATCAGAGCTATCATTACTTTGACAATACGACAAGACGCCAAAGGCAATAATATTTTTACCATGTAAAGTAGAACGCCTGGTAGGAGATTCATTTCTCAGGCCTGAAAATATATGTTTTTTTTCAAATATTATCTGCACTACTCTTTTACCATAATTCGACAGATTTTTCTTAACGTGCAAAAATAGTTATTTGTTATACAAGTGGGGAAAGTTGTATTTTACCTGCGAGTGTTCATTTGAAACACGAGCTAGCGAAAGGATTCTATGATTGACCACGAGCGAAGCGAGTGGTTCAAAAATAGAATCCTGAGCGTTGCAAGTGTTTCATGACACGAGACGTAAAATAACTTTTCACCCGTGTATAACACAAAACTTTTCACCTCACTACAGCGAGGAAACTAAGAAAAGGGTTTGTACTGTAAGCTCAGTTCCGCATTTTGCACGGTTTTCTGTAATTCCACAGGTGTTAATACGTCTTTATCACTCGAATCACTCATTTATAATAACAAAACAAACTAGAAAAACATGCGAATATTTAACGTTGACTACAGCGAGGAAACTAAGAAAATGGTTTGTACTGTAAGCTCAATTCCGCATTTTGCACGGTTTCCTGTAATTCCACGGGTGTTAATGCGTCTTTATCACTCGAATCACTCATTTTTAATAACAAAACAAACTAGAAAAACATGCGAATATTTTAACGTTGACGGCTTAATAGAAAGAAAAGTTTTGAGTTGACGTAAGTTTTTTTTTTATTATTTCGGATGCGTTTTGTTTGCACATCGACTTATTTGGACTGTCAGAACATTTTATCCGTTTTTAAAACAAGAATGAAGGTTAATTTTGAATGCTGATATTTATGACTTAAAATAAAGTAGTAAGACTGTATTTAGTGTTTTTTACTCGATGCAATTCATTGATTGTGATGTTAAAAATTCAGCACTTGTAAGGTTTTACGTTTGGTTAGCTGTCAAATATCACTTAAGCTGCCTTCAAATGTCAAAACTCTTCCCTCACTTGTGGATAAAAAGCGATTTTCTCAATAGATATCAAACAAACAAAAAGGGCTTTCCGAGCTAGTGAGATGAAAATACTATTGTTATTGCTATAGTTTCAAAGTGGCCCCGGCTCTGTCGCCTCCGCTCTCGCTCCCGCGGCCGCCCGTGCCGGGTCCCGCGCCGCGCGCCGCCCGGGCGCTAATGTGTTCGGTCCACACAGCAGCCGCGGGGCTGTTGCCACCTCGGGGTAATGGGTTCACATCTCGCTATTGAAATATTTTTTACCATAACACGAAATATGGTCATTATTTTTGTGAAGTTTTGTAACGTTTTTGAATGTTTAAATGTCAAACTAGGAGTGAGGAGTGACTAGATTACAAAACGTTAAAGCTGTACTCGTATTTCAAAACGGACTTGCAAATTGCCAAACTACATTTTATAAAGAAATTAAATATTTTGTGTGCATCCGTGTGGTTTCCACATCCGTGTGGTTTCCACATCCGTGTGGTTTCCGGGATAGAATAGTGCCACTCCATGTCTTCCCGTGGATGTCGTAAGAGGCGACTAAGGGAATAAAGGCTGGTAGTGCTGTTAGGCTTGCCACCTGTCACTTACACTCGTAAACATCAAGTACAGAATTATCAACAAGTTATTAGAGTTGTTGGTTATTCTGTAGCTCTGCCTACCCTACTTTGGGAATGAAGGCGTGAGTTCATATATGTATGTATGTAAATATTTTGTAAAAAGTAGAGATGGTAGAGTTAAGTATATACTTAGTATGTACTACTTTAATAAACTTATACAACGTGTAAATTAACAAATTATGACACGTAAGTATAATAAATATAAGGGGCAACTGTTTGGCTACTTATACATAATACACCTTGGTTTTTGTATGTATTTAATTTTTTTACCACACGAGCATTATAGAGAAAGGGAATAGAAAAAAGAGACATGGTACACAAAACCTGCATTACCGAAAGAAAATACATATAGTAGTAACACTATTTATAAACTGCTTGTATGCTCAAAAATTACGTTATATTTACTAATAAAGAATGAATCTATCAATGGCAACTTCAACTCTGATCCACCGTCAAACTGTCTCAGTGACGTTATAAATCAAATCGTAAGAGGTGTCAATCAAATTGATTTTAATATTACTGTGACGTTTTTCTACTGGGAAGGGTTTCTTGATGTTGATTATACGGTCGACTACAAAGAGATGTACCCGCTTTTAATTCATATTATAATGCAATAAGGTGAAAAAGTGTAATGAATAAATATGTAAATGGAAAACTTATGCTTCAGAAAAGAAACTTGTTAACCTTTACGCTCTAGTGGCGTATAAGCACGTTGAAAATTATCAACATATTGCACGTTAAATTCAACAGTGATGTGGCGACCTAGCGACATGTAACGGAAACTTGTATCAACCAACTCGCTAGCGCCGCCAGCGTCAGACAGCGGAACTAAGGATCCTACATCGCGCTAACAGTTTCGACAGCCGGTTGACATATATACCACTTCCAACTTCATCCCAATGGACTTCGATCCCCAGGCATAACACCCGCCTGGAGAGAGGTCTCTCTATTGTCCTTCTTCCTACATTGGTGACCCTCGACGTGATCGTCATCCCACAGTGACATATCAGTAAAACAAAAAAATTTGGTCACCTGGTTAGAATAGTCCCACTCCATGTCTTCCCGTGGATGTCGTAAGAGGCGACTAACGGAATAATAAAGGCTTCTAGTACTCTTAGGCGATGGGCTTGCAACCTGTCACTAATACACTGGGAAATATCTTAGCCAGATTGTGCAAAAAGTGGTTACAGAATTATCAACAACTTATTTAAGAGTGCTTGGGTAATTCTTTAGGTCTGCCTACCCCACTCTGGGAATTGAAGACGTGAGTTTATGTATGTATGTATGTTATTTTAAAAGTTACATAAAACAGACAACAATCAAAATTTGAAAATGAAAAATAAACATATAGATCTTATAAATTAGACTACAGTCCAGAACAATATGTAGATACATAGCATGGTCCAATTAAGTACAGAAATAAAACACACGATTGAAACTTACTGTTCTGCTTAGCAATCGAGATATCAAACATCTTAAATGTATGAAATAACAACAAAGTTAATTCCTTTTTACCGCGATAATGTCACCGCGTTAAAATCTTTTTAATTGCATGGAAATTTGTCCCCTCGAAATGTGACATAGTGGTAAGTTTTTGTAGGAGGTAGGTAATATTTTATTTGGTTTGACAATACTTTACTGATTCAAATAAAATAAACATTTATTTAGTATTAAAAAAAATACTACTTAAAGAACAAAAATACGATCGTGACAGAGAGGAGTATTTCAGTGCAACTAAAAGGGATTTAACCCCACTATTAGATTTAGATTTAGATGTATTTATTTCATAATATAAGATACAGTTATATTGCACACATGTCAATTATACAGAATTCATATTATGATCGTCAAAGAAGTAAAAACAAAAAAGTAATGTAGCAAAAGCCAATGTCAAAAATGAATGGATTATAAAACACAAATAATAATAAAACTAGTCACAAAGTTAAATATACAAATGGTAGTACAATAAAAAATCTCAAAAGTATATACAGGGTGTAAGGAACGGCTCACCGAAAACTGAAACCATAGCTTCAGACCATTGTACTGAACTGAAATCCAGTGGAAATTTTCCCGGGAAAACGAAAATTTTCTCGTTTTTTTTCCATGTTTTTGCATATAAACTGATCTAGGACAACATATTATGACATACTGAAGCTCATTATGTAAAAAAAACTGTGAAAACGGCATTTTTACGTAAAAAACGAGAAAATTTTCGTTTTTTTCGGGAAAATTTCCACTTGATTTCAGTTCAGTACAATGGTCTGAAGCTATGGTTTCAGTTTTCGGTGAGCCGTCCCTTACACCCTGTATATATACCTATACAAGGTGTAAGGGACGGCTCACCGAAAACTGAAACCAACGAGAAAATTTTCGTTTTCCCGGAAAATTTCCACTGGATTTCAGTTCAGAACAATGGTCTGAAGCTGGTTGGCTGGAACAATGGTTTCAGTTTTCGGTGAGCCGTCCCTTACACCCTGTATATAGGTATTATAAAGTCAAAATTCTGTGTCAATGAATTCGCTTACAGAGTAAAATGCATTATCTAACAAAAGGTTTTTCAATCGACGCTTGGATGTTTCGTCACTAGACTCATTTTTTAAGGAAGCGCGTAGGTGCTCGTAGAATTTATTCCAATAGTTATTTCGTAATTTAGCGCAACTATTGGATTTAACGTGTGATTTATTGAATAACCTAAATCCGTGAGTTTCACCACCTACCGGGACGATTAGCCAGTAACCCCGTGGATCCCGGTCTGATCCCGGGTGACAAATGGTCCGGGATCGGCGCAAATCGGCCGTCATCTCCCGGGATATTGATTCCCGGGATCCCGGCGTCCCGCGGGACGGCCGAGGTTTGGACACAAATAGAAAAGTGCCCGGTGATTTTTCATGTCGCGCTGTTAGGATGAATGAATTTGTAATGTCTGAGATAGAATTATCCAATAAATGAATCAGTATCGACGACGCGCTGGCCTAGTTGGTAGTGACCCTGCCTACGAAGCTAGCGGTCCTGGGTTCAGTTCAATCCCGGTAAGGGGCAGATATTTGTGTGATGATCGCGAATATTTGTTCCTGAGTCATGGTTGTTTACTATGTATTTAAGTATATATTTCTCTTTGTAAGTATTTATATCGTTGTCTAGTACCCATAATACAAGCCTAGAGCTTAAATTGGGACTAGGTCAATTGGTGTGACATTGTCCCCTGATATTTATTTGATTTATTTATTGTTTATATAAATTTATATAATAAAAATCGGACCTTTTCCATACAGGGTGTCCCAAAAATAGCACGTCACAGTGACACTGGAGATTCCCCAGCCTCAGACGAACCAAACCAGCCTAACATGACCTCAGTAAAAGTTGCACCGTTTTCGAGTTATACCAATTTAAAGATTTTTCCAATTTTTTACCTCTTTTGACATTGTAAGTGCCCGCATTTACTGGGATAGCTTTAGAATTTAGTTTTTTTTATTTGCGCGCGTTTATGAATAGTTGATTAAGATAATAGAAGCATTATTATGTCAATAACCAATGTAAAAGTTGGAAAAATACTGTAATGAACTTGACTTAAATTATCATCAACATAGTAATTTAAACTTTGAACACCTGCCATAACTTTTTTTTACTAGAAACGAAATAAGCAAATAATTTTAAAAACATGCGTATTTTTTGCCAATTCTAAAATGGTATGACACGTGATATCTTATTGCATAAAAGTAGAAATTCGTATCACATTTGCCAATATGGATCCTCAAAAACCAATGCTAATCATCTAAAAAAAATATCTTGTACTCTACGATATCTCATTTGTTTGTGCTCCTTTGAAGAATATGATCGATTTTTGGTTGACCTTGGTTCAAAGATAATAAAAAACAGGTTTAATGTTCATTCGTTTTTACAATAAATGTTCGAATTGTTTCCCTCCGATTCTAAGGCACAAATGGCATCTTCGGATAAAATGTCGGTTTAATTTTCGTAAACTGGTGTCCGATATGCCTCGGGCTGCATTGAAGACACGTCGCCGTAGTTCCTCTTCGTTACTTATTGGTTTTGAATAAATATTGTCTTTCAAACATCACAAATAAAAAAAACATTTTACAAAGCGACATCAACTTCCGTTAAGAGAGCCGAGTAGTCGTTTCAGTTCCACAAACAAAATCAGAGTCCAGAGGAATGCCAAGTCGATTTAATTCAGGAACATCACAGGAAAACCTATGCAGTGAACATGGGTGATAAGTAATGACATAATTCAAATCAACAAAAATAAAATGTAACTAAAAAGTCTGCTATTAAAACGAGGTTTAATATTAATCAAAGGGTATAGCACGAAACGCCAGGTAACGAACTACGAATAGTTTGGGTCACAGGGCTACAACTGCAAAAAAATAATAACTATCCTACAATTCTTTACAAGATAAACTTGCAAAGCGGCTAATCGCGTTTCATTTGTTAGTTTGGTTGCCGGGATCCTTATTGGCAAATGTGATACGAATTCCTACTTTTTTGCATTAAGATATCATGTGTCAGTCTGATTTTGTTTGTGGAACTGAAACGACTACTCGGCACTCTTAACGGAAGTTGATTTCGCTATTTAAAAATATTTTTTTATTGGTGATGTTGGAAAGACAATATTTATTCAAAACCAATAAGTAACGAAGAGGAACTACGGCGAGACGTGTCTTCAATGCAGCCCGAGATATATCGGAAACCAGTTTACGAAAATTAAACCGAAATTTTATCCGAAGATGCCATTTGTGCCTTGACTCGGAGGGAAACAATTCGAACATTTATTGAAAAAACTAATGAAAATTAAACCTGTTTTTTATTATCTTTGAACGAAGGTCAACCAAAAATCAATCATATTTTTCAAAGGAGCACTAACAAATGAGATATCGTAGAGTACAGATAATTTTTTACATGACTAGCATTGGTTTCCGAGGATCCATATTGGCAAATGTAATACGAATTCCTACTTTTATGCAATAAGATATCACGTGTCGTGTCCATTTTCGAATCGGCATAAAATACGCATGTTTTTAAAGTTATTTGCTCATTTCGTTTCTAGTAAAAAAAAGTTATGGCAGGTGTTCAAAGTTGAAATTACTATGTTGATGATAAATTTAAGTCAAGTTCATTACAGTATTTTTCCAACTTTTACATAAGTTATTGACATAATAATGCTTTTTTTATCTTAATCAACTATTCATAAACGCGCACAAATAAAAAAACCTAAATTCTAAAGCTATCCCAGTAAATGCGAGCACTTACAATGTCAAAAGAGGTGAAAAATGGGAAAAATCTGTAAATTGGCATAACTCGAAAACGGTGCTACTTTTACTGAGGTCATGTTAGGCTGGTTTGGTTCGTCTGAGGCTGGGGAATTTCCAGTGTCACTGTGACGTGCTATTTTTGGGACACCCTGTATACATATATCTGACCTGTAATTTGACGTCATCAATAAAGAATGATATCTGAGTACCCGAGTATGATAAAAAATATTCAAAACTTGGGAGCGCCTAATTATTTTTAGTCCGAATGTAATTTTATTCCTAATCATCGCAACTCCTAAAGTGTTATTTACCGAAACAGTTATTTCAGGAATTTTAAAAGTATCTTACTGATAGATAAGGTTAGGTTAGGTTAGGTTTGTTTTATAAAAACTCTGAAATAAAAACCGTTTCAGTAAAAACACTTTAAGAGTTGCGATGATTAGGAATAAAATTATATTCGGACTAATTTTTTTTAGGTGAGCCAATATGGACCCGTAAGCTAGGCTTGTGCAGACCAGACAATAATGTGCAGTCCACCAATTATGAAGTCTGACACCCTGAGGCTGGATTCCGTGTGCAAGTCATAAAATAATAAAGATGTGTGGACTTTAATGACATTTTTGTTAACTCTCGACAAAATTTTTTTTAACGAAAGTTTTTTCATCCAGGGAGATTTTTAGCTAGGTTTCATGGAAATCAGTTTGGCCGGTCATCTAATTAAGATAATTATTTCTCTCTGTAGATACTAAACCTTCAAGATGATGGTGATGATGATGAAGATAATGATAACGGTGATGATAGTGATGGAGGGAAGCGCTGCTGTGAAAAGTGTTCCTTCATCGTCAATAGTAATGATTATTTATTTATTTTAGGAGATCCAACAGTTTTAACAATTTATATACAAATACAAAATACAAAATATTTATTCAGTAAATTGGCCACATGCGGGCTCTTTTACACGTCGGAAATGTACAGTGAATCTACCAGCGCTTCGGACAAGACCATCATTGCGGAGAAGAAGCGCCGCAAGAAACTCCAGCAGAAGGTCATTTTTTCAATCATAAAAATATAATTATACTTAAAAGTAAGTTACATTAAGTAATATTAAGGTAATAACCCAACAAGCAAAGTATTCCTATAAATAAAGACTATAAGTACATTTTTACTAATAACGTTCCTATAGAGGCATTGACGTAGAGCCATATACTTATAATAGCATACGATAAGCGGTAACATACTCAAGAGCATTCATGTTTATATTTTAGCCTTATAGTTTGCTACAAGATTGTAGCACAGAACAGTTACAGGATACTTATACTTATAGTAACATTTCACCAGCGTAAATAGTCTTAAGATCATTTGGTTTTATTTTACAGACTTCTAGTTACCTACAAGATCGTCTTATAAGACAGTTATAGGTTTAAGTCTCCTATAACAGTTTTCAGAAAGATCAAATAGGCCTGAATAATATTTGATCTTATAGTAGCATTTTGTAAGAGAACAAGATATTATAAGATACTAAGCTGAGGTTATTACAAGTCTACATCGCTATTAGTCTTGTCCAATGTTCTTATAAATGAAATTGTACTTGGTAAGAGCCTTATTAGGTGAAATAATCTTATAAGTTACTAGATCAAACACCTTACTAGTAAACGTTTGGTATTTTTTGGTGAATCAATTGTTCGAATTCGTATTGGGAAAGTCGTTTAAAATGGATTTAAGCGAATGGAAACGATTTAAAAGGAGCGGTAATTTTAGAAGAAAAGTGACAAAATGGAATACAGAATTAGTGAAGCCCAATTTAACGAGAACAAGTTCATCTGTATTAGAAAGTGAACCTGGTGCGTCAAGTGCAAATACAAGTGAAGTAAATAAGGGTTCCGCGGTGGACTGTGTTTTAGACTCGGATAGCGAATAAGATGAATACGACTTTGACCTAGAAAAAACCACCGAGTATGAAAAAAATTGTGATTTGGTTGAAGATATAAGAACATGGGCTATAAAATTTAATATACCTCACCAAGCCTTAAATGAACTATCTACTGTTGTTAACAAAAGATTAAGTAACGTTTTACCAAGAGATGCACGGACCTTATTACACACTAATAAAGTAACATAGACTACAACGATGAAAAGAGTGACGTTACAGTATTCTGTATGCAATCTAAATAATAATATTATGATGTTCTAAAACTTGGTTGATACTGATTGTGTTTTTTTTTAATAGCAGTAGTAACACTCATCTTCCATGTAATGATTGTACACGAGCATATATTGGCAGCCTTGACACCACAATTGTTTTATATTAAGTAGTTTCTTAATATTGATTACGTTAACAATAAAGTGGGGATTCATTCTTGAATCAGTGAATCATCCACATCCATAACACTTTTCAGATAGGGTAAAATGTGTTATTGACCATGGCCATTCACATTCGTTGAGTTTCATAAGGTCATCTTTACTTAAAAAGCAGTCAACGTCTAAATATACCACCATTTCGAAAAGAACTGAAAAGACAACAATCATTTATTTAAAAAAAGCATGACAGGTAAACTAAAATTGTCTCATTGATGATTGTAATCTGTAATATAGTGTAGTATTTGATACGGGATGAATTTAAGAAATGGTACGCGATATAATCCGTTTAAGTAGTTTTATTTAAATTTGTAACCATGGCGGAAACCGAAACATTATTTTTAACTTAAATTAACTTTCTTAGGATTCATAGATAGTAAGAATATTTCGTGAGGAACCCTAATACGTTTTAATATGGCGGCAGGTTATCTGGATTAAAACTGCTATAAGTGCAAATTTACTTATAATTGTCCTATAACGTACTCAATGCAGAGAATTTTTAGAAAATGGCGGATGTTCATAATAAATGTGGTAATATTATTTTAACAACATATATGATATGTACACTTTTTCCATGGGCATTGTAAAATTACTTCCCTGGTAAATTCACACACTATACATACAGTATTTTACAATACTTACATATGCTCTACACTATTACAAATTATATTAGTTAGATTAATAAGAAAAATAGGTACTTACGTTTGTTTTTTAGTATTTATTTCCCACAAACACACCACACCAACCGGCCGAAACAACGGAAAGATGTTTATAAAATGTACTTATAACTAATAACTAAGTATATTAGTAGTGCGTTATAAGTAAGATTGCTTTAGTATGATGCTCATGCGAGATACTTATAAGAGTTATAAAACTTATAAATGGGTAGTCTCAGAACGTTATAGGAGCAATTGTACTCTGGTAGAACTTCTGTAAGTGTATTATAGGGCCTAGTGACTTTCTGCTAGTTGATTATAAGATGGTTATAAGAAAGCGATGCTCCTATAACTGCGCCCATTTCCGTGTTTGTAGCAAACTACAAGTATCTTATAAGTACAATAAAAAATAGGCTTGAAAACACTATAAGTACTGATTTTGCTTGTTGGGAAAGTAATAAACAATAAATTCTTAAAACAAGCAAAAATAAAATTATTACAAATGTAAGGTCAATAAACCTTAAAATAAAATAATGACTATGAGAACAACACAACGAGGTCTCTACGTCAAAAGCCATATAACTTGGATAATAAATTGAACAACAAGTCCTTGCAAACGTGAACAGACCGGACCCCACAAACAGCACCCGTTCACGAGTATGACGCGTATCTCAGCCATCGCCTCTCTCAACCATGTGATCGGGAAAGTGGCGACCCGATCAACGACGCCGCCGTAAGCATGACATGCTCATGCTGCCGGACAACAAAAGTAATATTGTGTGAAATAGCTGTCCGGCGAGAAACATCACAGTGTTTTCTCATTTAAAATCTTCTTAAATATATAACTTATATAGAGGTACAGAGCCAATTACAGGAACTCACAAATAGATATAAATTAATATACATACACCTTAGTGACACGCACAACAGTATCACAACCAAATAAAAATTAAAACAATAAAACAATGCACACATATGTAAGACCTAATAGAACTTAAAAGAACTGTGAACATTCATAACATGCCCGACCCACTAAGCTCGCTTATCAGTTCACAACTTGAAGATCACTCATTCGAAACACATTTTAGTTAATTTTCGCCTCACAGAAGGTTACACAGTTCAATATATCAATATCAAGCTCTCTCGTCAAATTATTCATTCTTCGACTATCACAGTTAAGAAAACTATTCTTTCTGTATCTGGACGATGCACGCTTAAGAGAAGGGAAGGAAGTGTCTTTTGGAACGAGATGGAGTAACGGAGGATAGTTCATGTAGCAATTCAGGACAGTCAATGACCCCAGTTGTGATTTTAATGAGGAAAATAGTAATTAATAATCATTAACTTCATTGCCCTAAAAGAGCATAGTGTACGTCCTTAATACATTTACATAATCTCCTTAAGTAGGTACACAGTTATTGGAATCCGGTCACCAGGGTCTCTGTTCCACTTTGTTTTATGTATTACTGAATTTATGATATAATAATAAAATAGTTTTACATTCTAATACTCTTGGCTGGGTCTATCGATATGACACAAAAGAAGATGACTAAGTCAGAATATGACGTCCTTCGAAATAGACCTACTGAGAAGATGACTAACCCAGAACATGACGGTCTTCAAAATAGACCTACTCAGAAGATTACTTACCCAGAATATGACGTCCTTCGAAATAGACCTACTGAGAAGATGACTAACTCCGAAAACGACGTCCCTCGTAACAGACCTACTCAAAAAATGACTAATTCCGAAAACGACGTCCCTCGTAACAGACCTACTCAGACGATGACCAACCCAGAATATGACGCCCCTCAAAATAGACCTACTGAGAAGATGACTAACCCAGAACATGACGGTCTTCAAAATAGACCTACTCAGAAGATTACTTACCCAGAATATGACGTCCTTCGAAATAGACCTACTGAGAAGATGACTAACTCCGAAAACGACGTCCCTCGTAACAGACCTACTCAGACGATGACCAACCCAGAATATGACGTCCCTCAAAATAGACCTACTGAGAAGATGACTAAGTCAGAAAATGACGTCCCTCTTACTGGACATATTAAGAAGTTGACTAAGTCAGAACATGTCGTTCATCGAAATGGACTTAAAACGAACATGTCGTTCTTCTAAATTGACCTCCCTAGAAAGTGACCGACCTCGCCAAAAGGGAAAATTCGAGGCAAGAGCTACTTAAAAGTAAAATAACGGTGAAGAGCGAGTTCAGCTCGTGCACCAAGAGTTCCGCTTATTAGAAAAAAACTCGTGTAATAATGCTCTAACGAAAGATAAACTGCATGTATTAAGGAAGAAACTTAAGTTTGCCGTTGGAAAACGGTTGACTCCATACATCGATATGGGTCTTCTTGCTTTCTTGTCTTACTAATAAGTAATAATTATAAATGCGAAAGTTTGGATGTTTGTGTATGTAAGCAGCAGTGTTTGCATTGTTGTGTTCCGGTTTGGGGATAAGACAGCGGGTGAAATAACTAGCATAGAGGCATTCCATCTTATTCCTCAAGGTTGGCAACGCATTTGCAGTCTTGTGAATGCGAATGTCTACGGGTCACAGTTTCCACTTACCATCAGATGGCCTGTGTGCTCATTTGCCTTCATTTGCCATAAAAATAAGTCACGCCAAAACGGCGGAACGGGTCAAGGTGAAATTTGGCACAGAGATAGATTCAATCTAAAATTTCTAAGCGCAACACTTCTAAGCGGACAGAGTCGAGCGCAAAAGCTATAAAAAATAATTTCAACTTAATACCACTCGTTCCTAAAACGGGTCTCGACAGACATACAGACAAAGAAGTGATTCTAAATGGGTTTCTTTTATTTTGAGGTACGAAACCCTAAAAAGTATAAAAGCTTTAAAACGCTTAGAACGCAATTGTACACATTTATTTGTCCGGGTGTCCGCGGAATTAACGCTAAATAAAGGAGCGCGAACACCGCGCAGCGATAAATAATGACTGAAAGTGACAGTTGCGAAATGACTACACCCGTCCCTATCCCCGCGCGCGCTCTCGCTCGCACTCGCTGAATTTTTAATACGATTGTCGCGGCGTAGATTTTTCGTCGTTTTAGATTTGCAACAGTAATGTTGTTTTTGAAAGAGGAAAGTAGAGATGCGTCGTTTTTACACGTCTACCTAGTAGATATACTTTGTGTATGTGTGGTTTCAATGCGTTTAGATCTTATAAATAATGCAAAGGGAACTTATGTAACAAAATTGTATTTTTAATCTATGGACTTTAGAGTCTGAATTAAATGTTTTTTTTCTTTTTATTACCTTGTAATGTAACGTACTTTTAATAAGTATTTCATGTTTGAAAAAAAAACCTTCTGCTGTAGTTTTTTGCGGCGATTCTTGCAATTATGGTTTTGCCCGAAGCGCTACTAGCGATACTATAGAAGATTCACTCTATATTACCGACGTGTAAATGAGCCGTATATGGCCAATTAACTGAATAAATATACTCACTCAGGGACAAAAAAAAACGTGTCAGACTGCGTTTTTCATACAAACGAGGCTATTTTGAAGCCTTGGTTCCTGGCCAGGGGTTGTTTTGAGTGAGGTTTAATGGTGGATATTCCGCTGTTCAATAGAGGAGGTCAAATGTTCTTAAGATACCTATCTTACTCGTATCGCACAATCAGTTAACATCACAGCGAGAGAGTTTGGGTCAGCATTTGGATTTCCATTGCCGTTTGCCATTTTAGATGTTTTTCTGATCATGATCAATTCCGGCGTTAGCCGCAGATTCAATTAGTTAGGTATCCTAGGCACTCTGGATGTCCTGTATCGATGCTCAGTGTATCCATCATCAGATTTCACTAAAAGCATCTCCTGGCGAGGAACCAAGGCTTCGAAATAGCCTCTTTAGTATGAAAAACGCACTCTGACCCGTTTTTTTTGTCTTCAGTGTATTTTATTTATTTTATGGCATAGGAAGGCAATTGAGCACACAAGCCACCTGATGGTAAGGTAAATGTCCGAGTGGACGACATTGACCCACTGTATGACTCTTTTGCAGTTAATTTGAAATACCTAATAAGATTACGGATTTTAATTTAACCCGAAAATCGGGTCTAACCGACTACTAGTTCTATCTATGATTTTTGTGCAGAAGTTTTCATCGATGCGATAAAATATTTTTAATTTGAGGATAAGTTTTTGCGAGCAGGCGCTTTGAGTTTGCCGTGCGTCTGTTTTCTTATGTAATCTGCTAAGACATCAGATCGGGAAAGTGGATATTATACCCCGGAATTCAAGCTTTATCGGAAAAGTGATTATTGAAACAGGTCAATCATTAAACAAACCATTGATATAAAGTGTTTTAAATTTATTATATTAATTAAGTTATTATTTTTGAGGTATGTAATACACTGGATATATTTCTTTGTGTTTAGTAGTGGATGACACCCATGTCATTCACTCGATACAAATGAATATTCTTTAAAAATGCATTTTGATCGTATTAAAAAGATGTAGAACATATATTTGAGATACCCTATAAAAAGCAAGCCTTTATCTATCATTTGAGTAGTGTCTGACAGGGGTGTCATTGACTGTTTTTCTATGGAGTACCAATGAATAACAGTTACGTATTGAGGTGTCATTCTTTAGCTCATAACTATAGTCATACATTGGTTACAGGTATTTTGCTATGCAAACATGCCTCCGAGATCATAATAAATATACAGCCAAATAAGCAAAAAAATCTATAAAAAAGGGAATAAGACATAAAGAACAATCTTTAAAAATATATTCGCCTCTAGCAGTGACTCACTGTGACTCCGAATTCCAAATATGAAGAATGACAAGAATCGAGAGGAAGTACATGTGACGTGTCGTCTGAGGACGAAAATATATTTTAATTAATTGTTATTAAAATTAAAACATATTTTATTCTTAAAGTACTGTTTACCAAAGAATATTGTTAAACAATTGATGGTTTAATTTACTTTTTTTAGAAGTTTATCATCATTTAGTATTGACAGTTAAACATATATTTAATTACTAATACTTAAATTATAATTAATTGATCACGAAAACCCGAAAACGTCCTGTCATATATTGGTACACCGCCCATTTTTTTTCATAGTCATATAATGGGACATTCGAAATAACGCCAGTCATCCACTGGTACAATTTTAAGGTTTGCGATAAACTGAAATAACTAAATATTGGTATTTTTTTTATACAATTTATGGTACTTATAACATTAATGAAGAACCGGTTTATACTTTTGCATATGCGTGGTAGTTGATAACTTTAATAATTGTGTAGTTATATAGAAATATGTAAGAATTCCCCCTTATAGTGTCATTCACTGGGACATTTACCTTAAGTGGAAACTGTGACCCATAGACATTCGCATTCACAAGACTGCTAATGCACTGCCAACCCTAAGGACTAAGATGGAATGCCTCTATGCTAGTCATTTCACCGGCTGTCTTATCCCCAAACCGGAACACAACAATGCGAACACTGCTGTTTGGCGGTAGGTTAATGGATAAGATGGTGGTACCAACCCGGACGGACCCTGCACAAGGTCCTCCCACAAGTAAACTACGTATACGTACTAGTATTTTGATTTTGGCTTACCCTTTCTGACCGTTGTCGTCTCGTTCCAGGTGTGGTTCCAAAACCGGCGCGCCAAGTGGAAGAAGCGCAAGAAGAGCACCAACGTGTTCCGGTCGCCGGGGTCGCTGCTGCCCTCGCACGGGCTGCCGCCCTTTGGGGGCGACGTGTGCAACCCCGGCGTCTTCGGGGACCGGCCCTGGTCCATGCCTGCTGGTGAGAACATAACCCTTGATGCAAAAAGATGGCTCTTACAAGTTTGATGCCGATCTGTCCGCGTGTCTGTCAATCTAGTTTCCAGACAAATAAACCAATTCTAACTAGAGTAAAACTCAAGACAGTATTAAAAAAAAACTGTATTATCACTTAGCCAGTTTATAATATAGCAGTTGCCGAGGCCTCCCTTTAGACTTAAAGGTCTGTGTTGGGACGCCTCGCTCCTCCAAAAATCAACATAAACATTTGGGCGCGACTATTTAGATGGAAAGGTAATTTCTAACTATCGATAGTTACTAGTTTTTAAAAGTAAAATTTATAAAAGCTAGTTGATAGTAGTTATAATAATTTTACCCCTGATAAAAAATCTGACTCTGTGCTTTCAATCTTATTTTTTTTAAACATCAATCAATTCGTCAATAAGGTAAAAAAATAAACACGTTTAATTCTGCCCCAGGTCTAGGGCAGCTATCTCAAGGCGGGGTGTCGATGGGCGGGTTCGGCGCCGGCGTGGGCGGGCTGCCGCAGCTGTCGGCCGACCTCAACCCCTCGCTGCCCATCTCCTCGGTGGGCTCCGGCCAGCCCTACCAGGGGCACTACCCGCTCAACTCGCTTGGTGAGTACTGCACTACCCCTACTGCTATGGGGTCAAAAGAAAGAAAGAAAGCAAGAAAGTTTTTTTGTTATTCAGACCTCTAAAAAAATAACAAAACAACTAAGTAATTAAACAAAAAAAGAGACAATATAGTTTTCCCCGTGTGGTTGCCGGGTTAGAATAGTGCCACTCCATGTCTTCCCGTGGATGTCATAAGACGTGACTACGGGAATATAGGCTTGTAGTAGGTACTGTTAGGCGATGGGCTTGCAACCTGTCACTAATATGCTGGTAAACATCTTAGCCTATTTGTGCCAATATCAACAACTTTTTAAGTTGTAATTCTGTAGCTCTGCCTAGCCCACTCTGGGATTACAGGCATGAAGGTATGTATGTATGCAGAGACAAAATACATATGGCTGTCATAATGCCAGATGAAGTGAAATGGTCCCAGCTCAGCATGTTGCCAGTTGTCAAACCAGCGCCGCTAGTCTTCCGCAGGGACCAAAACCACAATATAAACAGTAGTTCACTTTCACACGAAGGTAAACGCGTGGCTTGCATGTGTGCGTGGCTAGAACGTACACGCCGCGAGCCATCACAAGCGAACTCAATAGGGCGGATCAAACCGGTAAACAAGCGTACAAGTTAATGGAAAGTCGGCTTTGAGGTCTCCTCATAGCATCACTGCAGGGATCGAGAAGATCGAAGAAACCGAAGAAACCGAACATACTCAAGAAACCGAAGAAACCGAACACTTGGAAGCAACCGAAGAAAACGAAGTCCTTCAAGACACTCAGCCGGCCGAGCTGCGCTCGACCGGCCTGACTCCCGACGGAGGCACCCCTCCAGAGGTGCGACCACCACCGCACCTCTAACTTAGGGTTCAGCATGCCCCCCGCTAAGGGCATCGCTACCCGTGCCCGGGTGAAGTAGTTATGGTAGAGACATACCAACTACATAGTCAGTCATATAAAAGTATAAAAGTAGCTTTGAGGCCTATGACTATTTTCAATCGTAATCCCTTCTAGACCACAACAAGAGAACCGAACTGATCGAGCTAGCCATAAGCTAGCCGTTTAGGGGGAATTGATAATTAAATTACATTCTACGATAGATTTCGATATTTTTTTATGGCATAGTGAAGGCAAACGAGCACACAGGCCATCTGATGGTAAATGGAAACTGAGACCCATAGACATTAGCATTCACAAAACCGCAATCCTAAGACTGCAAATGCCCTGCCATCCCTGAGGATTAAGATGGAATGCTTCTATGCTAGTCATTTCACCGGTTGTCTTATCCCCACACTGGAAAACAACAATGCAAACACTGCTGTTTGGCGTAAGGTTAATGGATATGATTAGTGTTAGCGATCTAGACGGACCCTGCACAAGGTCCTACCACCCGCAATTTAATTTGCCAAAATGTTTGTAATTGTATTAGGCAAGCGACACCATTGTTCGCTTGATGTTGCATGCTGACCTCTTTTGGCACCTTTAATTGAATGTTGTCTCTCTGTCCAGGCGACACGATGATGTCCTACTGCAACAACATCGGGCAGCAGGGCGTGGAGGGCTCGCCGACGCCGCCGCACATGCACTGCGGGAACAACGCGTCGCCCACCGCCTCAGGTAACACTCGTGTACCTACCATAACTACAACTCAGCTAACTCTGTACATGCCACAGCAAATTTAAGAGTCGGTCTGGCCACAAGCAATATCAGAATTACAGCTGTCATTATAGAAACTGGCCGCCGCCATAACGCCGTAATAAAAGCTGCAGGTGTCTCAGCGACTTCGTTCATTTAGAGTTAATTTTCCGCTGCTGGCCTATTTTTGCCAAAAGGATTTGAGGCCGATGGATGGAATACGTTTTTAAGTAGTGTGAGCTTACTGAAGTTAGGGTTATTATTGTCTTTTGTAATTATAGCTGAGCGCTTATTGCAAAATGCCTTTAAGCCAAAGATGTACCTACACTTTTAAAATTAAATTTACCTATTGTTTTTTTTTGTAAAAAAAATATATTAATTCTTGTGTGCACAAGATATTTTAGAATTGAGAACACATTATGACGTTTCTCGCCGGACAGATACTTTTTTATTGTTATCTTTGTCCGGCAGCATGAGCATGTCATGTTCATTTAAAGGTATTTGCTGACGGCGGCGTCGTTGATCGGGTCGCCACCTTCCCGCACACATGGTTGAGGGAGGCGATGGCTGAGATACGCGTCATACTCGTGAACGGATGCTGTCTGTGGGGTCCGGTCTGTTCACGCTTGCAAGGACCTGTTTTTCCAATTTAGTTATTTTAATTATCGTTCCTGACGTAGAGACCTCGTCATGTTGTTCTCCTAATCATTATTTTTAACTTTATTTTATTGACTTTACATTTGTAAGGATTTTGTTTGTATTGTTTTTTTTTTTAAATAATTATTTATTACTTTATTACCTTGTAATGTAACTTACTTTTAAGTATTATTGTACCTAATTAATAATTGAAAAATGACCTTCTGCTGGAGTTTCTTGCGGCGCTTCTTCTCCGCAATGATGGTCTTGTCCGAAGCGCTAGTAGATTCACTCCATGTTACCGACGTGTAAAAGAGCCCTCATGTGGCCAATTTACTGAATAAATATTTTGAATTTTGAATTTGAATTTTGATGCACGCGGCGCAAGGTCTGTCCTTGTGGCAAAACTTATTGGAATTGGCAATCATTCTAGAATTTTAAGTCAACTTTGCTTTTTACGACGTTAATGTTCTGTAAGAGAGCTGGAGACCGAGTAGCTGGAACGGGTCATTCGAATTACACTTCATTTGTTTATACATCTGCTGTCTCTGTCGGCCAGGCAACGGCGGCGAGGGCGAGGAGGAGGTGTGGCGCGGCCACAGCATCGCGGCGCTGCGCCGGCGCGCGTCGGAGCTGTCGGCCGCCATCCCCCCCTACCTGCAGCTCAACTACGACGCGCACAGCCCCGTCTACTGACGCGACGCCGGCGCGCCGCGCGACTACGCCTGCGACTAGCCCCCCCCCCACCCCAGCCAGGGGGGCGCGCCCGCGACTGGCGACTACGCCTGTTGCCAGCTTGATTACGCGTGTGACTACCGCTACACGGCCACACGTGTAATTCTTGTGACTATTGTGACTATATCCGTAACCGACGTGTCTACACCTGTGATTACACCTGTGACTTCGGGTTACACCTGTGATTATCAAAACACGCCTGACTACTGACTAAGCTGTAACCGTTGCGACACTTCGACGGTGCGCATCAGAATCTTCCGCTGCCATCCCCTATTCGATTACGGTTAAAGCCAACGTAAATTATACTTGTGATAAACTTTGCTAGCAGCCGCTGTGTATCTGTAACTACCTACATTTCTAATTACTGTGACTACGCTGCAACTAATGACTACGGGTACGTCTGAGGCTAGTTGTCTGACTGAAGCGAAGACACCTGTGGCTATGTCTGTGACGTATAATAACTACACCTTCAAAAATACCAGTGACTTTAAAACCTTATTTTATGCGGACGTAACACGCTTGATTATCGCCAGTGTAATCTACGGGTACATGATGTAAATGTTCTGTCAAACACGACTCTGATATGTACGCTTTCTGTTTTGATGGGCAGATGTGTGCAAATACAATTATGATGTTATTTATGAATGTAGGAAAAAAGGTCAGCATTGTTTGAAGTTGATTTATTTCTATTATTTCGCGAACATTCCATAAAAAAGGAGAAAACCAGTATTTATTATACTGGTGATTCAACCAACTTAAATAAATACACGAGAAATATAGGCGAAACGCCGAGCGCGGCCAGCAAAATATTTATTCCGTGACATACAATAATGATAACTTGTCAATAATTTTTATAGGCCAATTTAAATTAAAACTTTACGATCACTATCAACTAAAATTATTTATTAGTTTATCAATTTTCCTAAAGCATCTAGAATCAGTACCCCTGATTGATGTACAGTTAACTATCATAGTTTTTATTTATACGAATAATCTGTGATAAGAACCTGTGACCGTTAACTCGCGGTCGCGTTCAATACCCATAATCAGCATGCGGAATTTATGCAAAATTTGCAAAAAACGGACAACCTTTTCGAATATTAAAATCCACTATGATTTGAAATCAAACTTTATTCGATATATCGATTTAGAGTAATCACTAATTCGTAAAATCACGCAAAGATAGATCGTAAAATGACAAAACAAAATGTACATAATCGAAAGGTGTTTGCGAGGAGCACGCGTCGCCAGGCCAGGGCGACGACGGTCCTTCGGGACAAATAAAATTTATGAAAATGTGAGCTGTATTCAAAAATATGTATACGCGTTCGTACAATAATAAATAATAATGATAGTAATAATAAGCTATTTATTTCTTAAGCTAGATACGATTATAATAAAGTATTAAATAGTTCTAGTTAGCCATAATCGATGTTTTTACAGCTCGCGTAGAGTAGGTATTGTTTGACATTCCGAATACAGAGTAGGTATGAGTAGGGGAACGACTTATTGACGCGGGCACTTTGATGTTGTCTTCCTCCTATTTGTTCACAGACGCGCTTATTTTTAAGCTAGCTACTAGCAAGAGTTAAAGCGGCAGAGTTAAACCTATAACAAGATCTAGAGGGAAACCTTTAATCTAAGCCTAACCAGGTTGTTTAAGATGAACACGCAAGATCATCTCGAAGACGGACCCAAACATGGGCTACATAGTATTTGTAGTTCAAATAATGTTCAAAAGCTTCGGGCTTAGTTTACAATGCATTTTTCCGTTAAAGTAATGTGAAAAGGCAAGAAATGCTGTAGTGCTCGTGTTAATATGTTTAATACAAATAATAAAGTATATAACAAATTTCAGATTTATCGGGAATAAGTGAGACAGCGAGTTATTTGTCTCTTTCTACGAGACTTTCTTAAATAATTGTGAAAAACATGGAAAAATGTATACGGCACTTCCACCCAAAGTATACTACTTATGTGTAAATGTATAGTTGTAATATTTTGTGTATTAAGGTACATTGTAAAGTTTTGTATTTTTTTTAGTAACTGACGGCCACTGACATGTTTTATTTTTATTTTCATGAATTAGTTGAAGTGGTTGATAGTTCCTATTTAATTTTATTAGATTTTGTATTCCGCTTTTTGTGAAATCTTCCGTCCGTTGTTTTTATTTATTTAGTTTAATATCATACAATAATTGTCTTAAAATTATATTTCGCATTTATGTTAGGAAATCAAGCCAAAGCGATATAAAAATCATTTTGTCATTTTTCAAAAAAAATATGTCTAACTTTTGCGTCTTACTTAATATTGAAGACAAATGGCTTCTTATTTTCTTTCTTTTTATAGATTTTGTATAAGTAAAGGACTGAGTGATTATTATTAGCTTAATAGAGAGAATAATTATTTAACGGTGGTCACAGACTCTCAGCCAAAGAACAAGCACAACCAACTGAAACAATTTTTATTAAACTTAGTTTTTTTACTTCAGCATACAAACACAATAGCACCCTTCGAAGGGAGCTTCAACGTACTATTTTATTTTATTTTGTCTCCAAATCTAGCACGTTTTTGGTCACAACAGTTAATTCCTTAATTTATGTAACCAAGTATTTACATCAAATTACATTCTGTAATGAATCTTGAATGGTCATTATGTTTTTAATTGTAGTTTTTTGGCTGAGTGTCCGAGTGCCGAGAATCTCGCTCGCCCTATATGTAATATATCGTTTAGCATTACTGTTAGCTGTAAGTATACATATACAATAAATTAGACAATGTTCATAGCGCTGTTTTATTTACTCTAACGTACCGTCATTATACGTAGGTAGTTCCTGTGCCCATAGACAGTAAGTACATCTAAATTAAAAAGATTACAAAAATATGTATCCATCTTCATATAACAAAAAATAACTTAATGCTTTGTAAAGGTGGGTACAGACTGGTGAAACGTATCATGCAATGTGTCATGAATTCACGTACACATTGCTGCAATGTATCATGAAAGGTAACACACTTTGTACGGTGAATTCTTTCATTGCATGACACATTGCATGTTACGTTTCACCAGTCTGTACCCACCTTTATAAGGTCCAAAGGTGGATATCTTTATAGTCGACTGTACACAACGTGTTCTCATCATAAAACCAAATAAAACCGGGCAAGAGCATGTCGGACCATGCTCAGTGTAGGGCTCCGCTCCAAATCCGTGACTACAAAATAAAAACATTAACAACAAATCTGAATGAACTAATTTTCTATTTGGTGCTGTCTTAGATGAATTTTAGTAGGTATAAACACTTAAGTCACCTATCTCAGGAACCAATCAAGTGTACTTAGTCGTGATAGTGTTCCTTTTAAGTTCGTTATGTGCTTTAATTTAAGATATTTTTCAGATTTTTATATTTACTTGTAGTTTTGGCTATATGGGGGGGGGGGGGGACATGTAACTCTTGTGAAAATTACCTGGTACCCGAAAATTTTGTTCCAGATTTTATTTTATAACTGTGTCGGCGTAATTTAAATGTATAACTGTGTCAAATTACAGCTTTGTTGTATCAAGAGGCTCTGCGTTGGACCGCGAACAGACAGACAGACTAACATACCGACAATCAATCAATAAATATCATTGATTTGCAGAATACAGTACACAAGACGTTACAAACAATTAAAAATAATAAATAATGACTAGTGTAAGTAATAAGCAAGCGTGTAAATATTATTCATCCAATAAAGAAGTTTTACATCCGTTACAAAATTTAGTACGTACTAAAAATGTATAAATGATAAAATACAAGTAAAAACATTAAAATATATATATATATATTATATGGGTTCCTAGTTTGACTTCGGACCCTAAAAACGAATACAATGGTGTTTTGAAAAAGGACCACGGTTGCTACACGATTTCGGTTTCAGTAGTTATTACTCTTCTGGAGCTATAAATAAAAGACACATTATTTCGACATTTATTTAATCAGCTTGTAAATTATAACACCATCTAGTGTCGAATAGCGTTTGTTCCCGCAAGCAGCAGCACCCTTCGTCTCTGATAATATCCGCTAGTTGGCGTATACCAGCCCTTATGTCCGAGGGGTATTTAACTGTGGGCATCGACGAACTGCTTTAGCACCTATAGGTAAGGAGTAAAAGTGCCAGTAAACCAGTCACTTGGAGTTTCGTTTTGTTTCTAAGTTATCGTCTATTACAGAACGACAAGTTCAAATATAAATGCTTTTAATGCCATCTATAAGGAACAAGACAAGTGTTAATAATAGAACGTAGTTACGTCGTGATAACAAAATTAAATGTAGCTTAGAGGTGGTCACAATAGTTCAACTACTCGCCACGTGATGGCGCTGTTGAACAAAAATGTACATGGGGTAACAGTGATACAAGTTTTTATTGACCAAACAGTAACAACGACTGATGTTTGAGTAAAAATGTCTGTTAAGTCTTTAAACGACGACTGTTTTGATGTTAACCTTAAGAGTTGTTCGCTGAAAAGTGGCTCGGAAGAAAGTTTACTATGGTGAGTTATATTATATCTTATTTACTTTTCAGTCTCGCATTGAAAAGTGCTTTTGTTTTAATTTGCACGGTTGTGTTAAGTGTTAAGTGGCATTTAAGTGGATTGTGAAACTGAAATGTCCTTACAATTACAATATTGAATACATTTTCTGATGTCCCCTCAAACCTATAGTTCGATTTTTACGATTTTTGATAATCTTTGATAATTTAACGAGACACACACACAGACACAAACTTTGGCATTTACAATAGTTAAGAGTCTTAGTGGGCTAGGCAGAGCTACAGAATTACAACCTAAAAAGTGGTTGATAATTCAGTAGGTAACCACAATTTGCACAAATAGGCTAAGATGTTTAACCAGCATATTAGTGGCAGGTTGCAAGCCCATCGCCTACCAGTACTACAAGCCTATATTCCCGTATAAGCTTAGTATGGTGGCACGAGGGGGGGGGGGGGGGTGATTATAAATAACAATAATAAAAAATATCAGGGGAAAATGTTACAACAATTGACATATTGAAACTAAGCTCTAGGCTTGTACTATGGGTACAAGACAACGTTGTAACTACTTATAGAGAAATAATTATATACTTAAATACATAGCAAACATCCATGGCTCAGAAACCAATATTCGCGCTCATTACACAAATATCTGCCCTTACCGGGATTTGAAACCAGGACCGCTAGCTTCCTAGGCAGGGTCACTACCAACCTAGGCCACCGCGTTGTTTTTAATTATGTTTTATAAATAATATGAAAAACTAGGTATGTACGTTTTATATTCCAACAAATATTTCATGTTAACAAAAACAAATCAAATAAAAAAAATAGAAAACGTGCAAATCGAAGTTTATTAAAAGGAAACACAACATATTAAAAAATTATGGAAATCGGACTTGATGAACTTTGGCGAGGAACGTTATCGCGGAGCTAAATTTGTATAGAAATATTGACAGCTACGCAATTTAAGCGTTTTTTCACTGTCCTCTTAATAAATGTCTTAACGGTTGAGGAAGAAAGAAATAAATATATTCATTTATTCGTGACATACATAACAAACAGATCAACAAATACAAAAAGAAAGTAGCCACGGTTGTTATAGCAAATATGTAAAAATATATAGGTGAAGTCCTCATACAAGAAACGGATTTTAAATATTCGTTTCTTTTTGTTCACTCCTAAAAACTGTTAAATATACAAGCGTCAAGTTTTGTAGGAGTATAGTGCGAAATACGAAACGGGCGCTAAATCCCCAGGTGCGCGAGTCAGACTGTCACTTGACCGGTTTTTCCACATCCCTAGTGACGATGACGAGCAAGATGACAGCCTCTCCCGCCAGCTCCTGGACGCGCTGACTCCCTCCGCGCTCAGCAAGCTGCGCCGCGCCTTCCGCCGCACCAAGGAGCAGGCGCGCGCCACCGACATCGACCGGTGAGTGCTCACTCACCCCGCGGACACCACAGCCTCTCCCGCCAGCTCCTGGCGAACAGACTCCCTACGCGCTCAGCAACAAAACACCATTTTCTGACAAATGTTACGACTTAGGGTTTTCCTTCCTGCAATGTTTTTGATATTACTAAATGAATTAAAAAATAGAGAAATAAATATTTATCTTCATACATACATGAGCATCCAAGACTCGGGAACAAATACACATCGAACTATTATTATTTGCTCTTACCGGGGCCTTGTTCTTACTTCTCAACGCGTATTAGTCTAATGAAAAAATGAGACAAAACACTAATATTATTAGTCTAAAACTTTTTCAGAAACGGGCCCCTGTAGACTACTGATCACTATTACCAACTACACTATAAACGTAAACTGGCGGCCTCGTCTTAAAATAGTGGTGTTGGTGCTGGTCTGCTGGTGGCATTATACAGAGTGCGACCCTGCAATTGACGGACAATATTTCAAAACGTAATCTTCATACATACATACATACATTAAATCACGCCTGTTTCCTAAAGAGAGGCAGAGACCACTTCTTTCCGCTTGCTACGATCTTGAAAAATTTCTGTCGCTTCTTCAACATTCATACATCGAGTCATGCACGCACGTCGGTTTCGGGTACTTAAGATTCGGCCCTTTTCCAGTATTTCTCCGATTTGATTTGAAAAAGTACTCCTGGGGCGGCCCCTTCCGACCCTTCCACTCACTTTCGATCTGTATATCTCTTTCGTCAATCTTCTTTTATCCATCCTTTCCAATGACCGAACCATAAATCGTAATCTTCATAAATCGTAATTACTTTGAAAGAGACCTATAACTAATGATTGCGTTAACGTTGTCTCCAGCCACGTGGAGGAGGTGATGCGCGCGGCGGCGGCGGAGGAGGGCATCGAGTTCGCGGCCGCGCCGGCGCCCGCGCCGCTCGCGCTCAGCCTCGACCGAGACCACTTCGTGCGCGCCATCAACGCCATCTTTGGTAACCTCGCGAAAACATAATGTAACTACTAAGCTTGGGGTAGGGTTGAATGTTCTGGCATGGAATATCTACTGTCTATACTACTCCTGTCATAACAGCATTTAGGTATGCTTGGGTTAAGTCCGACGTGTCTTCTCTGTACCTATGTCTATTGCGTAATTCCCACCATCTGGTAGTGTGATAGCTATGGTTGTAGATAGGCTGTCTGCCTCTGGATCCTTTGCTTTTCTCTTTTCCTTTATTATCCCGCATATAGTAAGGTCTGTACAACTCAGAGATAGTGATTCGTTTTATTCTCTTCAAGTGTGTCCTTTCCAGAGCATGTACTGAAGTGAGAAAATAGCCTTAACACCATTTTTGGTAGCCACTTATCAGTTTTGTTGCTTCCTTTTCACCGCTTTTTCCGCTTCAGAGCACAGACACCAGATGAAATGACAAACATAGAAAGAATCTCAGGCTTTAGAGAATGTCCAAAATTATAAGTATTTAGGATTAATTATTGATAGTAAAATGTCGTGGAAACTACATGTTGACTATGTGTGCTCCAAATTAAGATTAGTGTTGGATAATATTTTTCATTTAAACTTCTGTGTAAATAGGGCTACTCTATTTACGGTTTTTCATGCATTAGCCGAGTCTATTTTATCATATGGGCTAAGTAGTTATGGCCGAACATTTGCTTCGTACCTGATAAGAATAAAGCAATTGCAAAAATTTGAAAAAAATTGAAAATTTTAGTAGGTAAAAAAATTAAGGAAAAGTGTAACAAAAATTATGAACAGTTATTTAAGAGATGTAAATTACTACCTGTAAATGAAAAAGTTAAATTGCTTTTAATTATGGAACAGTATCGAAAATACCAATTTAAAAAGTGTATTACTCATTCACATAACACCAGAGCTGTAGTTAGTAAAAAGTTAAGAGTCCCTAAAGTTAACAACTATTTTGGAAAAAGAACTAGAATGTATTTGATACCTAAAATAGTAAATAGTATACCATGGAAAGAGAATGAAATGTCTAAAACTACGTATAAACGAAAACTCAAGTGTACCCTGCTATCTAACCTTAATATCTAAGTTAAAATAACATATAAGAAAAAATAAATAAAAAACCTTGTAACCCATAACCCAACAAAGGCTATAAGTCTGAGAGCACCCAGCTTTCGCCTACACACTGACTGTGCAGTTTGGTGAAGAATCACAATGTCCCATGCCTGTTTTATTTGAATAAATGATTTATTATTATTATTATTATTATTGATGGCTTGAGATTGCAAATGTCGGGCCTTGGAACCCACTTACTATCGGGTCGCCCGTGTATTTGTTTGCCTTCTGTCCGTTACGTGCGTTGCTAACTATTAAGACTACAATGCTTCTATGTATACAGAAGATACATACATACATGTCATACATACATTAAATCACGCCTGTTTCCCAGAGGGGTATGCAGAGACCACTACTTTCCACTTGCTACGATCGTCATCTACTTTTAACGTTAACTTTACCTATAAGCTTCTTGCTACAATTACTAACCCCAAGGCATTCTTTTGAACAGGTGATCACAAGTTCGAACCGCACGCGCAGGCTCTGTTCCTACAGCTGGACGCATGGGGCGCCGGGCGCGTGTGGTGGGGACAACTGCTGGACCGAATGCTGGACAGCGGTGGGAAGCGCTGGACGCCGCTGCGTGATCCTACAGTCCAACAGCTGGGCCATTGCAAGGTTATCATACGAGTATTTTCAGGTTTATAATATTGTTACAATAAACGTTTGTGGTTAAGACAACCCGCTGATGTAAATGCTGAACAACGCTGAAAACGCTAGAGACCTCTATGTGACTCTACAAACAAACAACATTCACAGTAGCTAGTAGTAGTTAAATCAGTGTCCTAACTTTCGCGTGACGTGCTAGAAAACCCAGGACCTCGTTGGACGGGACAGCTAAGCCATTATAAGCCCAAATGGTCGCTCGATACTGTTTGCTTAGCTTATATTTTTTATATTGGTCTAAGTTTAAAAGTTAGACCGTGATATTTGGAACGGATACTAGCCTAACTTTGGAGATTGGAATGGTTAGTTCACATTCTTGCCAAATTTGAAGTGACGAACAAATTAAGCAATTATTATCCAGTACAGTTGGGAATCTCCTTGGGAATTGTCAAATTACTCAAATTACTGATACGACATGAGTTTAACTGTATACCTATTACAGAGGGAAACCATAGTGAAGTTGGTGCCGATAGAGACCAGCGACTCCTTCTGCTACGCGGCGGTGACGAAGGGAGGGCGGGTGGGTCTGTACGACGGCCATCTTAAGCTCTTGCACACATACGAGGTAAATCAGATAATAAAATACATATGATGTTTTCTTCAGCGGATAGCTGATATCCTCTATTTTATACTACTTATAGTTGAATTTTGAACATACTATTTTGAACACCCTCATTTATCAATTTTTCAAGTAACAACATTGAGTAGGTTAAGCTGTGCTTTGCTTATTGTTCAAGAAGCAGGGGGTAATGTTAATCATTGACATACGAATATGTGGCATATTTGAAAGTTTTAGTAAGATTAAGTATCTCTAATAACATACGACGATACGGTGTGCAGTGCATGTGTTCTATGTTTAGGTGTTTTTCGACCGGACCGGGGTGCAGAAGCGAGTCAAGAACTGCTGGATCACAGATGCCGTTTATATGAAAGTAAGTTTCTCGGAGACTCTTACCTAACCTACTTCATTTTAAAAGGTATTCAGAAAGATAATGCAAATACTTTAGTAATGAAGAAATTTAATAGTTCTTAGTTTAACTAAGTAAAAAAGCCACTTGGTTGAACTTACACTATACTTTCATATTTTCTTCTTCTAAGTAAAAAAAAATGACAACTATCTTGTGATCTTCTTCTTGAACATCTTCTATGTTTTCTGGAATTTATATCAATAGATTGAACTGAATGTAAGTAGTGTTAAATATTTAGGGTGCTACTTATCATAAAAAGAATATTAAAACCTATGTTTGCAGGACGTGCGAAGCCTCCTGCTGGCCGCCTCGGACCGCAGCCTCTCCGTGTACGACGCGTCGACTCTCGCGCACGCCCCGGCTTACTACGTCACCGGGCTGCCGTACATTCCCACGGTAGGGCGGCTGCTCAAGGGCCGTTATTATAATTTGGCATGATTGCGATGCCTTTCTCAAAACGGGTCAAAAATTACGATTTATTCGCATTTTATACTTTTTCGCAGAAAGTCGACGGAGCTCTGCTACCGCAGAGCTCCTATTTCGGGGTAGTTTGGCCCTCCGGGCCTGCTGCAAAACTAACATAACCTAAACCTACCTCATATTTATGCCACTAAGGGGTGCCTTGGGTCTGGAATTGAAATTTTTCATTAGTGTATAAAATGCGAATAAACCAAAATTACATCTTCGGCAATTCTTGAAAAGGGCATCGCAATCAAGATTGGTGTATTCATATGACCCCAAGTTTACAGGTTGCAACCATGCTGCACGAGATTTAAAATAATGATGAATGTGCTTGACAATTATTAAACGAGTAAAATGAACCAATCAGTCTTATTCAGAAGATCGTTGGGTTTGTATGTACATTGCTTGGCATACGATTAGCACTATACGAAATCGCAAAAGTGGCTTTCGAGTAGCGACCTGCCAATCCACTTCACAAAGAAGAGCAGAAGGGTAAAACTTGGGAAACAATGATGAACCTTACGGCCTTATGGCTACTAACCGCATCATAGTACTAACATTTCTTGAAAACAATCGGCTGGATATCTCTATCACATATGCACTTAATTCTGACATGTGACTCGTGTTTCATTGACGCACCAAGAAAGCTAGCCATCAAGGCAATGACAGTGCTATACTTTGGACACTATAGTGTCCACGGAGTGTCAAATGTTAAAATTAGATACTTAATTTAATTCCTATATCTTCTTCATGTTCATCTTCCCTGCCAGTGCGTTGCGTACGCGCCGTCTTCCCGCTGCCAGTCGTGGTCGGAGCTCGCGTTCGGCACGGGCCGCGGCGACGTCACGCGGGTCCGCTTCCTCCAGCCGCGGCTGGGCCTGTGGCCTTCTGCCGGGGACAGCGTCAGCAGCTACTTCTGGATGGTACAAGCATGTTACTTCTAGATTACATACACACATACATACCTTCACGCCTGTAATCCCAGAGTGGGGTAGGTAGAGCTACAGAATTACCTACAACTTTAAAAACTTGTTGATAAAGGTTGGTAAAGGTTAACTGGAAGAGATCCCTTATAGGGATAAGTTCGCCTTTGTACATACCTTTTTTGTTTCTGTTTATTTTTTATTTGTTATTTTCTGTTTGTACAATAAAGAGTTTACATACATACATACATACATAATTCAGTAACCACATTTTGCAAAAATAGGCCAAGATGTTTACCAGCGTATTAGTGACAGGTTGCAAGCCCATCGCCTAACAGTAAATACTACAAGCCTTTATTTCCTTAGTCGCCTCTTACGACTGCCACGGGAAGACATGCAGTGGCACTATTCTAACCCGGCAACCACACGGGAAATTATATCATGGAAAATGCGATCATGCAGTTGGTAAGTGAGCACTGAAGCCAAAAGAAGTTTGCAATCATGAGACTGATCTCACGAAGAATCTTATTGGTCCATCTGGATTTGGGTTGATTTTTGTATTCTAGATAGGAAAATGTTCTTTTTTGATAATTTGGATAGTTATAGAAATGACAGTAAATGTAATTGGGATAGACCAAAAAATAAACCCACGGTTTTTACACAATAATTCGAAAGAATAGGTAATTTTAAGAGACCAATTTCATTAATTTTGTATTTGACCCAATAGTTTTGTTTTAATATCATTGTTTATTTAGCTGACATTTTATGGATGACATGATTATTTAAAATTCGGATTGGCATTTTCTATTAAATTACAACAATTAAATAATATCTAATGATAAAAAGTGTTTGTAATAGTGTTATAAAACTAACTATTTCAAGCGGTTTTCGCCTAACGCTTAAGATACACCTAAGGGCTTCTAGCCAAAAAGGAAAGTCAAACAAAGGGCAAATATACTTTTGTAAAATTTCCGAAATAGATAAATATTTCAAGAACTTAATAATGCAGAACGGTTTTAAAACCCTGTTCTTCGAAATGGTTTACAAATTAGAGTAATTTAAAAAATATGAACAATCCCAAATGCTGTAGGTGAGTTCGGCAAGTTATGCCTTGGTGTGCCGAACTTTTCTTCTACATCATTAAGTAGATCGCTTAACCTGAATTGTAATCTCTGAATTCTTCTTCCCTGTGGTGTTACAGGAACTTTCATCTCCACCTCACAAAAACTACTGTTCCATTTCAACATGGCGCCGCGTCCACGCACGCGCGGTGCGCCGCATCTGCTACTCCGGAGACGTCGTGTTCTCGTGTTCGCACGACTCAGGAGTGAGCGTGAGGGCTCGAAATGCTCCGGGCAAGCTGGATGACTATGTGTTTAAAGTACAGAGGGTAGGTACAATGGAAGTTTTCGTGATAAATTTGGTAAAATCTATTTTAGCTCAGGATTTGAGAGATGAGGATGAGGTTTTTATTGCCATCGACGGGCAAACAGTCAGACCTGACCTGATGGAAAGTGGTCACCGCCGCCTATGGACCATTGCAACGCATTGGCCTCGAAGAAATTGAATGATACCCTTTTTAAAACAACCGGAAAATCTCAGCCAGAAGCTCATTCCATATTTTTATACTACGCGCCATATCATTATCTCCTAATTCAACTTCCTATTATTAAAACACACATCGCAGCTATAATTTCTTTGGCATTACAAGTGGTCATAGACTCTAGTGATCACTTACCACCCATCACCCAACCTACAAAATGGCTTTAGTTCCAGGTGTAACCGAGAGCATAATATTTATATTTTCAACTTTACTGCCCAATGAATAAAGGACAAATCGCATCTTTAGAATTATAGTGACCTAATTCACCTGTCACTATACGCTGGTAAACATCTCAGCCTAATTATTGTGCAAAGTGTGGTTATAGAATTATCAACAAGTTTTAAAAGTTGTTCGTAATTCTTTAGCTCTGCCTACCCCACTTTGGGAATGAAGGCGTGAGTTTATGTATGTATGTAATTCGCAAATGTTGGATTTCGAGTTAGGTCTCTATAGTTATTAATATAAGACTCGATGTCTAAAGCTGTAATGTTGAATAAGGTCACTATAATTCTAAAGGTGAAAACTGGTGTTTCTCAAATATAGCTTGATACGTTATGCTTTGGTATGAGAAAGAAAGGCTTCTCATTGGATGACGAAAATGTTGTGCCCAGGGCGTGAGCTGCTTCCACGTGGTGCCGGCGCTGCACTTGCTGGCCACCGGCAGCGCCGACGGAGCCGTGCGCCTCTGGGACACCACGCAGGTGACCAGCGTGACTCCATTGCTAGAGTAAACCACAACACAAGTGAAAAAATCACATCTATGATAAAATGTGAATGATAGTAAGGATGTCTGGATTTTGGTCTTCAAATTGCGCAAATATGACTGAAATAATTTATGTTTAAATATCCAACATAGGGATAGTCCGTGCCTTGGGTTACACAAAGAAAGAAAAAAAAATTTATACACAACAATAACACACGTGAAACAATTATATACACAGAAGTATGTGTTTTTTTTCTTTTCTCCCTCTATCTCCATAATAAGATTTTGGCATGTTTTCTTGCTGAAACTACGCAGGTTATCTGATATTATTTTAATTTGATATTTATAGCTTTATATAATGCTAGACTAAGTAGTACCATTGTAATAGGTATATACTCGTACATCATATATCATTTAAATATGTTTAAAAAAATGACTGCTGCGTTTCTTGCGGCGTTTCTTCTCAGCAGTGGTCTCCTCTTGTGAAGCGCTGGTAGATTCTTGAAGGGTAAAAGTATCTTTAATCTGTATAACATAAAGCTTAGGAAAAAAAAGACAGATAGTGGTAATTTTTGCGAAACACTCCCAACTGTGCAGCCAGCGCTGGTCTTGTGCTGGGCTGGTTATAATATTATTATAGGCCGCTTTTAGTTCAAAAGTAACTATTTAAATGAGGAAATCCCCGATATGATGGCAACCAAAGCCTACTTTTTGACCAGATAAACCATTAAACTAATTTGCAACAAACCCAAATAAAACCAACCCAAACCAGTTTTCTATTTAAAGATACCGCATCCGAATCCGTTCATGTATTTGGGAGTTATAATGCCACAGATACATACATACATACACAAGCTAAACGTGTAAGCAGAGGGTGCTTCAGTCGGAGTTTTATAACTTTACATGGATTGTTTCGATTCCTGTCGCAGTCGACGCCTTTCGCGCGGCTGTCGGCGCCGGGGCGCGTCGCCGTGCTGGACGTGAAGGTCCTCGCAGACATGGAGGCCGTGCTGGCGTTCTGCAACAACTGTGTGGGTATACATCAATTACAGTACTTAAAGGGACCGGTGAACTTTCGGAGTAGGCGTCAGTGTTACTGTGCCAATTCTTACGATTTGATTTGTAACCGTTTTTTTTTATATTGGTTGCTGTAGCGGTTGTCTGACATATTTTTACCACTTTCCAATGTAGGAAGAGAGAACAATAGAGAGATCTCTCTCCAGGCGGGTGTTATGCCTGAGGACCGAAGTCCAAATACTGTGATAGTTATTTGTGGGTCAAGGCTCCATATTTCCGATTGTAAATTATTTAAAAGCTATGTCGCGGCCTCATTAACGCCACTGACACTTGCTTGCAAAGTGTGACTACATACATAAACTCACGCCTTCATTCCCAGAGTGGGGTAGGCAGAGCTAAAGAATTACCAACAAGTGACTATAAAGAGAATAAAAGCCAAGGCTGCTGTTCTTGAATCTGGGTTCGAAACAATTAATCACCCGCCGTACAGTCCAGACTTGGCCCCCAGCGACTACTTTTTGTTTCCCAACCTTAAAAAGGATCTTCGTGGACATCGGTTTTCTAATGATGAAGCGTTGAAGGCAGCGGTGGTGGAGCATTTTGACACCAAAGACAAAAAATATTTTTATGAGGGGTTAAAAAAACTAATTGACCGATGTTATAAGTGTATAAGCATAGGGGGGGAATATATAGCAAAATAAAAATAAAACACTAATCGTATGCTTTTGTTTTCCTTCTCATACCGAGAATTTATTGAACGATCCTCGTAACACGTCAGCACCAGCTTAGTGCACGCTTGTAACTTTGGTCTTAAAAGTGAAGTCACATTGTTTCAACAATTTTTATAGAAAATTGTCTAACAAGCCTACAAACATCGTAATACATCCTTATATACAAATGAAAGGCAAGATCGTTTCATATTTCATAATCGCAGATTGGGTGTTATATTAATATTAATAACACCCAATCTACGATTATGAAAACATATCGCAATCATTTGTCATTATATTACAAAAACGTTAAATTAGACAAAGCAGTGGGTTTTTATATGCTTGCATGCGATTTCATTTACTAACAATCTCACTAAAGTTTATTACCAATTAACATAATATTAAAATGTATAGTTTACTAAGTTTAAAAAGGTGATTCAGTGGAAATTGTTATTATTTTTTAAATTTCCTTACTACTCTGCCCAGTGTCTTCACATCTGGGACCTGAACGAGGAGTGCCTTTTGCAGACCATTAAGATCAAGTTCCCCTTCCTCGGAGTGCTCGGGAAGAAGGTGGACTTCGGAGCATATTGCATACACCCCGGTAACATCCTGCATATTACTGATCTTTGTTAAAGCTGTATATTTGATAACCAGAGTTTCATTATGAAATTCAACAACGATGATTTTGTTCCAACAAAGGCATTAATGTTTCTATAAATAGTTACTGGATGCGAGTAGGTATGTAACATCCTTGGTGTCCCCTTGTTTTACAGACTGAAAAATTACAGAATTTTGTTTCACAGAAAATGTTTCATATACTATTTGGTCCTTGTATTTTTGCTTCGTATATTATTATTTTTTAACTATTTACTCGAAAGAAACAAATTCGACAGAAAATCAATTCAATGAATTTTGTAATTTTATTTTTTCATTACACAAACTTATCAAACAATATAATTATTTTTCAACGAATATTGTTTGGTCAGTGTAATTTTTTATACTCACTCAAAACTCATTAGAAACTCATTAACGTACAACCTATAAATATGAGGGAGCGAGCAAGACCTCTCTGGGCAGAACCGACTTGAATAGGTTAGGTTAGAAGGCTATGGCGGGAGCGAAGCGAAGCAAGCTCCCGCCTTAGCCTTCGAGGTTTTTTTTTTATATCCCTTGAATAAGCTATGCGATATAATTTGATTGTGAATCAAATAATATGAGAACAAAGAATATTGATAGCAGAGACTACTTCTTTCCACTTGCTACGATCTCGACAAATTTCGCTTCGCTTCTTCAACATTCATACATCGAGTAATGCACGCATGTCGGTTCGGTTCGGATTCGGCCCTTTTCCAGTATTTCTCCGATTTGATTCGAAAAAGTACGCCTAGGGCGGCCCCTTCCGACTCTTCCACTCACTTTCGATCTGTATATCTCTTTCGTCAATCTTCTTTCATCCATCCTTTCCAAATGACCGAACCATCGAAGCATGCCCTTTTCAATCTTAGTCACCCCATACATAGTTAAGTTTATTCAATACTAGCGACCCGCCCGCGGCTTCGCCCGCGTGGAATGTATTATACATATAAACCTTCCTTAAGAATCACTCTATCTATTAAAAAAAACCGCATCAAAATCCGTTGCGTAGTTTTAAAGATTTAAGCATACATAGGGACAGACAGCGCGAGCGACTTTGTTTTATACTATGTAGTGATTATTAATTTCTGAAAATAGTTTTCCATAATACACATAATAGACACAAATATACATACATACTTGTACATGATACAAAAAAATATATACAAAAAGCTCTATTTAGCACAAGGCCTGTGGAGTTTGCTCCAATGGTCCTGGAAGAAACCCTGAAACCTCTCTGCATTAGAACTCAGCATGCTGTTCGGGTTGCCCTGCAATCTGTGCAACCGGGATGCGACTGCTTCCCGTGGTATAAGTAATGCCATCCGTGTGAGCCTCTGCAAACATCCCCGAAGCTCTGCAGAATTGACAACATTTCAAAAATAAAAGCATTATTGTTTTTTCGCGTTTATAATAGCAGGATAAAAATTAGACTACCCGTATTTCTTGGTTTTTCTTTATTTAACTTAAATTCGTCGTTAATAATTTATTAAAGAAATAGTCATTAAAAAGACCGTATATACAAAGTTAGGAATACTGATGTCGTGATCTTAGCAAGATATAAAATAAAAAAAAAGTAACAATAACAGAAACAGAACTGACTGTCATGTCATGTCAATCATTCGCTGCCGTTCGTTCACAAATTTGTTATTTTGCGTAATTTAATTAATTACGTAATTTGTAGACTCCATTAAAATAAATGAACTATTTTTCATCACACTTGCAAGTAAACAGTATCTAAACATACAGGTTAACTTGGCCGCAATGCCCCATATAAAACCCTCGACCTTTCTTTTTACCATGAAACCCAAGGTCGGTAAGTAATATTTTTTTAATTTATGGCACAGCACACAGGTCATGCAAGTTCAAGCAAAGAGTTTACACGCAATTGAAAAATTGTCTTAAAATGTTATTTAAACAGGAATTTCATTGCAATCTCGCTACATGTTACTTAAATACTCAATTAATGTTCTTAATAACCGATTTTAATAGTTTTCTGTATCAAAACGTCGTTTTTTTTTACACTCCTTCAGGGCTGTATGTACCTATAACTACGTAAGTATTTGCCCTTAACGTTTCTAAACGAAACATTTTTATAATCTGTGGAGTCCGCCAGCCATCCGCTTAAAAAAAGTTCAAGTAATTCGTAATAATAGTTGTGCTGACTTGTGTATTTATTTCTTCGCAAATGTGATGAAAAACATCGTATGTTTCACGGGCGGTACGGGAAGTACGAACCTCGACTCAGAAAGCCCTCAGTCTTCGACTTCGGGCTTCTACTAGAGCCTCGATCGTAATTCCTTACTTACCGACCTTAATACACAATGTACTATTGCGTAGAATTGAAAGCGTGTCGTCAGAATCAAGTAATCCGTCAGACAGATAAACAATGAACATGACAGTTGTATATTTTTTTGAATTCCTTTGGTAATAAATGGACTAAGGGCACTAAAAGTGTATTCCTAACATTCACAATCCAACTTTTTTTACTGTTTTTCCTAAATATAAAAAAAAGTACTGCATAAAAAAATCCAAAGATATTTTTACTGTAATCAGCAGTGTAAAATCTAGAAACGGTATTTCATTTTACTACCTTAGCACAAAATAAATTGTTGTCAATTGAGGCACACCCAACCACATTCTGAATCCATTATTGTCCTGGACTCTGAGGGCGTTTATAACATTCTTGGTGAAATTAACCCTAAGCTTTATACGTCAGCGTAGAGAAATACAGGTCAAATGTTTGTACATGTAAAAAAAAACATACATACATACATAAACTCACGCCTTCATTCCCAAAGTGGGGTAGGCAGAGCTACAGAATTACCAACCACTCTAAAAATTTGTTGATAATTCTGTAACCACATTTTGCACAATCAGGCCAAGATGTTTACAAGTGTATCAGTGACAGGTTGCAAGCCCATCGCCTCACAGTACTACAAGCCTTTATTCCCTTAGTCGCCTCATACGACATCCACGGAAAGACATGGAGTGGCACTATTCTAACCCGGCAACCACACGGAAACCAAAAAAGATAAAAGATGTTTATTCAGTAAGCAGGCCGCACAGGCACTTCTACACGTCAAAAATCTACCAGCGCTTCGCAAGCGACCACGGCCAAGAAGAAACGCCGTAAAAAACTCAACAGTCAGTCGTTTTTTAAATATTGCTTATGATATTGTAGGTCCAGCTCTGCAGAAGACTGTGGACGAAGAGACCCCGAGCACCTCGCGCGGGTCCAGCGTGGTGCGCGCGCGCTCGGGGGGCCTGCGGCTGCTGGAGGACGCGGAGCCCGCCAGGGACCTGAGAGACATGTGAGGGTGTAGGACACACGCGTGAGACAAGTAGTAGACGACACTAAATTAAAATTAAACACCTACAACAGTAAAAGATGGAGTGACGACCTTGTAAGGATCGCGGGAAAGCGGTGGATGCGAAAAGCACAAGACCAGTCTGAGTGAAGAGCCTTGGGGGAGGCCTACGTCTAGCAGTGGACGTCTTTCGGCTGACATGATGACCTAAATCCTTCGTTTAAAGTAGATAGTACACTCGAGTGTATCAGAACTTGGGGAGATTGTTATCTGTTTCCCAGCTCAATTATTCCGGGTAGCAAATTTTCCTGCTGCATTTTTACCTCTATCTCTCATGTTTTCCTAATGAACTACGCTTGATATTTGATATTAAAAGTAACTTATTATAATAGACTAAGTAATACCATTGTACCTAATATGAAATATTATGTTTAAAAATGACTGACTACAGTTACTGACCTTCTTGCGGCGTTACTTCTCAGCAGTGGTCTCTTCTTCTGAAACGCTGGTGGATTTTTGACGCGTAAAAGTGCCCGGGCACTTACTGAATAAATATGTTTTATCTTTACCCATTTATAATTTTACCCAATCGTATTTTCCCCAGTTAAGATTTAGCCGGATGAATATTATCTGCTATAAATTTCTCTTAATCGCATATTTTACAATGCGACCGAGTAAAATCACAAATGGGAAAAAACGCAACAGGAAAAAATGCTATAAGGAATTATCGAGTTTTGCTAATAATTATATCTAGCTATCGTTTTTTTTTAATTCGGCTGCCATTACCGTCAGTAAATAAGGGTTATCGTTACATTCTCAATATGATAACATGTCAAGAGCAACATGTTTTACTGGTTAGAATAGAACCCCTGATACACATAACCTTCATCATCATCATCATCATGTCAGCCGAAAGACGTCCTCTGCTGGACATAGGCCTCCCCCAAGGCTCTCTACTCAGACCAGTCTAGTGCTTTTCGCAACCACCGCGTTCCCGCGATCCTTACAGGGTTGTTACTCCATCTCCTTACCCTACCTTACTTGTTGTGAAGTCAAGTGAAGAGTAACTCCGAGTGTATGTCCCAGCGAGTTCTCTCACTCGCACCGCGCGGCGCTGCTGGTGTCGTGCTGCGACTGCGTGTGCGCGCTGCCGCTGGGCGCGCCCGCCGAGCCGCGCGCGCCGCCCGGGGACTCGCTGCGCGCGCGCCGCCCGCACGCCTGGGACCTGCCCGACCACGCCTCCTCAGGTAACTCAAATACCAGACGCTAAATGTACCCAACTGTGTACAGTCGCTGTGGATGAAGTAGACTTAATTGGCATTAAGGATGGCCATTAATCACCTGTTTTTAAGATATCTTGAGATTAGTACGGGTAAATTTTTAATATCAAATACGGCTTTTACAGTGATCATCCTTGATGATCGACCTGTAGTTTTAATCTCAAGACTGCAATACCGAGTGCGCAAAAGCATTGCCAAACCGAAAGTCTGAGATAGATTGCCTATCTAAATATAAGGGCCGCGAAATCTTCAATTTAGTGTAAAAATAAAGAGAGTGGATGTGTTGTACTCTAACACTAAACTCAACGAATAAGTTTAGCCATCCAGCGAGGAACTGCTGCCAGCACCTTTGGTACAATGCCGCAGGGGCCATTCTTAGATTCAATGTTTTCGTTTATTGTTATATCCTTAGTGTTATTAAATTTTATTCTTCATATATTACTTTATGTCGTTTTTCATTAGATATCACTCTAAACTTAAAGCTCTTGCTTCAAAGTTTGCGGTGTTGTTCAAGCTTGGGCTTTATAAAAACAAAACTCCAGCGCTTCTTTATTCCTTTAAGCGTACAATCTTGCTAGATCAATGACTACCCTCATAATAACCTCGTAAAATAGTTGTATCCTCAGGACCTGCAACTCCTCGGTCGGATGGCCCGTCTCCAGCGCCGTCTCCTGCGCAGCCACCTCCCACCGCATATCCTGCCGAAGATCTGGAGAAACTGCTGGAAAATGCTGGTTAACATTTATTTTTTCAACAGATAACCTAAAAATATCAAATAATATGAGGAATTTTTGACGTTAAATTTGTTTAATAGCGTTAAAATATTTTACATGGCATAAAGTTGAACATTGATTTACGATTTTTTACAGAGATATTGTTTGCTACTATTTTTATGGACGCATTACCTATCTCACACTAAAGTAATAATGATATCATTTTCGTTTTAAATTGTTTTCCAGGGCTCAAAGGCATCCTGGAGAAAGACTTCGTCTTGATGAAAGGCCTGAAGCACGATCTGCACCAGAAGCTAGCCAATATGGAAACGCAGAGGGCTAAAGTATGCAAAAGCCCCAAGTTACACTACAATTACTTCAAACTTAACTTATATATGTAGTTTCTAGTAAAGTTGTTAATTCATTCGTTTATTTCCACTTTTTTTTTTTACTTTTCAAATTTTTTTTCCAAGGTTAGTTCCAAAGCTGAAATTTGAGATTTGATATGATTTTGGACATGTACTTAGTAACGCAGCCATTAGCAATACTCGGTCAACTAATCCTACAAATAATATTAATGAAAACATATGTTTGCTGTTGGTTTCCTTTCTTAACGCAGGAACAGAGTAACGTGACGTGATGTGCATATGTTTTTTTCCGAGAAATTAAAAAAAATCCTTGGGAAGTTCAATAAACGACTTATACTATACCAAAATAATTTTGATATTCACATGTCTTATTTGTAAGATGCAAATAATTTCACTTCCATGCCCTCCAGAGACGCACACGGTACGTTGCACTAGTTGCACTACGTTTGTACTCACATTAAGTATTTGTTTACGTCAGATGTCGTCCGCAGTAGCAGCCGGCGCGCCATACCTGGCACTGCGCATCTACGACGTGGCGCCGCTGCCGCCCGTCGACGAGAGGACCGACGCCTACGCACGCGCTATGAGGTGATCTAGCCGAATGATGTCTCTCACCAGAACTAAAACTAACTGGCAAGGATAAATAATCAGTTTCAAGCATTATTAAAAGATACTTAGGGTCTCCCCAGACCTATCGACTCCGAATCGGCTTGAGCCGGTAAGAAAAAGTTTTATGTCCATGCAATAAGAGCGAAAACGACGTCGCTCGGCTCGGCTCGGCTCGATTCGGCGTTGCGAACGGAATGACGTCGTTTTCGCTCTTATTGCATGGACATAAAAAAAAATCTTACTGGCTCAAGCCGATTCGGCGTCGATAGGTCTGGGGAGACCCTTAGTCTTTACCAAATGACGCTAATTTTAATTTAAACGCGGATCACCTTACAGCTGCTGAATTGCTTTTTAAACACTGTTGAGTTCCGGACATGATACTAGTATGAACGTTTCAAAATAAAAGTAAGTTCTTCGGTCAGTTTCCTATAAGCAATTTACTAAGTAATGCTTATAGTTGTAGCCGTAGTTTTGTATAAGGTTAGTCTGACTCTGTCTCAAACAATTATATCTTTTAATCTGTGTCCTCTATTACCAAACGATGTACTCCTCTTCCCAGGCTATTCCCCGCCACCAGCACCGTGGGCACTCCGACGGACGGGAGCATGGCCTCCACTCCTCGCCGCAGCCGCGGCAGCCGGAACAGCTCCAAGACTTAAACATTAGCATGTAGAGTTACAGAAAGCTGCATCCAAACATTTAGTGTAGCGATGGACAAATTATAAATATTTTCTTTAACAATTTTAGAGCAGAATATATTATTTGCATCTATACGTCTCTGTTCGATGATGTTTTAGATCAACAAAAATACATGATGCAAGCATTGGAGCAAGGGAGCACACTAAAAACAATTTTACGGTTTCAAAGGAAACTAAAGTTTGGCAAAAAAGTTACCCACCAAGTTCAAGGGACGGTTAGAAGTTCATTGCTTTCGAATGTAATCCACCAGCCACCACCAAATGCACATATCAAAGTGCGCCTCATTTTTTTTTAATTGTCAACCTATACTAAGACTAGTTCATAATGCAGGTTTGTGGCAAAAAATGTTAAGTATGCGTCTACATCTAAAAAAAAAGACGACACGTCCACAACGTTTGGATGCAACTTATCTGGCTACTTATTGGTTCGAAATTGGCCAAAACATAAGACTGTCAGTGTTATTTCAAAATAGATAAACACTCTTTAAGAGTTGTTGGTAATCCTGTAGCTCTGCCTAACCCACTCAGGGAATGAAGGCGTGAGTGTATGTATGTATGTAGGTAAACACAAAAAAATCTTCAAAATATGCGTGTAATTAGCTCTAATTTTAATAAAGCTTAGACAAATAAATACTAACTTTTCTGAGTGATAAAGTTATTTTTATAATCAAACTACACAAGACAACGTATGAACGTAATGATCGTAATTGCACTTAGTCTGATAAGAACGTCTCCTGCATATTTTAGATGAACTTTATCTAATTGTTATCTCTTCTAATAATTGTGACAAGTGTCGTTTGTTTTTTTTGACGCATCGAGTTATCTTTTTCAGCTTCAATTAGATCACAGATAAAAATCACGCCTTCGTTAATACTAAAATTGTTGATATTTTACGTGCTATCAATTTATTTACTTCGGTCTTTGTCTTTTCCTCGTTATAATTTATTGTGTCCTTGCTGTCCCTTCAAACTATAATATGTGTATTTTAAGTCTGTTCTTTTTTAAATGCAAATAGGAATATATTTTTGTTCATTTCTTGTTGTGATATTCCATTTTTATGTCACCCAAAAGTTAATTCGAAGCTTAGGGATCTCTTATATAGATCATGTCGTATTTTGAGCTTAGTTTGGGACTATGTCAATTGGTGTGGCATTGTCCCCTGATATTTATTTATTTTATAGATTTATTTCAAAAAAGTAAATTGTATTTGTAGTTTTTGATTGTAGTGTTATTGTTAGCTTAATAAAATGCGCGTTGCCTTATTTACCCATTTGATTATCAAAACAGAGATAGGGGAAGATTGGAAACCTTATCGATGTTGTGTTGGTGGACAATGGAAAAGATTAGGAAGAGAACGAAGAGGTTGTAAGGATGGTGAATGAGGTCATACTAAAAGCTACAGAAAAGAGGTACAGAAAAACCTCGTAGGCCTCGTACTTATTTTAGCCAAATATGACAATGTAGGTTGCTGCCAATGTCGTTTCGTTTCAGGAGGTGGAAAACCTGGAAGAAAATAAAAAAATGTTAAATGGGAATTTATTTCTCCGGCAAGAGCATAGAGTTCATAAGTTAAATGATAAATTAAGTCTTTTATGTTAATTTAAGTAACATCTTTGTACATTTTATGGAATGCATTAAATAATTGAGAATTGAGTAAGCGATGTTTTTTTATCTAAAAAGACACTTCATTTGACGTTTGCTAAATTACGTAAATAAAAATATATCTTTTCAACAATGAAGCGATAATAATATGAATATGACAAATATTTATTAAATGTTGGTTTTGTTTATAGTTCGTAATCTGGACCGCGTGCTGGAGGTCGGCGATCTGCATCAGGGTTCCGCCATTAAATAAAAAAACCACAGCGGTGATTACGTACCTACTTTATGTAGTAAAATAAATAAAATAAAAACTAAGTGGTTTGTTCGGATTCTTTGGAAGAAAAAGACTGCGCCAACCCTATAGTAATCGGGATGAAGGCAAGATGTTGATATAGTTTTAAAAAAAAAACAGTTAAATGTATTTATTGTTTTTAAAATACTACTCCCATTATCGACCATGTGAAAATATTTATATTTTTTTTTATTGCTGTTTATTTATAAACTTTTGCACAATTAGGCTAAGATGTTTACCAGTGTATTAGTGACAGGTTGCAAGCCCATCGCCCAACAGTACTACAAGCCTTAATCCCTTAGTCGCCTCTTACGACATGCACCAAAAAATGGATGTGCAAAATGTGGTTCCAGAATAATCAACAAGTTTTTTAGAGTAGTTGGTAATTATGTAGCTCTGCCTACCCTATTCTGGGAATGAGGGCGTGAGTTTATGTACAAATACAAATATGTATGTGTATGTATTTATTAACTTGATCAAATTATTAATTTAGCTGAGCATTGCTGACTGATAGAGTGAAGTGAAGTTGTTGACAGTACTATTATGGTGATGGTACAGCGAGCGAGCGCAGCAAGTGAGCACCATTTTGTCGGGGGCAGAAGCGACTCGGATAGGTAGATGTGAGGTATTGGTTGTAACAGCCGAGAATATCTTTTTGCTTTGAACGAGTGTCAATATTATTGAATAATATGGTAGCCGTCTTTCGTTTATCGATTTTCACGTCATCGATGGTATCATTTCATAGAACGCTATTTTATGCTGTAACTAGAATGTTTCCTTGTTTCCTTAAGTTAGGTTAGGTTAGACTTGTGACTACCAAAGAAAATAACTCACGATTTTTACGTTTTCATTTGAAAGAATAGGTGATTTTAAGAGACCAATTTCATTAATTTTGTATTTGACCCAATAGGTTTGTTTTATTGTCTTTATTTATTTAGCAGACATTTTATAGATGACATCATTATTTTAAATTTGGGATGACTTTTTCTCATAAATTACAACAATTAAATGATATCTAATGATAAAAAGTGATTGTAATAAAACATACTATTTCAAGCGGTTTTCGCCTAACCCGTAACCTACACCTAGGAGGCCTTCAAGCCAAAAACGAAAGTCAAACAAAGGCTTAAATACACTTTTGTCGAAATGTCCGAAATAGATATACAGGGTGTAAGGGACGGCTCACCGAAAACTAAAACCATAGCTTCAGACCATTGTACTGAACTGAAATCCAGTGGAAATTTTCCCGGGAAAACGAAAATTTTCTCGTTGGTTTCAGTTTTCGGTGAGCCGGCCCTTACACAGGGTGTAAATACATATTTTAAAAACTTAATTATGCAGAACGGCTTTAAAACCCTATTCCTCGAAATGGTATTCAAATTAGAGTAATTTAAAAAATATGAACAATCCCAATTAATCTGGTGTTTCGATAAAATAATAGGTACCCGAAAAAAACATTTATGAATAACAATTTTATTAATACCAGCGTTATCTGTAAAAAGATAATAAGTAATGCCATTATTAACCATAACCTTACTTTGTTAGTAAGAGTGATGAATCTGACTACATATCCGTGGTCGGAGAATATTTCAGGCAATAATTTTTACGTGAGCCAATATTTAACCGTGGTATCAGGTACTCGATCAGTAGTAATTATGTTCATGAACGAAGATTAAATAAAAACAGACACATTTAAATATCTCACGTGATATGAAACTAGATTTAAAAAAAAGACTTCACCTTTGGTCAAAAGTAGCAATCAGTTCATTCCATAATCGCTCACGTGCTCACGTCGGCTGCTGACCTGGGTCGAGATTGTAGCTGAAAGGAGAACTTATCGTAGGAAATCAATCCTCATCGTCATCTTGTCCTTATCCCAATCACTCGGGGTCGGCGCAGCAGGTCTGGTTCTTCCAAACGTCCCTATCAGCCACCATATCAGTTATTCACCCTTGCTTTCATATCGCTCTTCACATATTCCATCCATGCCTTCTAAGGGAAATGATAGGGTGCAGAGTGCAGAGTCCTATTAAAATTTGCGCCAAGACTTTACACGGAACGAGATTTGTACTATGATATAACGCTGTGCGGGACCTTTAATATAAAAAAAAACAGTAAATTGGCCACATGAAGGCTCCTTTACACGTCGGTAATATGAAGTGAATCTACCAGCGCTTCGGACAAGACCATCATTGCGGAGAAGAAGCCTGCAAGCATGAAACTCCACATTGCATAGCGTTTAGCAATCATTAAAATTAATGTCACTTTAAAACACGTGCTGCCACTTTAACCTACTTGAATTGCATGATACAAATTTAATTTTAGAGATAATAAACAGAGTTACTGTTCTTATCCTATTGTGACTAATGTTCCATTAGTGCTAGTGACAGTTTCTGCAACTAGGCTAGGTACTTACATTTTGCACTGTTCTGCGCGCAATTGTTAATTTTTTTGCTTTTATATTATCCGTTGAATTCGATACAAAATTACTTCTTTTTCAGCCCCTCCCTGAATTCATCAAACAGTGTAATATATCAGTAATATCAGTGTGCAGTACTTTTTTTCTGATTACTTAGACGGTATCTATTTCAATGATTACAGAATAAAAAAAAAATATTTCTACATTTGAAATCAGAAGCTCTTTGCCTCTTAGGGCAATAAATATAGAATGCAAGTTTCGGTAAAGAGATTTTTTTATTTGTTTAAGATTTTAAATAAACATTAAACAATTTGTTGATTGTTCACATATTTTTAAGCATAAAACCCGAACACAGAGCAAAAAAAATTGCAGAAGTTGATTGGTCTTACTTTGACTTCAGTTCTAAAACAAGAAGCACCATTTTGTTATTTTTTTATAACTAAAGACAGTAGTCACATTCTGCATTTTTGTTGCTAGTGTAAACCTCGCTTAAAACTTTTTAAACAAATGAGTATCGTAAGAAAAGGGAAAACATTTTTTATCTAAAGCACGTCAATGCAAGTAAACATATTAAGTTTCGCACTCGTCGGCTGAGCGCTGTCGCGGAGTCACGGGCGCGCGACCAAATAACAAATTGGTTTAATAAATTTAAAAAAAATACAAATAAACAGTTTAAAAATATATTTATGTCGGGTCGATAAACAAATTACCAAAAATTGTAAAAATCTAGCTGAAGTATTTAAAAAGCTAGACGCAGTTAAAATGTTTGCTCCTACGAAACTCTACAGGTGCAAGAAAGTTTTGAAGAAAATTCTGGACGCTCGACCTTCTTCTTTGTTTATCAAACAAGGATACTCTCAGGAAGCGGATGATATTTTCAAGTTCTACAGCGATGACCAGCCGAACGGTGACCACAGAACTCTGACCGAGGACGATTACGGCCGGTTTATCAGCCACAGAGCAGCCAGAAGGGAACCAGCTTTGACCAGGCAAATAAGTAAGTACATTCTGGAAAAGGTCCAAAAATATTTTTCTAGTTTTTAAATCTAAAACAAAGATATTTCATGGCGTTATCTGTAAATGACGAAGCGCTTATCGAGTTATTTAATTAAGATCTAAGCGATTAATTATATTTGATACGCAGAAACAGTGCTCTTGCTAAATATTTACGGAGTATTCAAGGCCTCGTGACTTCCTTGTAAATACCCGACTGCTTAAAAAAGAGGGTTATTTTATTGGCTGTATATCAGATTATTTGTAATGTAGTGTAGACCAAGCGGCTTGTTGGATTTTAAAATGCGGGATATAAGCCATAATTTTCGCTTTTAACATGAAGTCAGAAGGTAGTTGGGTTTCATCAACTTTTATTTTGGAGACTTGTTTTTAAACGTTACGATTTGTTTATTTTTC